>JASCZI010211457.1:267823-291598 GCA_036250425.1 Stylosanthes scabra | reverse complement strand
GGGGAAGGAAGAGATAATTGGGTTGAATACATACCAAATTTATTGGAGTATTAATATCCTTAATATTAAGAGTCAGTTCTTCATTCCACTTTGGATTACAAGTGTCTTTAACGACCTTAGTTTTGAGCTTCTGCACATGGAATTTCAAATCAAAGGATAAATGTGAACCGAAACATAAATATAATTTTTCAGAATATTTTTACTATTAATCCAAAAAGGACACAAAAGTCTAAACTTTTGCTGTAGAAACATGATAAATTATTAATTAAATTTAGAAGATTGTAACCTGTTCCCCTAAGTTGACAATAACATAAGGATCACTTGTACTAGAAGGAGTATCTCGAACTGCGAGATTAATGCCTCTCCTAATCCTAAGTTTGAGAAGACCCAGGATACTATTCTCCATCTCCATCTCTAATCTGCTATTATAACAATGAATAAAACGAGAATTGAATGTTTAACAAAAACATTTATAACAAAATTGGAATCATTTACGGGTTACGTACAATGTTGTTGTGTTTCCAAACTCTTACCATTGTGTTTGTGTGTGAGGGCACTTCTATTCTATGTGGCCCTCTATCTCCATCTACCCCTACAAACTAGTGGGGCCACAAGTATGATCATCACGTTGACTTTCCCTTTAAAGAAAAAAAACGCTTTGGCAGTATTTTTGCTAATAGTAATAGTTATAAGGATAGTTATTTGACAAAGAGAAAAAGAAAGAAGGAAGAGTATAAAGAAAATAATTATAGATCATTGGGTTGAAATATGGATATAAAATTTTGATAAGACTTGCAATCATATTAATTCTTTGATTTTATTTTACTTTATATTGTTTTTCTCTTTATCACAACAGATACCTCATAAATTAGTTTATTGTTTTTTATTTTGTGAGCCAATTAGTTTATTGGTTTATTACCACTAAATGCATTTCATGTGAAATATAAGTATATAACAAATAGAATTAATTTACATATATCACTTTATATATCTCTACATCTCTTTGTCTTATTATTTTATTTTAATTTTTTTTATTGAGGTACACTATTTATGTATTATACGTCGCTGTTTTTATACTATTGTATATTGTATTAATATGTTTTGTAAATTTTTCTATGCTGATTTTTATATTTTCTGTATTATAAATGAGATGTATGGATGCGTACAATGATACATGTAGCGTTACCATAACAAATATTATTATTTCTCCCTTAGCTACTAATTGACTTTAACTAAATTGTATTTAGTGGCATTTTTAGTAGCCATAATAAGGTCGTTGGCATATATATATTCCTCCACACATATTTCATTGAACCTAATAATAAATGAAGTAGAGATATCCCAAACAAAGAGTATTTATCATCACACTCACACACATACATTCGGGTAATGAAGGCAAATTAATTACTTCTAGACACTAATAATAATACTCCTAATTAATCCATATCCCATGCACACATACATGCATACCATAATCTTTTAGGAACTGAATTGGTGGTTTATTTGTTATTATTATTATTACTACTTGGCTTTGGTGGAGCGAGTTTAACTGGAAAATCATCAATTTCATCCCTCCAAGGACTATTCTTCAATTGTGGTTCAATATTCTTCAATGCAACCCAGACAGCAGTGTTAACCTTGAATCCAGATCCAAATGCCATTTGCCATACCCTATCTCCTTTCTTCACTCTTCCTTTCGCCTCACAGTATGCCAACTCATACCAAACCGAGCTTGAGGAAGTGTTCCCAAACCTGTAAAGTGTCATCCTAGAAGGTTCCATATGCCAATCGCCCAGCTCAAGACTCTTTTGCATCCTATCAAGTACCGCCCTCCCACCTGCATCATAGTCATAAATTTTAAAATTTTTAATAATTTCATCCTACCATAGTTTTGATAAACAAATCATATTGCCCGATTCAACTGAATTAACCGAAAATCAATCATTATACTAGTCTTATTTAAGGTCAAGTCAGTTATCAACTTATCATCAAACCAATTAAAAATACAAAAATTGGTTTAAAAAGAAAAAGTAAATGGGTCAAAGTGGTCTCATTTTTTAAAAGAATCAATTTAAAATAATTTTTTTTTGTTGAAAAATACATATTCATTCCATAGTACATACGTAAATATTTTTTTATTATATCTAACTCAATTTCATTAAACATATCGAGCATTTAAGTTTTTATCTCTAAATCGGATTTCGCTCATTGGTAAAAATAAAATCAAATAGCTATTTATTAAGAGCTAGATAATTATTATTTTTAATTTATTTTGATAATTATTTTTGTTATTAACTTTTAACGCCTTTAATTTATAGTTTAATATTTTACTTTAATAACTTTTTATAGTTAAATGATAGTTCGAATAAATTAAAATTGATGGCAACGTATTATTTTGATATTACCAATTTGCCACATGTTCAGAGCCTTCCATAATAAGCAAGCTAAGAGCAGTGCAGATAACAGAATTAGACAAGAATAGAGCGTGGATGATTGATCGGATATTGATATAGTTACCTGTGTGGATGCAGAAGTGCTCGAAAGCTAAGGTGAAATTGGGGAGGTAGGGCTCAATCATAATCTTGAAAACCTTCCGTTTGACGAGATTGAGAGCGAACTTTGCTTTCTCAGAGATTGGGAGAACAACGGGACCCAGGGAAGTGATGTGGATCTTGAGAGCGTCCCTTGCCACATTCATGAGTTCTTTGGAAAGCGAAACGCCGATCTTGTGAGCTTCGTCTTCTTCCTGAAAGACGCATTTGTAGCTGTTGTCGTCGGCACCGACATGAGTGCGGAGTGTGTGGATGAGCTGATACTTTGATCGGTAGCGATCGGAGGGGTGGCTTGAGAGGAGTGCTGCTGATCCACCCATTCTGAAGAGGCAATTTGTTAGCATCATTGATGGGTTGTTCCCTCTGTATATGCTTGACGTTTCGTTTTCTGTGCTCAGCACCAGTGCATATGAATTTGGGTGTACCTATTACATACCATCAACATCAAGTAGATATTCTCTTAAATCAATTGTAAGTTTATCAAAAAAAAAAAATATGGTAATAGGTTTTGATCAAGCAAGTTCGATCAAGTCATTTATTTCTGCGCTAAATAGGAGACCATTTTGATGTCACACCGAAATAATATTCTATTTAACATAAAAATAAATCGTTTGAACTTAATTGGTCAAAATTAGATGTCACGTAGAACTATTGAAAATGAAATTATATTTTATATTTTTCTGTTAATAATTGTTTAACTCTAATGTCAACTAGATATTCTAATTAAAATCAGATATAATGTAATTCTGTATAAATATAAGCATTGTTTAACTAATGCTTAATGCATATTTTTTTACTATATATTGACAGATTTTAGTGTTTATTTTGATGTACATGTAGTGTAGTTGCATCTAGTTAATATGTTTGGTGATGTTCTATGAAAGATGACCAACAATAGTAGGAAAAAATTATATATATTTAAAAAATGTATTGTATTTATTTAAATGTGTACTTTTTATAAATAGTTAATTTAGTAACTAATTTTGTATGGACCAGTAGTGTGGTTGAAAAAATATTATACTTATTTAATGTTAAAAATTAGTAATAGAATGAATTAGTTATTTGTATAATATATATAATAAAATACTAAAATATATATTAAAAATGTGTAAAATATAGAGCTGCTGACTTTTTTATATTAAAAATGGGATAGAATGCTGGACCTAACGCTTTAAATAAACTATAAGATTGGAAGTTAGGTAATGTTGCTTTAAATAAGGCAGATATAAAGATAAAAATGTTGGCACTTAATATATGTGATAAAGGTTTTATCTAAAATATTATTAATCTTTATTACACATTTGTAAAAATGTTAAACAATATAAAGAAACTCCTATAGTTACATGAGGTCTTTAACTCCTATAGTTACATGGCCTAGTTACATATATACTTACATTGTTTTCATTTAAAGAAAAGAAAACCATAATTGTTTAAAGGTTAATTGTTGGTCTCTTTCCACTTTTAAATTGTTCATGATTAACATAGATTTCAATATTTCTGTATAATCTCTAGCTTGAATCATAATAAATTTGGAAGGTAAAATTGACAAAAGTTGTAGGCATGACTCATTACTACTCCAACTTACAAAACATATTACTATTGCATGTGTCTATCTTATATCTATGATGAAGCTTTTGTTTTCTGTTGGATATTGATGAAAACAGTAGCAGCCATTAAATTGTGTAACGATGATAGTTAATATGTTGTTGTGATAGATACAAGATTCAATTAATGCATTTACATATATATGTTTTCTGTAGAATCTGAGATCACTGTACTTGCTACCTAAAAAGTGATATGGACCTACGTTGAATGTAGGGAGGGTTTGTCCTTAGTAATTGGAGTACAAGCTAAGAATAAACATCCACCAAATTAAAGGGGCAAAACACATGGTTTGGTGTTTATATACATCTCTAAAGTCTTGCTGGGTAAATATCTATATCTTCTATATCTATATAAACACCTAAATCTTGGTTTTCTTTTTTCTTTTGGTTTTATTACATAAAGAGTAAATATATTTCAAATTTGGTCTTAAAATATTTTCCCATACACAATTCCTATGATTTACTATATCTTTTTTGCATTAAATAAAGGGGGTGGCGCCTTACCTTAATCGGTAAAATAAATAGTTCTATTTAAAATTTTATTTATTTATATATATACAACATATTAATTGGATAAACTTTTAATAAAGGTGTAACAAATATTTATCAACAATTTTATTTGTATATCAAAATCAATCACCATGTATTTATATATGAATACATATATAATTTTATCATTTTCAATATGTATTTTGTATTTTAATATTTATTATATATTAGTGCATGATTTTAGTGTTCAAAGTATAACCAAATATTTATTATGCTTAAAGTTTATCAACTACTATGTTAATATACCAAAAATCAGCCACAAATAGATCATTTTGTATATATATGAATATATATTGTGTTTTTTTTAATCAATGCCTGACTTTTTTTTTTTTGAAATTTATTATTAAAATGTCACCATTTTAAAATTAATTATCTAAATACCACCCTATAAGGTGATAACTGATTTGATATTTTATTTTAATTATAGTTATTTATAGTAATATAGAAAGACTGAAAGAGTGACGTTTGGGTAATTAATTCCAAAAGAATGGCAGTTTGATATATATTTTGAAAAAGTGACACATTGTAAAGAAAACCTTATATTGTCTATTAATTGATTATTGGAATGTGAAACATTTGATTATTGTTTTTAAAAAGGAAAATAAATCTATGCACTAAGATGTGTAAAAAAATTCGTAGAAATGCTATATATATATATATATATAATATATGATTTAATGATTAAATTTTTTTAATACACATGAGATGGATGTACTAGTTTTGTGACATGGGAACGACTGAACGAGCCCATGCATTCCGGTGTGAAACTAACGTTTAATATATTAGTATATATACGACTCAGCAGCTGTGAAAATGTTCCAGTGGTAGATCCATTGGCCTCTTAAAATCCTAGATAGGCGTACAAATCTGATAGAAAGAGTTATGTGACTATGTGTATTGTGATACTTAATATCGAGGACTGTTGAATATAAAATAAATAAAATTTATTAGGACTTAAGTTATGAATTTAATTTCAATGTATTATCATAATGTAAGGAGATCTTACATGTATTTAATTAGATAATATCATATTAATAAAAATAAAAAATTAATTAAGAGCATTAGCTAAAAATATAAAAACACCTGATTTACTAAGTATACCGAAAACGCTTGAAAAAAATTTATATTTACTTCCTAATTAGTTATCAAAACGAATAAATATAATTTTAAGATTGTGTAAAATATTTTAAATTGTCACTACGGTCAAAATTAAAATTTTTTAATATATTTATTTTATATTTTTTATATTGATAAAATAAATATATAATATCTTATTTCTTTTTTTATTAAAATTTTTTAATATATTTATTTAATATTTTTTATATTGATAAAATAAATAAATAATATCTTATTTTCTTTCTTTATTCTTATTTCCACTCTCAATTAGAACTGTTACTATCTATTTTCCTTTCCCAATAATAAACTTTTGTTGTGTAGCAAGTAGTAACTCATATACCGTTTCATCTTCCCACTGTATAACGGCATGATTCATGAATAAGAAAATAATGGATGCAATCAATAATGAAGATCTATGCATGAACAACAACAGTAATATAATAATAATAATAAGTTTTTCACCTGAAGGAGTTGTTTGGCAAAATCAACAGCAAGAACACCAGCACTGCACCCCATACCACTGAGATCATAAGTGAGTATGTTCCCTCTAAGCTTGTAGTGATTAACAATGGTGTCCGAAAGTGACGGAGTAGGATTAAACAAACAACAATTCACAACAAGAATCCCAATATCCTTACTCTGCACACCCGTTTTCTCAAGCAACTCATCAACAGCTCCAAAGAGCACCGTATCAGTCTCCCTCCTCGCCTCATCAAAAGTCAGCTTCGGAGGAATATGCAACACTCCCTCCGGTAAATACGTCTTCGGCCCCAAACCAGACCTGTCTAGAATCTTTGCGACCAGCTTGAGACTATCTTCTGAGAGAAAGCCTACGTGCTTGGCTCTCTCTAGAATCATCTCCGTGGTGCAAAGACAAGACAGGCCTGGTTTGAAGCACGCGAAGTCTACCAAGTAGACTTTTCGTGTGCTCCTCACAAAATAATGGTACAACAAAGCCGCCGCTAAACAGAATGATGTTATCAGTGAATGCCGACGGTTTGCTGAGCCGTCGGCAGGACTATAGTAATAAGCGGAAGCCGCGGCTACCGCTAGAAGCGAGAGATATAAGAGATTGTTCATGGTATTGGAGACCACAAAGTTGTACACGCGCTGAGTATACTTGAGCATTTTTTTTTTTTGTAATTGGAGGATGGATCAATGAATATGAGGGAGTGTTATTGTGTAAGGCAGGGTATGGTGCAGCTTAAATAGGAAAACAGAGTGTGTAATTTGGTTGGGGTTGTGAAAGTGTTAATGTTTTTGCCATGAGATGGTGGTGGTGGTGGGAGGAAGTTAAAGAGAGTTGTACTGAGGGAGATAGAAATCATAAGTGTTAGTAATTGTTGTTGTCAGAGTTAGTTTTGATTTGAGTATAGTCCATGTGAACGGAGCTTCTTTTCTCTATGGTAAATAACGTTACGTGTTTATTAAGAGTTTTTCAATTAATCTAGGTTTTTTTTTTGTCCTTTTCTTCTCCTATTGTTAATAAAAATTGAAAAGTTAATTTTCTAGTGTGACTAGCTAGACAATGAAATTGTTAGCATGATTATTCTCTCATGAAGTATTGGTATTGGTCAAAATCTGATCTTTGACGCACTATTTATCCCACCATAGATCTGTACATTTACTCCCTTTAATTTGGAATAGCTAGAGATTTAATTTGTTACCTGACCAACCAAATTTTTTTTTAAAAAAATAAAATTTTTTTGATATCAAACAATAAAAAAAAATATAAAATAAATTTCTATTTAATATCAAAATTATTTTTTATTTAGTATAAAATAAATAATTTAATTTGATAAAATAATTATACACCTAAATTATGAATATATGGAAAGTGGAAACCCCTTGTCATCGTTTCATTTTTCGAAATTATATCAATTTTAAAGTCATCCAAATTATATCACTTTGATATAGCGATTAGGTTACATCTGCACCAAAAAAAATTACAATAATTCTATACATCCTTTAAATTTCTTTCATCATTCAACCTTTAATTTAAAATATTATTATTATAATAATAATTAACACACATGATAATAATTAATCGACATGTAATTTCTATTTTTACTCAAAAAATTGAATTATATTATTCTTTTTTATTTATTTCTCTTTTTCTTCGTCTCTCATTTCTGCGTCCCACTCCCACCCCTCTGAATTACTCTTTTTTTCCTTTTTAATTTTTATAATCTCTATCTATGTCAATAAGTATATGTATATATATTTTACTTTGGTAATTTTAAATGTGTTTGTAATGAGTTTTTGCGTGTGTAGATATTGACATATGTATGTGATAATATTATTTCGGATGTGTACATATAACATTATAATTAATATGTATTGGGTTTAAACTTTAAAAATAATCATTAGCCATTCTAATATCACCATTATGTGTATATATAAATACGTTGACAATTTTAGATGTGTTCATAATGAGTTTTTACATGTGTAAATAGTAAATTTTGTTCAAGATAAAATAATTTTAAATGTGTACATAAATTTATAGTTATCCATAGATTTGTTTATTACATTGATTTATTTGAATTTATTTATTATATTAAATTATAAAATTTCAATTTATTGTTAATTGAAAAGAGAAAAAAGGAAATTACAAATATACATGCGATGATTGTAATGAAATATTTTTAAATTTTGAAAAAAATGGCTGATTAAAGGAAGATTCTTAATAAATACCTAATCGCACCGAAATAATTAACCATCACGTATGGCACAATCGCAAAAATTACAAATATGTTACATGATGGACAAAAAAAATTAACCATTCATCCTATTTATTGTACATATATATTATACAGAAATGCTATATGTACACCTCTTTTTGGTGTACACCTCTATTCAAGTCTCAAACGAACATGTTTTTATATGTACAACGAACATGTTTTTATAGTTGACACGAATAGGTTTTAAAACCTGTTCTTTTGCTTTTAAAAACCTGTTCGTTTTACTAGTAATATTCTGTTCGTGCATGAACAAGTTTTTATATATACAACAAACATGTTTTATAGTTGATACAAACGAGTTAAAAACATGTTCGTTTGTTTTTAAAAACCTGTTCGTTCAAATAGTAAAAACTTATTCGTTGGGACTTGGATGGAGGTGTACACCAAAAAAGATGTACAGCAAGATTAATTGTATATTATATACATAGTATTTTCTCATAATGGCATGTATTTGGCATATCACAAAGTTCTTTTATTTATTATTGTTATATCGCTGTAAATAAATAAGTTTAATAGTTTTTCGTCAATTATAAGTTTTCTAATGGTTGATTATTTAGTTAAAAGATGTGAATTTATATATATAAATATACGTAAATACAATATTTATGATTTGAGGATTCATAATTTTAATATATTTTTTAACTAATAATAGGGATAGATTATTTGTTGAAAAATATCACATCAATGAATTATGTTAAAAAGCACATACATATTTACCTAACGGTAATAGAAGAAGAATTATATTAGATGTATATAAAAACTCACCTATCAGTATAAAATAATGTTAAAATATAAATATATATTAAAATAATTTAAATAATATATATTTATATATAAATATTTAATAATTAATTTATCGACTGAGTTTTAATGCACAAATAGGATTTTTGAAAAAAAAAGTATTTGTACCAATAAAAAAAATGATCATCATTGAATATCAACTCGTTATAATAAATATGAAAAATAATAGTTTTGGTATTAAATACGAGCCCACCTAAATTGAGTAATTGACTATAGTAAACACTGAAGAGCTCTCACCATTTCGATTCTGAAGTCTTTCTAGGGTTCTTTTCAAATAATTCAAAAACGAGAAATGAATAAATTTTTTTTACTGTCATTAAAAATAATTACAAAATTTTTATTTGCATATCAAAATTAACCACTAAAATCAGCCACAATATATTTTGCATTTTAACATTAATACAGAAATATAAATTTTTCTATATTAATATTTATATTTTTTGTGTTGCTAAACGGTATTTACAAATATATATATAATGATACAAACATGTATATATATATATGCTATTTTGTATTTTATATTCCTACGTATATTCTATAAGAGAATAATTGATTTACAATAGTGCACTTAACAGTGTTATCATTAAATGTTAGAAAAAATTGTTCAAAAGTATATAATTTTCTACCAATTTAATACATAGTATGTTACTATGTTTTATTGGTCCGAATTAAATGAATAATTAATAATAAATAATAAATATAGATATGTGATGGTTGTAGACTTATAGCCCATGCATAATCAATTAATTGATTGGATAAGTAAACATAATGGGTGCCTCATCTTTTAGGGTAAACCTGGAATATCCATCATTCCAATATTGTCTCCCATACCCCGGTTTGCAACTCTCAACAAATTTAGCCACCTATGTGGGCACTGCTTAACTATCTCATCTTTTTTTTTTTTTTCCTTCAACCTCCCTCATGCACATGCTCTTTTTTAATGTAATATTGCCCAAACCATGTGAATAAATATATAATTAGATTTTTTTTTGTCTTAAAAAAGTGTTTTTTCAGTTTATTTTTTTAATTGAAAATAAAAATAGTTGGTATTCTATATGAGATAGACACTAAATTAAATTTGTACAACCTATACAACCAAATGTATAAAGTATTTACCTAAGTTTAATATACAAGATAAAAAATTTTTTTTAAAAAATAGATCATAAATCTTAAATCATAAACTGTAATTTTCTCTTTGGCTATTTTGGGGAGATTTTAAACTATAAAAAATTAATTATTTTTACTGATATAATAATACATAAATATAAGAAAAAAATACATAAATATTTGAGTAGTTGCTGCGTAATTTCTTTTATGTTCGTATGAAGATTAACTTTTTTTTCTTAGTTCAAAACAAATGCATTTTGTACATTGTTAGTTTTTACTTTTTTTTGGTAGTCTTTCACACATATTGTTTCATATATGATCACATGGGAATGTATGAAAATTACATATTAAGAAGAGTATGATTCTATATGTGAGTTGTGAATGTTTGAAATGACATTACGGAGAAAGACTGATTAGGGAAAAATTATCCCAAAAAAAATCTGAAAAAGTTATCTAAGATATAGTAGATTATCCAACTAATTTTTTTCATTATTTCTTTATACCAAAATTTAACTTTGAATTGCTTAACTAATTAATAAAATAAAAGAAGCAGGCATCTACCACACTATTCAATCCATATTTGGCGTCAATTCATATTTAATGCATAAATTATTTTTTAGATTTGTACTGTTTTATTTTCCCTATATCATAATTGAAAATATTAAAAATTTTACCTGCTTGCACCCTACATTCATCAATGCATATATATAGCGATAGTGTAACCAAAAAAAAAAGTCCCACTAAATCAGCTAAATAGAATAATTAATCTATATTATTGTACGTTGTCATATACCTCTTGTTTTTTTTTTTAATTTCAATTTCTGTGTTGTCAGTGTTGAGATATACCTAATTATTTTTATGCTATCATATGTTGTATTTATGTGTTTTGTAAATTTTATTGTGCTGATATTTATATTTTTCGTATTGTAAATAAAATGTAAAGAAGTGTATAATTATACATATAGTATTATTGTATAAAACATATGTTAAAATATAAAATTAAATTAAAAATATATATATTTATAATAAGTTTCTATAGTGAAATATTGCCATTAATATTGTGACAACAATCAAATTAAGTGGTAGCATTACATAGTACACCTACCTAGCAACTCTTTTAAGGACATGGGTGATAGTGAGTAATGAGTTTCTCTTTAATTATTAGTAAACTAAATTAAAGTTGCTTCAAATTGTCATTTAATTTGTCACATTTTGATAAGATCATCATCATGTGTTGCCAACTTGCCATCCCTGTCATTGAAGTACCACAATGCCCCTCCACACCTAAACAGTTGATTCGGTTTGAACTTTATTAACCTGGTCAAATTTGGTGGAGTCTGGACCGGACAGATCAACCAGGGTTAATGTATACAACCAAAAAAGGGTTAGGTTAGGTTAGTATGTACAATTTTTCAAATGTTTTTTTTTGGGTGTGATCTTTAGTATGTACAATCTTAACGTTTCTGTTTTAGTTTGGGAACATTAAAAAGTTTTAAAAAATGTTAGGTTAATGCAGAAATTAGTTTTCATGTGTGTCACATATTAGTTTATCTTAATCAAAGTTATCATCAAATTCTATAAAAATTCTAAAAAAATTAATTATTTTTATAATATGATTATAGTCTCGTTACGTGTACACCCTTTTAGTAAATTCCAAATTGACACTCATATAAAAATGCGATAACTACTTGGTGTGTTAACTATATTGCATTTTATGTGGGTATTAAAATATATATTTACGGTTTCACTATCCACATACCCTTTTAGTAAACACTAAATTGACACCCGTATAAAATACGGTGATTAAGACATTAACCACCTATAATAACCGTATTTTTATACGGATGTAAATGTGATGTTTGATAAAAAAAAATATATGGATAGCATTATTCATATAATATCTAAAATTATTTTATATTATTTGTACATAAAAATTTAATTTAAAAAAAATATTATTTTTTTAACAAATAAAAAAAATATAGTTTTTGTAAGATAAGGTGATATGGTACATATCCATAAATGCATCACATGCCTGTTGGACTCAATATATGCATAAATCATAGCACAGAGTCCAGATCCAGCAAATAGCCTAATAAGTATCATGATCAGTACACACCACAGAACTCCATAATGACCTGAGTACGTACATGCATCATATTTTTGGGATGAGTAAATCCCCATTTTGGCATCTTATCATTTTTAATAATTTAAAATTTTCTAATTAACTCTTATTAAACCCAATTAATTTTCTTTATTTTTTCCCCGCCATATTGTAGATTTGTTTTAATGATAATTTCATTTAATTTCGAATAATAATTTTTTAAATTTTGAATAATAAAATATTGGCTTCCTAAAGCCTACTCATATGATATACATAATAAATTACTTCATAAACATAATTAATAAACAATTGTTTGAAACATGATAGCACTACAAAAATCTTAAATAAAAAATAAAATAAAATTTTAAAAATACAATCATCTAAATATCAGTTATATGAGACGGGACGATCTTTAAGGCCTCATTCAGGATTCAGCCACCTCCATTGAGGATGTGATAAATCGATTCTGAGGCTAGCTATCCCCAAAATCCTTAAGAACTATTCACTCTCCACCTACGCATATATGTCTCCTCTCCTCTTTCAATTCACAATAAATTGGCGAGCTGGTGGTCCCACTAGGATCTTCAGAGAAGAAAGTTGCAACTAATAACAACAATTCATTTTTCATATTAGTACAACTAGATATACCTACATACATACAGCTATACATAGAATTTCTTTCATAAATTTTTAAACCAACTGTGTCTTGCGGCCCATAAGCAAACATAACTAATTCATTCTTTATTTTTGAAAGAGATTTAATTTTACCGTCCGCATCTTAAATTAACTCAGAACTATGCAACAGATAGAGATCGAAATAATAAATAATCACACAAAAACTATCTACCAAGTCCTTATACCTCATTAGAGAGAACAAGAACAGAAAATGATGCACAGTGTGTTATAAGAGAAGGGGAGAAAAAAAAAAGAAATTAAGAAATATATATACATATGAAATTATATCTAATTATTATTATTATTAATTTATTATTGTTGTCATCCAACTAATACAAAAATGGCATATATAATCCCTGGTATGTATCCAAGAAACGTCAGCACCAGATCTATCCAGAATTCAACCTACAACAATATTTCCAAGAAAACAAACAATAATAAGATTAATCGGATTGTGATATAACAACCAAAATTAATAACCAGAAGAAAACAATTACTTATACTAATTAACATTGATCCGGTGAAAAGAAATTTGAATGATGATTGATTAGCATAGAATTAGAAAAATAAAAACCCTAGGAAAGGATGAGAGAAAGTAGTTACTCCGCAGCCATAACGAAGAAAAACACCAACGGGAGGTAAAAAGATGGCCAAAATGATTTCAAGAAAAGTTTCTGCGCCCATGATATTTGATTCTGAGTTGTTGGTTGTTGCTCTTATTGATGAATCATGGAAATTTGAGGAGTGTAGGTACGATGATAATAGTGATGCATGCAGGAGAAAGAAAGAAAGAAACAAAGAAGAATGAAAGCGTTATGGTTGGTTGATGGATGGATGTGTTTTGGTTTTTGATTGAGGAGGAAGGAATCATAAAGCGGTTACGGTGGCTCTGCCGATTATACGTGCTATAACATGCAAGCGCTTTCTGCGCCACCAGTGTTACAACTATGACACGTGTCCTTTTCAAATATATTGGGTGGCAAATTTGTAAGAAGGGAAGGAGGAACATCATTCCTCTTACAACTCATTTTAATTTTATCAACTAATTTAATTAAAATTGATCCAATCTTAATAAAAAAAATTAATTATCACTTTTATTCATTCATTTATCTAAGTTATCTTGTCTACTTTAATTGAATTTAGTAACAAAAAATTATACATATAATATTTTTCTTTGTTACCATCTTTTTGACTTTCTATATGTTGTACTGGAAGGTATAGCCATATTTTTTATACAGGTCTACTTTTATGTGAATACTTATATATAATTGATTTTATATAAATTATTAGTTAAGAATCATCGAATAATTTAATTATATCATATAATAATTTCAAAATATTAATTTTACATGCATGTAAGTTTTCCCTTCTTTTAACATTAAAAATACTTACATGTAAATACAAAATCAACAAACAAACAACCCGAATTAATTATGATATATTTATGTATGAGTATGACTTTATTTTTTATCCATAACATATATTTATATGACATTTTTTTCGAACTATATTTATATGACATCTGAATTAATAAAAGAGTTAATTTACAATTTAACATATATTTAATTAATTAATTGATTATCTTATAGTTATAATGATGTGTCAATTATATCCGATGTGTTGATTTACTATTTGAAACTACTATTTTACAATTAAACATGAATTGATATATCATCATAACTATATTTTGACAATCTATTAAGAAGATCGATGTGTCAAATTTTTTATTTTGTTAGGGATTGAATTGAGTATTTACTCTAATTTATATTTCGCTAATATTTGGTTAGAGTGTTCGTGTATTTAGTATTTTTTATATTAAAAATATACTTATAAAAAATAATCAAATTAACAATAAATAAAAATTTAAATAGAAACATGTAGTAGGATATCTATACTATATAAAATAAATGCTTGATTATTATTCATAAAAGAAAAAAAAAACTTGATTTTGAAAACTACGTAAATGAGCCACAAGCCAAGATAAATGTGCTACAAGAGCTGAAAAGCCAAGATACAGAAATTCAAGAATAAAAATCTGTCCATTAACTGCCTTTTTTTTATTCTTTCTCTCTCTGAAAAGAAGGCAATTTCATTATTAATGTATCTGTGAAATAGTTTTGAACTATTCTGCTACAAAAGAATGAGCAAAAGGTACAACAATAACGTTGAATCAAAATGTGAATTTTGCAAAGAGATGCTGGCAAATTGAGCAGCAGTGAAGTCACTCCAGTTTCCAGATACTCCAAATAATACATTACTCCGAGCTGGTCGCCTTCTTCGGAGACATGTGTGCGCCGGCTAGACTGTCTAGGGCCTTCTTTGCAAGCTCATAACCTGCTAAGTTTATGGCACCTAGAGGAGCAATCCAAAAGAACCTGGGAACTGCACCTTTATATAAGGCAAGAGGTCCCTCCTGCCGTAATATAGACAATGCAACTACGGCAGTTGAGACAGACTGACCTTGTGTAGTCATCATTCTTGTTTTTATGACGTCAAAGGGCGTTGTGGTCACACCAGCCAATCCACCAGCTATAGCTCCAACAACAACTGCCTCCCACGGCTCCAGTTCCCGCCTTATTAGTCGTTGAACGGCCTTAAGAAATGCCAAAACAAACATGTTAAGAAGATTCACTCAAGTTATCATAAGATGCAGATACAATTTAAGAGTCTTTTTCTTTCACAAGGGCTCGAGACTGGGCTACCTGAGCAATCTATCTTAGCAACATCTTTTCCATGGTTGATGCAGTCATTAACATCAATTCAAGTGGATAAAACAAGTTTTCATTCAACTCTCTGCTCTTATTTAACGTTTTATATCTGTTAAGTGTTACCTATACAACTAATACAAGTAAGGCCCGTGGTAAGTGGGGTTGACTATATGGATCAAATGACGCCATTGAACCCTGTCATGAAACATGTCTAGTATCAAGCTTCTATATAGGCTTTATGCTTACACAAAATTATTCATCTTATTGTGGTTGAATAGAATATGGAAGCCACACAATAAATATCCGCCTCAATAATTATGCTAATATATTCAAACAATTTTATTGTGCAAGAACCTTCGAAATTTCTATGGACAAATGCAAGTCTCAAGTCCTTTAAGAGAAACCAAGAAGCATGAATCAATTTAATCTCTGAAAGATACAAATGCAAGTCTAGTTGGACCTTCCATTACTTCTGTTGATTGATGTGTAAGGTAAACTTTGCCATATCATGTTCTTAACATACCATGTGGCACTTATCAATGACATGACAACATCTAATAAAAGGACTAGTTTGACTTGTGTTGTATCTTTTAAGGAACAGATTGAAGCATTGAATCTTTTAGAGACCAAATTAACTTATGCATAATCTTCAGAGACCAATTTGAGCATTAACCTTGGAAACAACATACCTTTTTAGATTCATCATACAGACCCATGCCAGCAACATAAAATGGAACTTCGCGACAAAGGGTAGCTCCAGTTCCCCGAAAGAAACCACCAAGTCCATCTTGGCGCCAAGTCCCAACTAATGCCTCACCCAAATTGTCGTAAAGTCCTGCCTGCAACCGCTGCTTCACCACCTCACTGGGGATCCGCGTTACTGTTCCCAAAATTGTGCTACATAATGATAATATAGAATTTACCTACATAAATGCTAATATACTAATTAAGGGTGTGTCTAGGAAAGCCACACGATCAAACTTACTTCAACAATCGCTTATATTTATAATTGCTTATTTACATAATCAAAAGCACGTGTGAATCAATTTATGTTCAGATTGTATAAAAACTAAAAGCAGTTGCTTTGTATGAAAATATTGCAAAAAATGGGTTTAAAATCAATTTATATTCTGAACTCTAGTTTTTATCCCTGCCTAAAGTTAAAAAGGTTATATATCCACTAATTACCTGGATTTCAGGAAGTTTTGTTGGAGAACCTTGTAGCAATACCAATTTGCTTGCTTCAAATATCCCAGTTCGCAAGGCATGACTGTTGTATGAAAAGCATGCATGAGACAAGAAACAAAAATTACAGTTTCGTTCTTAATTTAAATCATTGATGGAGCTGCCTCCCTCTCTGTTTTCTGCTTATTTTGATTCGAAAAGAAGCTGCGAAGAAAAAGGAGAGAGATAAAAAAACAACCCTGACAACTGTCCAAGAATTGCAGGGATTGATCCCTTGTATAAACCCCTTGCTCCAATCTGTGGAACCATGGAAATGATTTCAAAGAGCGATAGCGTTGATGCCTGTACTTGGGTCTACAACATCAAACAAGAAAACAAAAAGCCTTCCTTAAAAAATTGTTCCAAAATTTAAAACTTTGAAAGGATTATGGAATCACATCTAATAATATGTAAGCAGGCAAATATATCAACTGCAGGGGTAACTAGAGATTTCATCAAGTTAAATAACTTGCCTTGATTGTATCAACCGGATGCATTAGTGCACAAGAAAAAGCACATGAAAGTCCACCGGCTAAGGCTGACCATAGAACACTCCCAGCAGGTATTTCAACAGGTGACGGAACAGCAGCTGTACTTGCTGTCTCGGATGAAATACTCCTGCATACGAAAAGGATGGATCCTGAGCATTAGTTGCAAGTTACAAGTTGAGACCAAAAAGGGAAGTACTATCAATTTGAGGAAAATATAAGGAAAAATTAAAAGCATTTTCTGATGATTATTCTGTACAATTGGGCTACTTCGTACAGATATCTGGTGAGTTTTTTTCTAATAAATGGGAATTAGTATTGAAGCTAAGAAATAATGTAATGATATATCTCAACACTAACTACAAGTCTACAATACTACTATATTATCCCCAACATTGTTGAATAGTCACACTGACTGCAAAATTTCATTGAACTCCAAATAGAGTGAAAGGTACCAGATTCAAACAATTGCTATGGAGACCTATGCGTCTCCCGTTAACAAAGATCAGGAACTTATTTATCGTTTTCTCTATCCAAACAAAATCGTTTCTTTAAACTTACTGTCGACATACTCATACTCATACTCATACGCAAACCAAACACAAACTAATTCTTCTAAAAGTAACTTTCTGCAACTAAATTATCTTTAACATAGTTCTTCTAAAAGCTAAACCAAACATACACAAGATCTTCTGAAGTTACAGGGGCATTGCAATCTCTGTCAAGATCCTTAGAGAACCTCTTTCCTGTAAGATAATGAGATGAGGATCATTTCAGATAACAACATAAATAAAAGTGTCATATACAATCAAAGGGATTCTAGTAACTGCATTTTACAATTAAACATTAAAAGCACAACACAATCAAAGGGATTCTAGGTTTTATGCCATTAGAATGCCATACCTTCAGCTTCCTTGTCTTCAAGGGTTGCACTACTATCTCCATCTTCGTTTCTCGAGCCGCAGCTTAGTCCAATTACACCTGATGGCACACCACCCACCTTTGCAAATCTAAAATCCCTCATGAAATCATTGTCATCTAATCTGAGCCATTTCGCAACTGCCTTCTTATAACTAAACCGAGTCGAAGGAGAACACTGCAGGGGAGTTTTCCCAGAATCAGTCCAATTTTCTTGCACAACCTTATCCCAACGTGGAAGAGATTGACACAACTGATCAATAAAACCCATCCTACACTTTGATCCAATTAGCTTCTCTTGAGGTAAAACAGTGAGTTTTAGGCAAGAACATAATTCATCTTCACCGTCCATTTTCTGAGATTTCTTTACTCCTGATTTGAAAGCAAATGGCAGAGGTTTTATCAAGCCATTAACCACCTTCTTCTCCTTCATTGAGATCCCCTTTTTGTTTGCATCACAAATCTGAAACTTGCAACCTTGGTTTAACCAAGAACGCTCAATACCCACTTCCAGCGGCAAAATCGCTTTCTTCACAACAAGTGATTCATTCCCCGACATCATCAGCGTTGAAAAACTCACCAAGCTCTAAAGATTTTTCACACAGTTCATTGCTCAGAACATGAAGGAAGGGAAAGACGTAAAGATGGCATTGATTTGAAGAGAGATCCAATGAGAGTTTACATATTTGTTAAGGGTGAATCCAATGTTTGAAGTAATTTGAAGTAGATTGGAATTGGAATGGGAGTGTGCAACACTAATCGAATCTAACTAAGAGTGTGTGCTGGAAAATTAAGCAATCATTCTGGATAGAATCTTTTTAGTGAAAGCGATCTGCCTCAACAACAAATGCTTCCATGCTTTTTTTGACTTTGTTTGATTCATTCAAATGATGATTTATGAGTAATCATTAAATGTTATTTATTTTTTAAAATTACTTTTACATTTTTAAATAAGTAAAACTTTTTGACACTAAAAAAAAAAAGGTTAAAATTTTAAAGATGTATTATATTTTTAAAGAATTAATTTAGACTATATTTCCACACAATTTTTTTCTTCTTCTATTTTATTTTTTGTGTTGAATTAAACTATTTTTACGCTATATAAATATTTTTATACTATTATTTTTTTTTGTTTTTTTCTATACTATTATATATTATATTCATATATTTTGTGAATTAATATGTGTCAATATGAAGATGTATTTTAATGTGAAAATATTAAAATGATAAAAGTCAAATTTTTTTAATTAATATAATCAGAAGAATGAGTTAAAATTTCTAATATATTCCACGAGTTATACTTACAAGTAATTTTATCATTTTCCTTCTCTTTTTTTTTTCTTCAATTAACACGAGTGATTTGTAGATGTACTGCTAATTTTAATTTTATAATTTTTTTATTTAGAAATATAAAATAGAAACACCAAAAAAGAAATAATATATATGTATATGAGTTCATAATTAAAATAATTAAAACCCTAGGCTAGATAGACGATTTTGATTTGATTGATCTGCGCCTGTTCTCTTGTCTGTTCCTTCGCCGCAGCCTCCTCTCTCCTTCTTCTATTCTGCTGCGAGTGTGCTCTTCTCCACTTGAGTGGAGACCTAGCTCAAGTTGCGTGCGTGCCTTGTTTGATGAAGGTGTGCATTGCAATTTTCGGTTTAAATCTTCATTCCATTACTCTCCTTTCCATTCCATACTTTTATTATAATTGAACTCTCATGCTGATTCCAAAATGGGGAATTTAATCCAATTGCAGGTTTGATCTCATCTGAATGGCGGTGAGTGCAATTTTCTTTTTTCTTGGCTAGCTATTTGGTTGTGTTAGTATTTTAATTTATTTAATTTAATTGATGGTTGTGCCATTTCAGCAATTTGTTGCTTGTGGAGAACCAATTTTGATATCAACTCACATTGCATTCATAAGATACTTGAACCGAACCATTGAGTCAATCAGGCAAGATTTTGCGGAAAGATTTGCCACCGTTTTCGGCTCCCAAAACAACCCTTCCCCCTGTGTAAGGTATTTTCAGTGGTCTCCCTCCATTTCTGTTTGTGTGCCAGAACAATGAGGTTTTGAAAAAGGATAGACTTTCTTACTAGTTTTAGTTTAGACAGTGCAGACCTGGGGTGTTGGATTGGTGCAGCTTTACTTCTATGAGCTGAAAGCTCTTTTCTTTTTGGTTAAATAGAAGTATAGAACAGTTTACTACCTGATCACAATGCAATTTTGAAAATTATGTTGCCAAATATTAGGTTACATGAAAGTATAGGTTTTTGTATTTTTTGTTTTTGTCCGTAATGTCTTATGTTATTGGGTTTTCCTTGCAAATTCAGGGTTTGATATGGTGGAACATAGTGTAGAATTGTAGATTAACCTTCATATCTTAACATTGAATTATTCTTTTTTGTGATGGGATTTTGAATTCCAAGATGCTTTGTCACACTAATGCTATAGTACTGTCAAATTTATTCATATTGCTAATCTTGAGTAACATACATTGCGTAATGTATCTTACAAATAGCCCCATCTACTTTGAACTTCTCTATATACAAAATAGAATATAAGATCGATTTTTATGTTATATATTAAAAGTTAGCAATCTCTCTCTCTCTCATCTACCATCTCTTTCAATTTTAAGGTTAGATATTATTTGTCAAGTAATGTTGTTATGGTGCTTCTTGATATTTGGTGTAGCACTAGACAAGAAGATGATATTACTTTATCATCTACCAAACATCTAATATCAGCTATTAGGAAAAGGTGCCATCTAATTGCTCAGGAATGTTCCCCAAATGAGAAGAGCTTTGGTGGCAAGAAGGGCCCAGATGCTGTTTTCAATGTATTGGATAATATTTTAAAGGGAAGTTTAGAGCGACTAAAGATGATGAGGTTAGCTTTGTTGTCACTTGTCATCAAATATTCTTAAATAATCATTGGGATGCAATATATGTTTTTATACTCTGTGTCTTTTTTTGTATATGTAGAAGAAAATGTATAGTCCAAAATGAATGAACGTTTTGGGGATTTCATGAAATGACCAGGGAAAATATATCTATGGCCAAGATAAATCTTCAAGGATGCACATGTGACTATAACTACACCGAACATGCAGCCACCATTAAGTTGTTGTGCATGGAAGGGAAGTTGGGAGCAGCCATGTGGCTTCGGAGGCAAATGGTGCAGAAAGGTTTCTTCCCTGATGTGTTTACCCACAACCATATAGTAAATGTGCTGTGTAAAGCTGGTCTTGTAGAGAAGGCAGATTGGCTCATTAGAGAGATGTTAGAATTCGGTCCTCACCCCAACACGGCTACTTATAATACTTTGATCAAGGCATATTGCATTGTTAATAGTGTAGATAAAGCTTTTTATCTGTTCTCTGCCATGGCCAATACTGGTATTCAGCCAAACAGAGTTACTTGTAACATACTCGTTCATGCGTTGTGCGGGAAGGGTCTTTTTAAGGAAGCTAAAAGGATGCTTGAAGAAATATTACAAGATAATGACAACGATAATCTGGATTTAGTTACCTCTACTATATTTATGGATTATTACTTTAAGAATGGTGCAATTATTCAGGCTCTTAGCCTTTGGAATGCGATGCTTCTGAAGTGCACAAACTTAGATGTGGTTGCTTATAATGTTCTTATCAATGGATTTTGCAAGAGTCAACAAATGAGCCTTGCATATGGATATGCATGTGAGATGATTAAGAAAGGTTTACCACCTGATGGTTTTACTTATAATATTCTAATTCGTGCTTTATGCAAGGAAGGCAAAACCAGTGAAGCTTGCTATATTCTTGGAGTCATGTATAAAATGGGAGTTATGCCTGATCAAATCTCATATAAGATTATGATTCATGGTCTTTGTTTTGTTGGAAACATTGCTAAAGCAAAAGAGTTGCTTTCGTACATGTTAAGCAACGCAATCATTCCCAAGCCCTTAATTTGGAACATAATAATTGACTTTTATGGAAGATGTAGAGATCGTAGTAATGCATTTTTTACAAGGGATCAAATGCTGGCTTTTGGTGTCTGCCCCAATGTATATACATATAATTCTTTAATTCTTGCAGAAGTCAAATGTGGAAATTTCCATGATGCTTGCATTCTGAAGGAGGAGATGATTATCAAAGGTCTCTTTCCTGACATTGTTACTTATAATTTGTTGATCGGTGCTGCTTGCAGTTTAGGACGTCTTGGTTTAGCACTTGAATTGCTTGATGAGATGGTGCGAAGGGGTCGTGAACCAGACATAATAACTTACACTGAACTTGTTAGGGGCTTTTGTATTAGGGGTGACCTAAAAGAGGCAGAAGAGCTTTGTGCTAAAATACTGAAATCCGGTCTATTGAACGATCATGTTCCAGTTCAGATTCTTTTCAGTACTTACTGGAAGCGGAAGCGACTAGTCGAGGCATTTAACTTATATCAAGAATGGTTGGCAAGTAAACGGGATAGTTATCCTTAGTAAATGGTTGGCTTTAGGCATTGCAGTAATATTCTGGCAATTAAAGCAGTGTTTGCTTGGAATCGGTTTATTTTTATGGAACGTAGGTTTGTGGTTCTCAAGTGGTGGTTCATATGAGTGCCAAATTCTGCAGGTACATATTGATGCTCCTTATACAATGGTCTTTTTGCATTCAGTGAAATAATTGAGTTTGTCTCTCATCCAAACCCATTGATCATGCTGCATGGATAACCACATTTTCGATTGAATGTAATTCACTAGTTGTGGGTATCACTTTTGCAAATCTGCATTTATAAATGTTTTATCATGTGGAATATAGACTATATTAAGGGAGGCCAAGCAAATTGATGGTAGAATACAATGGCATCACTTGGTTCGCCCCCTAGCAAGTAAAATGCTTAGTTGCTGTTTTGCTAGAATCATCAAGCAGCTTTGTTATTGATCCTATATGAACAAACACCATGAAGAATAATATGCTAGTAGTCTAAACTATTTTTTTGGTTTTCGCTGTTTTTAGTCGATGCCTTCTATCATCCTTATGAATTCATGACTTGGAAATTTCTTGATGACAAATGCTAGATATGGGGTACATTAAATTCCGTGTTTTTAACTAAAATCAGTTGTCGGGTTTTTCATTGGTGTAAAATCACTTTTCTAAAACTCAAAAAAAAAAAAGAAAAGACACACACACACACACACAAAATCATTGATGT
>JASCZI010211457.1:248940-259323 GCA_036250425.1 Stylosanthes scabra | reverse complement strand
TTCTTTTATATATATATATATATATATATATATATATATATATATATATATATATATATATCAATTAATTTTATCAATTAATTTTGGCGTACACCTCTTTTTGGTATACACCTCTATTTAAGTCCCAGCAAACAGGTTTTTACTACTAGAACGAACAGGTTTTTAAAATCAAACGAACAGGTTAAAAACCTGTTCGTGTCAACTATAAAACATGTTCATTGTATATATAGATTTCTGTTCGTGTACGAACATAATATTACTACCAGAACGAACAAGTTTTTAAAAGCAAACGAACAGATTTTAAAACATGTTCATGTCAACTATAAAAACATGTTCGTTCTATATATAAAAACATGTTCGTTTGGGACTTGGATAGAGGTGTATACCAAAAAGAATTATACATGTAGCATTGTTATATATATATATATATCAAATTTGATGATCAGCACATCAAATTTTTATGAAACTAGTCTTTGAAAATGTGCATGTGATCTCCATCATTGAAGAAAAATGAAAAAAAAAAAAAGTCTAGAGATTACTCTTTAAATTAAACCATGTTTTCCCCTTATTTCTTTCCTCCCTTAACATAAAATTCAAATACACACCTCTCTTATTAGATTTCAACCCATCATCTTTATACTTTGAAATTCAAATTGTGTCTATATAATAGACGGGTCCTATATAAATTTGAACATGATATAGAGAAAAACAACATATTTATTAACGGATATTTTATAAATAATAATGTCTCACTTTTGAGTTTTGAGTGTTTGTTGAAAAAATTATAAACAGTGAAAAAAATTCTCTTTAATTTTTAATGGTAAACTATCATGAATAATTGAATAGGGGGAGAGAACAAGTTGGCAGCCTGGATCTGGATGGAACATACATCATGACATAAAAAGTGAAAAAAAAAATGTTTAACAAATGAAACATGATATAAAAAAAATTTAAATTATATTCAATTACCATTGCACTTTTCTTCAAAGAAGGTGTAGTTGAAATCATCATTTCATTGTTGATCAAATTATCATGTTGGCTGTGATTTCCTTCTTCTTCTTTCTATTATCATGTTGGCTGTGTAAAATCTCTTACTATTATCTCGTCTGCTTTTATCGTACTAACGTACGCTTTTCTAAATGTGTCTCGATAAAAAACAAAAAAGTAAATCATACTTTTTTTTCAACGTTTTTAAAAAATATTAAAAATATTTCTAACCTTTAATTATTCAATTTTATTCTTAACGTTCAAATAAATTTTAATTTTATCCTAATGACAATTTTTTGGTCAATCAAAAACTTTATTTCCAAATATACCCTTATCTTCTCATTTCCAATCCCCCAAAAAAAATTCATTTAAAAAAATGTCATAAAAGGTAAAATTGAAGTTTATTTGAAACGTCAAGGATAAAATTGAATCAAATTAAACGTTAGAAATATTTTTAAAATTTTTCGAAAACGTTAAGGACAAAAAATATACTCGACTGTAAAATGATAAAAAAAAAAGATTAAAAAAATTTTATTTTAATATGATGGGTAAAATAAAATATTATTACAATAAAAGCTTATTTTGGTACACTATTTGGAGGTTTGAATGCAATCTTTAATTATGGGTTGAATCATTTTAATAATAATTCTCCTAGTTTTAACTTAAAGTAAACTAGTAAAGTAAATATATGATGGGAAGATATTCTCATTGTAAAATTTCTGAATACAAATCAGCTGAACGAAATTCTACAGTGTACAAAATTTCTTTTTTACTTATTAAAGTTGCATTCATTTTACACCTATTATTGTTAAATCATTTCTACTTTATTGTTTTGTAAAATTATTAGAGATTAATTTTAATGTGATAAAGAATTTTATTAATGAGTGATGTTAGATTACCATTTTTTTTTACTATGTTGGTTTAATTTTCTCAAAAACCATTCTTATCATTTTCATCCTACTCACTCATTTAGTTAAACTTTGTTGATAAAGGGATTTACATGTAATATTTTCCTTTATAAAACATTTGAATTAAATTTGTACAACGACTTTTTAAATAATAAATTTTAAAATAAATTATTTTTATTGTTATGACAATAAATCATTGAATGTCTATATGAATTTAATTTTGATGATGTATAAAATAGTTTTACATATGCATTTTATATGTAACATTGAATTAATAAAAATAATTATTTTTTACATTGATAGATGTAATTAGGCAACAGTATAATTGAAAAACAATAAGAATAACCATACTACAAACAAAAACACCACCACTCAACCACATCCTACCAAAATTCTCCATATTGATCAGCCAAGTTTTGTATAATCAAGTTTTTGAATTGTTTTAAATTTATTCGAACATTTCTTAATGAATTAATCTATGTGTATCATTGTACACATCTATACACATCATTTAGCAACACGAAAAAATATAAATATTTGCATAAAAAATATTATATTTTCGTGCTAATAGTTACATTTTTTTATATTGCTAAATGATATGTATGGATGTTTACAATGGTACATGTAGTATTATCATTTCTTAATTAGTTTAATTTCACTTTCCAGTCTCTATATGGGACAAGAACAAATTTGGAAGGATAAAGGTTGCACAAAGTATGGTTATATAGATTAGAATTCTATCTAGAAGCCACATCAACATAAACCACAAAGATTAACATGAGATGTTGCTAAATTAATTACTCGTGGAAAAAGAAACATTAAGACAAAAATTGTTTGCACTAATTACTTGTTCAAGTAAAACCTATAATACATATCAACAAGAATGAAATAAAACGTGAATGCACAGTGCCCAGCATGGTAGGTGAACCATACCAATGTACAGGTAAGTAGCACTATTCCATGCCCAAAGGGATTCCATCCAGTTCCAATAATCACTGATATTATAACCATCAGAATAGCCAAATGCACTTTTCAGTAAGAAAAATGCAGCCGGAGGAAATGCAATGAAGCCTAAAGCGAGATTCAAGGTGGCCAATAACAAAGTTCTCATGCTCCTAGCTTGAATATCCAGCATCAATGGTCGCGCCATCAAACAAAATGGGACTATGAGTAAAGCCCCTATTTCTGCCGTGGCAAAGTTAATGATCGACATGAGACACAAACCAATGGAAACAGCTGTTAAAGTTACCGACTTTAAGTTAACCCACTCTCTTTTCTCAGCTCCTGAAGCAACAGCTACGGAAGTTGGATAACCTAATATTGAGTACAAAATTACGAGGCTAAGAACTGCTAATGAACCCCATACTGTTAAGTTAGTTGTTGGGGTGAGACCGGGTATTTGACATAGGAAATATGGAAGTACCGAAATAGCAACACCCCATAAATGAATGACAAAAACCTTTCTGGCAGAGTATATCCATTTCCAGGATTCGAGACTGGCATCAACTTCGGAGGCACCTGGGGCTTGGGAAGTGGTTTTACTGGAAAAAACATGTAGAGATGCTGCAACTATTGGAAGCGGTGCAGCAAGTAATGCAAATGGAATCATATAATATCCAACCGAAACAAACTTACTAGGACCTGTCATGAGGTACAGAAAGTAGGAGTGATGAAACTTCTCTAAAAGGTTGTTTACAGAACGTACAACTCCTTCAATCAACCTGCAACAAGTATAAAACATTTTCCTCAGTTCTTCAAACAAAAAGAGAAAGATCTTCTGACAAATACACATTTTAATACAAAGTACATAAGCAAGACCACCTAGGATTATAAAATGTTAAAGACAGATAATATTCTATTAATTATTAAAACCTCGCCTCCCTCATCAGCAAAAGAAACAAAATGAATGCAATATCACTCGTCTCCACCCAATTGAATTTACCATGTCAAATATTTCAAGAATATTCTTTCTCTAATAATTTAGAATCTTCAGCTTTCTTAGTACCATTAGACATAATTTCACTCTAAATATTGATGTCAAACCAACCCTTCATAAAAACCACCAAGAGGCACCAAGAGTTCTCTAAGTTTTTACGGTTTTTTGAATGATTCTTGATATTAAATGGCAAACACAGCCAGTGGTTAAAGATGGACATCACCAAATAATTAAGAATAAGAAATGAGTTAAGATTCAGAATAATGGTCAACTGTTTATTCCAATTCCAATATTATATAAAGAGTCAACGACATCCCATTCGAATGAAACGCATACCTTCCAAAACGAAGAATAAAGTCAATATGCCTGTTCATTTTAGTAGGAGAAACTTTTGGTGAAACTTCCACAGTAATTGCATCAATTTGATAATCACGGAAGGCACCATGTGGACCAGTGGGAACACCCAAACCCTACGGAATAATGCAGATATAAAGAATTAGGGAATTATTACAAGGGGACACTGAGTAAAGAAAATAGATACATTCTGAAAGGAAAAAATAAAACACCTGGTAATACATTGAGCTTGCTAGTGTAGCAGTACCCTCCACATACTCATTAGCAGGAATACCAAATTTCCACTGAGGATTTAGGCGTCTAGCATATTGTCCTATGGATTCGAAAAAAACACCTAAAGTATTGAGCCACTTAGAGCCAAGCAGAGACTCCATCTTGCTCACTTTCATCCACAAACGTTGTTTATGTACAGCTAGATAATTTACGATATTGATCAGGTCAAGGTTTGGCATCTGTCCGTTGGAAGCCTCAGCATAAATACTAAGACTGTCGTCAAAATTATTACCTTCCTCTGCAACTTTAACTACCAGGGCAACAGTCATTGTTCCAGCACGTCTAAAACGACTGTGTAACTTCCCCTCCATGGTGCTGCTCTCATTACATGTTTCACTGTTAACTACAACTCTATGGAAATGTGGAGCCTGATATTCTCTCAGCCACGCAGAAACTGAAGAATATTCCC
The DNA here is from genome assembly GCA_036250425.1 of Stylosanthes scabra. Lineage (NCBI taxonomy): Eukaryota > Viridiplantae > Streptophyta > Magnoliopsida > Fabales > Fabaceae > Stylosanthes > Stylosanthes scabra. The sequence goes on along the minus strand of JASCZI010211457.1, from coordinate 254,456 downwards.
CATGTTGTGAATCAGCTACAAGCCATATGATATCCTTTGCCAGCCAAGTGACCCGTGAAAGCAGTGAGAACACTGAGTATGCAACACCCAAGGACAAAGCATCCCCCGAACCAACTTTCTTTGGGTTGTAAGGCGTGACTAAGACAATAGCTTCCTTGCCATCCCCGCGTGGTGCTCTAATGATTCCAACAGTGTTTATCCCAACTGATGCACAGCTTATATTTTTTGAGATTATACTGGAATCAGGACTGGTAAAAAAATGTAACGGATGGAACTGATTCAACTGAGGATAGAAATTGTGATAGGTAACTTCAGCATCCAAGCCTAACATATACTGTGCAATAAGTTTTCGGCTTTCACTGCATAGAACAGAGTGAAATATTTCATTTTTTCTTACAAAATTGCATCTCTTTGACAATAGCGCATGGGGGGCAGGTGAAACTTAAGCAACTACCAGAACCAATGACAATGAAGGAAGGGAATGGTGAAATTCGATCTTTATAAAGTGATTGAATGACAATAGTGCATCAACTATTGGTTTCAAACGGATTAGTGTTTAATACCTTCAATGTGGAGCTGTCTCGTAAATTTAGCCTTTAGTTGAATGATTAACGTTTGCATTTTGACCCTTTTTTTTGTTTAAATTTTAATTCAAACTATCAGTGACACTTGGTATCATCATCTACTTCATTTACTATAATATAATGGGACTAAGAGATGTTTGGTGCACAACTATTCTTTTCCTAAAATACCTTCAACATATATAATTATATATACACATAAAAATATATTTTTCCTATTTAAAAAATTTGAACCCTGGATCTATTAATTAGAGGTTAAAATACCTGCTAACTTGACCAATCTCATATTTGCTACTATAACTCATTTAATAAATAAAATAGTAGATTACTAGACAAAGGTGTACAATAACAATAATATAGTTCAGTTTGCAGAAATTTGGGTTTGTAACTAAATGAAAGATATCATAATATATTTGATAACTATTATAATGATAGAAAAACAATGAAAAAATTGGAACATGAGAATTTTCTGCAAATTTGGATCTAAATCTTATTTTTGTGACTTGCATGGAGTATATGCATTATGCACGATAGCATAGACTTAACCATATACAAAACAGAAAGAACTTATGAACAAAATGTTGCCACAAATAAAACTACAAAAGTTAGCAATTTTTTTCAGCATTATCACAAATCTACTTAGCACAGATAGATCACTTCAATATATCATTTTTGCAAGTGGGCACAACAGCCTATGACTGTGAAGGTTGCAGAACATGAACAATTTAGAAATTTGCTAACTACTAGCCACATGAAGAAAATAGCTTACATGGGTGATCCATTGGATCTAAGCTTCAAATCAGTTAAGTCTTTTACCAACTTGTTTGCCACAGTGACATCATTGCTAGATAGCATGTTGTTCGCCGAACCTGTTCAGGCAAAATAGGAACAGCAAAAGTGCATATAAGTTTTGATCATTAGGAAAAAGAAAAAAGGGTTAAGTGCACACTAATAAAAATAACTAGTAGTAGTGGCAATTATGAATTAATCTACGTGTATCACTGTACATTATGCTGTATATTCAAATATATGAGCTACTAAAACTATATATTATGCTGTATAGTCTTTATAGAATAATAACTACTTTGTGCCTAATTTAGAGAACCTGGCATGAGGGCATTCTCGGAAATGTAGGTGTTCATGGCAAGAATAGGGAGGAGCAGAAGTGCAACAATCCCAGCAATGAAGCAAACAACACTGCAAAAAACAAAGTTAGAAACTGTATTGAAACCCCATTTGAGATCAAAGTTTAGGGAGTTTAGTGTATGAATGAGGAAAAGAGTGAAGTCACCTGAAGAAGGTGCTATGAGAGATGATTTGGATGACTAAGCACTTGAGAAGGCGCGGTCTGGGCTTGTTGGAGTTGTTATGCGTTTTAGCTTCGTCCATGGCTGCTTTTTTTTTTCTGAAAGCGAGATCTCCGACGAATGACGAATCGAATCTTCACTCCGGTGTCAAGAAGAAGAAGGAGGAGGAGGAGGCAAAGAGAAGAGATTTTGCATCATTTAGAAGATGAATCTTTTTATCTAGAATGAGGTGAGCGACGGTGTTTCAGATCAAATCGACGTCACGGCGGCGCCGGAGGCGGAGAAAGTGTGTCTGCTACTAGGGTTGTGCTAGTGTTTGGTTAGATTAATGAAATTTTGTTAATCCTTTAGACAAAACCGTCATCTGAAGAACCGTTAGTGAACCGCTGAACCGGAAAGAACCGGATGGTCGAATCAAACTTGTACTTGCCGGTTCTCTGATTCCTCATTAAACAAGGGCTGTTTTGATGCTTTTAAATTTAGGAAAAAATACCAAAACTACCATTAAAAAATTCTGACATTAACAAAATTATCTATGAAAAAAAAAAAAAACGAATTTTTTATCCATGAAAGATAGCTTTTGGCCAAAAGGCTTTGATGCTCATTGTTCATGTAGGGAGGGGTAGGTCTTCTTACATACCCATTTGTAAGGAGGAGGAGTGTGGTGAAACATGAAACATATTTCCTATAATTAGATTTATGAATTAGGGCTTTGTCTAAGATGGATCTGATTTATGGTGAATCGAGTAAAATATTCTCAAATGAGTGGTTGAGAGTAGTTGTAATTTTAAAATGAATAATAAAAATAAAATATAAAAAAATTTTAACCACTCATTTAAGAATATTCCACATGATCCATCATAAACCTGGTCCATTGTAGACTTTTCCATGAATTAGGTATCTCCGTTACAACTCAATTAATTATCCTACATCACATAAATTGCATAAATCTCAGACCAACCATTCCATTCCTTAGACAGAGTTCGGTTTAAACTTTTATACTCTAAGGATGGAATCAAAATGTCAAATTAGTTCATTATATTTCTATTGAACCAGTTTTATCCCTCAATATATCCTCATGTTGATGTGGTTTGACCTCTATTATGTGAAATTTATAGGTTTGTAACAAGACCATCTGACCATGTCTTTTTTTTCTTTTTTTCCTATATAGATACATTAGATATGACAATTTTACTTGTTTTTTGGAGATTCGCAACAAAATTCACAAAAAAAAACTTAATGGGACCTGCTAAATCTCTGTCGAGACAGAAATCCACTTAATGAATAAACATATACGGGGTGGGGATTGAAGTACCACCTCATGGGAACTATTAAATCCCCACTAAAAGAAATTATATGTGCATTGAATTTATAATAGTTTATGTTAAATTTAATAATTATTGTGATATTAATAGTTAATATATTGAATGTTGAATAATTTGTATTAGATTATATTGAATTATAATAATTAATTGTGTTGTATTTATAAAATATTTTGTTAAATTTTAATATTTATAAATATTTGTCTTTTCTACAAAGATATTTAAACAGAGATCATGACAAGAATAAGATGGAGACGGGCAAAAATATAAATAGAGAAGGAAAGCGGTGGAGAGGTTCCCACCCCATGAATCCTCATGGTCACCCTATTCCTATCATACAAGAACTTCCAATTCTGTACATTACATTATCAATTATATGGATTCTTATATTCCACTACATGGGTTAAACCTATTGTTTCGTGCCCAGGTGGAGCTTCATTTAGGCTAATAAATCTACCATTTGTGCCACGTCTCATCTGCAAAAGGAAAAAAAAAATGTCATTTGAGTATGGGAAATCAGCTAGCAACATAATGCATAATTGCATACTATTGTCGTTGTTAGACCATCATTGCACTAAAAATGAACCAATAAACGTTTAGCAGTAGTGGTTTGGTGGGGTGAGAAAGTGAGATAGTGTAGAAAATATCTAGGCTTAAGTTTCTGGTCCTTACAAAATTTTAAGTCATCTTGAAATTCAAACGGACACATTCCTATATCATTAACATCTTAGTTTCACAAAGGTGTGTAATTGGATAAAGAAAAGTATTGGTAACCAATAATTTTTTGACTAACAAAAAATTAGAACATTCGTAATCATAATTTATATAACATTTATAAATAAAAGTCATAAAACATCCAAAATTTAAAGTAACTATCAGCCAACTTTATATTTTTTTAGAAATAGAACATCCGAAATATGAAGAAATAGAATATTCAATTTAAATTATTGGATGATATTGGCTAAAATTTTATTGGTTCTCTAGCATTGTTGTTGTGTAAAGTATAATAATCAGTGTCCACCAAAGGTTTTGACTTTTGACTAAGAATTTAATTCTCATACACTGTCAGTGTAAAAGAGTTTTACACATACATCGAATCAGGTGTTACCACGCTTAGTGAGACAAAGGGAGGCCATGGCCCCACACATTTTATAAAATCTTTAGTAAATATTTTTTGTGAAAGTTCTAGTAGTCCAAGTCCAAGTGGTTTTATATGTTGAAAGTGGCCTGAAGTTGTGAGTTCGATCCTCACATTCCTCAGCTTTTTTTCCTATCTTTTTCTTTTCATGATCACGCCACCAAACACCTTCTTATTCTTCTTCTTCTTCCGCCTCCTCCTCCACCTCCTCCACCTACGTTGTCGTCGTCGTCGTCGTCTTCTTTCGTATCTTCTTCTTCTTCCAGATCTGCATCTTCTTCTTCGTCTGCTATGTCGTCGTCGTCTTCTTCTTCTTCTTCTTCTCTGTTTTATATTGCTGTTTTTGTTGTTGTTGTTGTTGTTATTGTTGTTGTTGTTGTTGATGTTGTTGTTGCTGCTGCTGCTGTTATTGTTGTTGCTGTACAGAAATAGAAATCAAAATTGCGCAGAAATATGAAGCAGAATTGTGCAGAAATAGAAAGCAGCATTGCGCAGAAACAGAAAGTAATAATGCGCAGAAATATAAAGCACCATTGCGCAGAAACTGAAAGCCATAATGCGCAGAAATAAAATCATCATCATCATCATCATCATCATCATCATCATCTTCTTCTTCTTCTTCTTCTTCTTCTTCTTCTTCTCTGTTTTATATTGATGTTGATATTGTTGTTGTTGCTATTGCTGCTGTTATTGTTATTGCGCAGAAATAGAAAATAGCATTGCACAGAAATATAAAGCACCATTGCGCAGAAATCAATAATGAAATGCATGAATAATAATGCATGAACAACCAAACTAAGAAACACTAAATTAGTTCAAGAATGAAATTAAACATGTTGATGTGTGCCAACGCCTAGGCTATGGTGTTTGGTGCTTCTTTTTGCCTTGCTTGATGTGTGCAACAGAATCTCAAAACTGCGCAGAAATAGAAATCCAGAATGAGCAGAAATGCAAAGCCAAAATGAGCAGAAATACAAAGCCATAATGAGCAGAAATAAAATTCAGAAAACGAAATGCATGAACAATAATGCATGAACAACCAAACTAAGAAACGCTAAATTAGTTCGAAAACGAAATTAAACATGTTGATGTGTGCCAACGACTAGGCTTTGGTGTTTGGTGCTTCTTTTTGCCTTACTTGATGTGTGCAACAGAATTCCAAAACTGT
>JASCZI010211457.1:210007-243720 GCA_036250425.1 Stylosanthes scabra | reverse complement strand
TAAAAGGTGGAAACTGCTAATACAATCACGAGGTCGTTCTTTTATATTTTCAACCGCTACACCAGTTCCTGTTGCAGCTGCTGCACATGGTGAGCTCCTATCTCTTACATGGATATACTCAAACACGGAATGCATTTGTTATTACCTGTTAGTTAATATTCCCAATTTCATGAGTGACGTAGATAGGGCTTGTAATTTTATTCTGATTTAAAGGAAGAACTGCTTGGTATATACACCTGTTTCCAAATATTCATCCAAAGATTAAAATTTAAATATTATCATTTCCTTTGCTAATATTTAGCTAGTATTGCCTTGTGATGACTATTAACTCCTTAAATTCAACATGCAATTTACCAGCTGCTGTTGTAGTGGCAAAACATGAGACATGGCGTCGAAAGGCTATATGGAACAGGGTTAAAGACTTTCATTTGCTGACAGGAATCCCAGTTACAAGTCCCATTATATCGCTAATTGTAGGAAGTGAAGACAAAGCACTACAAGCAAGCCGGTAAGGTTTCTTATGCCGGTGCTCGCTGCTCACTGTTTGTTCAATTAGCTAATCATTTTCAGTCATTGTGGAGCAGGTATTTGTTGCAATCTGGATTCCATGTCACTGCCATCAGACCACCAACTGTGCCTCCTAACTCATGCAGGTTCGATATTGTCACTGATTACCTTAACTACAGTTTGTGTTTGGAGCTCCAAATTATTATAGTTGGTTTGATTTACAAATCACATTGAAGTCTTTGGAGTTGTTAAAAAAGAGAAAAGAGAAGGAGGAACTGAATTGATTACTCAAATCTCATAAATATTGTATTCAAAATTTAGTTGATTAAGAACTGATTTGATTTAGCTAAATATTATTTAACACACAAATCTCCTGTTAATTTTCAAATTCAAACAAAATATTTGATTTACAAAGACTAAACCACAAACAATGCCTACAAGATGTTACTGCAAAAGGACCTCTGAAAAATGGAAGTCTCCCCATGGCTCTCTCCGATAATGAACGTTTGACAAAATGGTCCAATCGAAAACCTGTCTGTCTCCATTATGGTTACCTATATGGATTGACTATTTTATCAAACGTACATAACCTTCTGAACTTTTGGTGCTATGAGAGGCTTTGTTCTTTCGGGTCATCTTTGTCGGCGCCAAAATTTTCTAGTATGCTGTTTTTTGTTTGATTCAAAACTTACTCTTATTTAAACAGAACTGATTGGATGTTGTCCAAATCTTCTATTATTTAGGCTCCGGGTAGCTCTGAGTGCAGTGCATACAAGACAAGATTTGGAAAACCTCGCAGCTGCACTCTCCCGCTGCATTGATTTCCAAGAAACTCGCATCTACAACTGCAATAGCTATGCAAGACTTTAGTTATTGAATTCAATTCCATAACTGTCACTATTCCTCAAATAAGTGAAGCATTAGTTCCTGTATTAGTGTAACTGTGTAAGTAAATAGGTACTTACTCCGGTGCCTCACTGGGCATAATATAAGAATTTTATTATTAATGAAATATTTATTTTTCTGCTTCTAGTTTTTACTTTTTAAGTCTCCAATATGCCTATATTTGACCAAGTCTAATTGACTATTCTTTCTAGCCCTTTTAAACCTTTGAATAAATCTGAAAGAACTAAGAACTCTAGCAAAAAGAGCTTCAATGTCTCCCCCCAAATTCAAACTTGGATCCTGTACATTGGTGTTACTATTGCATTATTCATATGCAACTAGCAATAACTGTGCTATTACAATGATTCCATAGTCCTATTGAATGATGCTTTCCTAAAATGAGCCTTAAGCAACCTTTCTCTAAATGGATAAATATTTCTTATTAGTTACTTCTGCACTGTTTATGGGACAACAATTACAAATTTACAATGATTGACATTAATGCTTATTATTGATTCATAGAGTGAAAACAAAGACGATAATATGCTTAAATAAAAGAAAAGCTTGCAAAAGAACAATGAAGATAAAAATAAAGAAAAAAATTGTAACATATACCTAAATCAGTCTCCAAAGGTTTTTGGCTGAATACCTAAATTCTAATTCTTGTCAATATACAAATTGGTGATTAAAATGTTTGTCAAAAAAAATTATTGAAAATTAATTTCTCATATAAAATATAGAATTAATTTAAATATCATTATACATATATGTACACACAATTTAGTAATACAAAAATATATAAATATTAATAAAAATTTTGCTAATATTTATATTTTTCATATATATATATATATATATATATATTAATTTAGTAGTTCATTTTTTATATACATATCATTTTCATTCTATATTTTTTATGTTTCTTCTAATTATTTGAGTTAAAATTTTCTTGTCCATAATTCACTCAGGAATCAGGATGAGACAACTAGCATAAGCTAAATTGAGTCATTAATGGCGTCCATGATTCACATCCAAAAAAAAAAAAAATTCCCTTCAATTTTCCTTCTTTCACATTCGAAACGTGGATGTTCTACAAAAATCCGAAAATTTACCTAGTTTAGGCTTCTTTTGATCTTAGTTCTTAACCGAGCCTGAAAATTTTGGGGGCAAACAAATACGATCTCGTTTCCTTGACTCTTCCATTGTCAATGGAGGGAGAAAAGGGAAACGATCGTGCTTTCGTGGGAGAAGATTCTCACACAGATGAACCTTTAAACGATAGCTCATCAATTTTGAGCTCCACGTTTTTCTTGAATCACGTTGGTGAAGTGTCTCTCGTCTTCAACTCCGATGGCCTATTTTGGGAACCAATCAAATCACCTGATACTGTGAGTTTTAATTATTTCAATTTTTTATGTATTTGTGAAAGCATTTGATTACTTTGATGTGTTGATTTTTCTGAGAATTAAATTAACCCTTGTATTATTGCAAATTGATTTTAATTTTATATGCATTGTTGCTTGTGTTTGTGTTTTTTTTTTTTTTTTTTTTTTCACATTTTCCTTATTCATTACTCTTCCTGTATGTGATTCTATTGTGACATGCAAAACCATAGTTAGTCCCACAGTTTCTTTTTATTGTTTAGTTGACATGATTACTACTAGGGAAATGTAAATGATAAGGATCATTAAGATGGATTAATTTAGTTGAAGAACAATAATCGGTGATCGCGCGATGCTACATGTATAGGTTTTTAACTCATCCGAGTTCACAGCTTTTTCCTATAATAATTATAATTATTAATATAATGTTGCATAGGAAATACAAAGTTTGTAACCCAAGCTCTTCACTCTGTGTCTCTGTCCTGCTTGTTTGATAATTCCTTTTGTAGCATGTAGGACTCGGAGCAATAGATATCTCCACATTAGGTATTCATTTAATCTCCTTCATTCTTTTTACCTGTCTTAAGCCCAAATAAGAGATTTTTTAGTCTCTTTGTAAGTTGTTTAGTTTTAAGTCTTACTTTCAATTCCTAACTCATACTTTGAATACAACCTGTTTTGACTAAGTTAAATAAACCTATTTGAATGTCCAAAACTCCGCGTATAGTCAAATTCTTTATTGGGACAATTGTGCTTAACATGCATTAAACTATTTATTACAAAAATGAGTGTTAAGTTTGGTTTCGTCTCATATTATTTATCTTAAATGTGTAATGGATCAGGATCGTTCAATTTGCTTCGGCATTAAATCTAGGTTTAAAGCTGCCAGTGAGATCAAGCTTTCTGACATATATGCTGTTGAATTATCCCATCATGGTCTGATTCAGATGACAAATCTGCCTCATTCTACTGAGCACCTAATTTTTGGCACTGACATAAAGGTTTGTTCTTGTTACTCATTATGTAGTTCTTTTTCGTTACAAGTTTATTAGGTTTCAAGGTGTTATATCTTTCTTATGATTGTGCAGCTGTACCGGTTTATGGTGCATGGTTTTATAAGGAGCAAGAATCAACCATCTCTGTGGATCCCCTATACATTTACTTTTGGTCATAAAGATTTCCGTGTATGTGAAATGTGGGTAAATAAGCTCAATGCTTCCTTGAACAGTGATGTTGGAAGGCCAAAGAATCTTTTGGTATGCTCTGCTATTGGTTATGTACTTACTATATAATTTCAATTTATACCTGAATTGATTTCATCGAAATGAACATTTCCTAGAGATTGTTCTTGATTCATTAGGTTTTTGTTCATCCAAGGAGTGGACGAGGAAATGGCTGCAAAACCTGGGATGCTGTGGCTCCTATTTTCTCCCGTGCTAAAGTTGAAACGAAGGTAAATACATAATTTAATTTGGTTTACTTCTTTGGTGGATTATGTAGATAGTTTGATGTTATAATAATAAATATTAAGTCCATTCCATTTTGTTTTTCTAAGGTCATATCCTATCTTGAAATAAGTTACATCAACTCCATCTTGAAAATATTCTTGAAATAATATTTTTAGTTTGTGGTCAATGGCTGAAGTGTAAATTATCCAGCTTGCATGAAGTTAATGCTTCTAATATATGGAGTTTAATATATCATAATTTTCCATAACTTTCACATTTCATAATTGTTGATATTGAATCTGAAATATTCTTTCAGTTTTATTCACATCATGGCTTTTTTCCCCCCTTTTGGGCTTCTATGTGTAAATTAGAGCAAATAAGTTTGCATTATAATTTTGTAAAGTTTTGATTCATTATTGGTTAATATTGTTGATCAGTATTCTAGTAATCATTTCCAACAGGTGATTGTGACAAAGAGAGCAGGACAGGCACTTGATGTGATGTCATCTATGACGTACAAGGAGCTTAACAATTATGATGGTGCTATAGCTGTTGTAAGAACATACTTTCCTTCTTTATATTCTTAGCATAAGTAATTAAAGAAAAGTTGTTTTAACGCTGAATATGTAGAACAACATAGTAATATTGTGAAGTAGGGATTAGTCTAGTTTATTAGCTTAATAAAATAAGTCATGTGAATGCGGTGATGAGGATTGTCGCCTTAGTTTCTAGCCAAGACTTGCAAAAGTAGCAAATATCAATTTTTAAAGGCTCATGGAACTAATGACATTGATAAGAGCAACTTCCATACTTCCACCTTAAGGAAAAGGTGGTGGAATTCCTTTTTTTTTTTAGGTGAGGGGAAATCTTTACAGGAACTTAGCATTGTATTTTGTAAATTATTTATTACTGAAATCAGTCTTGTTAATTACTACCTAAAGAATATAAGTAGTAGAGTGTGTAGACTTGATGTGATTATAGAATGATAAGTTGACTGCGAGCCAAAATAGTAAATGGAAGTTAGTGTGTTCTTGATATCCCTGCATCATTCAGTGGGCTGTATCAACATTTTTCAAGTTACCTTGTCTTTAAGTGTTGTATTCTAATTTATAAGTGATTTCAGGGTGGTGACGGATTTTTCAATGAAATCCTCAATGGGTTTATTTCCCCCAGGTTTAAAGCTCCCAACCCTCCAACTCCATCTGACTTTGTTCATCCAGTAGATGGTAATGGTGATTCATTGCTTCTTAAAGAAAATGAAAGAGCCAAAGAGATCCCTGAACAATGTGAAGATAAGATTCCCTTTATTTCAAGTGAAGACCACTCTGCAGCAAAAGCATCATACAATAGTGAGTATCAATTATCAATCTTTCATTCTATTTCATCCAATGAATGCTTCTACAGCTAACACATTCACTTACATGGGATGTGGTAGAAAATACAGTAACTTAAATCATTACTGCTTACTATATCAAGTTGTATTTAGATATCCTTTCCGAATACCAACCTGAACTAAAATGCATGAATAGAGGAAAAGAGAAGCAATATCTAAGTTATAAAGACTAACTTAGGTTATATTGAATCTTCAAAGGAGCATGTGTCATTGTTTTGAGCTTATTTTGTTTTGTTTTGTTCTAGTTATCCCTTTTTACTGTCGATATTTTGTTATCTCTCATGTAATTTTCCTTCTTTAATAATGTTCTCTTTTAATCCAACCAAAATTTGTTACTTTTTATGATTTAGGTGATACGGATGATGAGTTTCATATTCTCAATCAACGTTTCAGAATCGGGATCATTCCTTCAGGATCAACTGATGCCATTGTTATGTGGTATTTTTTTTTTTTTTCATTATCAATATGATCAATAGAATGATTTGATATCTTATCAAAAATATGTTTGAATAATATCTCTTTGCGAACAAATAAATAATTTATTTTTTAGGGAAAAATATCATCTTTTGTTCCCAACATTTTGAGTCAGTCTCAAACTTGTCCTTAACATTTCAATCTTTGATATAAAAAATTAAAATTACTTTGTAGAGATAATTTATTTTATGAGGTATAATGTAATCATAAGAGATTGACCAGAGGTGGATAATTTAGGATTGGATTGTGTTTTGTAGTACAACTGGAACTCGAGATCCTATAACATCTGCATTACATATTGTCCTTGGAAAAAAGGTGCACCTTGACATAGCTCAAGTTGTACGGTGGAAAGCTACTCCGAGATCTGAGATCCAACCATATATGCGCTATACAGCTTCCTTTGCAGGGTATATATTTTTCTTTATTCATAAAAAACAATCTTTGCTTTATTTATCAATATATTTGTAATATAAACCATTTTTATTACTTCATTGTGTTATTCTTTCTTATACTTTTACGCTTAACTCTTATACATGTTTTACTTTGGCTTCAATTCAAGAAAATTATGGATTCTTGCATTTTCTAAAGCAAATTGAATTTTGCAAAATATCGTCATTTATATGAGTCATATAAGTGGTTCTCAAGCTCATTCTTCCTGTTTTTGTTATAGGCTTTACTAAGGGTTTGGTTTTGATACTTACATACTCGATTAATATTTATAGTCATTCCAAAAAGATCAGCCTCATGCTTATTGCTAATAGGTACATTTATTAGTCATTTTGGTTTTTCAAGGTTTCAATAGGTTAAAATAGTTCATGTAACTATGTAAGTAATAAAACATGAGTCAATTCAGTCCACTGATATGAGTTAAGTTTGTCCCTCACCTTTGTCGCTACAGCGACTATTTTGACTATCAAACTCTACAGGGATCAAAATGACTCATGCACGTACCTACAAGAACCAAAGTGAACATTAATCTAAAATAATTTTGACTAGAATCCTTTTCCCCCATGTCATACCTCTCTCAGTCTAGTGGACTATAACTCATTCTGTTGGAACAAATATGTTTGACTATAACAGGTTATAGATTCAATATTTGGCACTAATATGATTTTGAAAGTTGAAGAATTTAAAGCAAGAGTATAGTCCAAAAAAAAAGAAAAAAGCAAGAGTAAAAAATTATGCATTATAGTCTTTGAACATATTAATTATGCATTATCTGCCAACTTGAATGTCAAATATTAAGATTCTTTCTATTTTATGTATGATGATATTCTATTACTACATTTAGGCCTAGAGTAGTTGGAAGATTTCTTCATGCTTGTTGTAGCTTATAGGGTTCAAGATATGTATCATAGTTGTCATTTAGCATACTCCATATTTGGATCATTATTTGTTGTGAATGCTTAATTTTATGTTAGACTTAAAAATTTAGATGAGTACTTTAATCTAAATAGTAACTTTCTCAGGTATGGATTTTATGGTGATGTCATCACACAGAGTGAGAATTATCGATGGATGGGTCCTAAGCGTTATGATTATGCAGGAGCGATGGTATTTTTAAAGCATAGGTATTCTTGAATTAGCCCCACTTCAACTATCATCTTTTGAATTCTAGACTTATTGGAAAAAATAATCATATGAACACTATTTCTGTATTTCATAATAAAAATAATTTGTAGAAGCGTTTACAATATATTGACACTGGGAATTTATTACCTAACAATCAATAGTTATAGCCTAATGATTTTAATCCTTACCCTAGATATGAAAGTTCTTGACATGTCTATCCTTCATACATAAAAATAAACGAACAAAATGTGCATAACCGATTTACAATAAAATCTATAGTATTGAAACTTGGTAAACTCTTAAAAGTTTTGTTTACATATTTATGCTTTTTTCACACTAAAGAATATAACCTTGGTAAACTTTCAAACATCTATTTTTTTTTCCTTGGAAGTGCTTATTGGTGGCTTGATATCCTATTTGTAGTATGTTTCAAATGCTTTATAAATAAGTGACAAATTTAAATGTCTTGCTACCTTGCATACAACATCTAATACTTATAAGTATCAAGATGGTTATTCAATTTAACTTGTTTGATCTACTTTAATATCTTGCATTACAAGTTGATGGAACTATCTTTGTTATAAGTCATTGTTATGTCCATAACTAGTATTAGCGTTAAATTGCACCTTGTTTATTTCAAATTGTAGTTATTTCTTAACACTATGGTTATTTTCCTTTTTCTTTTTCTATTGAATGAATCATCATTTAGGTCATATGAAGCCGAAATAGCATATCTAGATGTTGGATCAGATGAACCTAATTTAGCTTCCAAAAGGAAGCATGAAGACATATCAGAATTGAACACACAAAAGTCAGAAAGATCTGTTTGTCGTGTTGATTGCAAAGTTTGCAATGCAAATTCAGATCCTACATCTACTGGAATTTCCAGCCTAACACCTCATTTATATTCCGAAGGAGGAAGATGGAAGAAATCTAAAGGACGTTTTCTTAGCGTAGGAGCTGCTTTAATCTCATGCAGAAATGATAAAGCACCTGATGGATTGGTGGTTGATGCACACCTTTCAGATGGTTTCCTTCATCTTATATTGATTAGAGAGTGCCCTCATGCTTCTTATTTACGGTACGTGCCGCTGATCTTTCTTTATACACTATAATTTTCTTAAAGAATATAACTCAATTTTTTTTTTTTTTATCAAGCATGGAATATCTTGCATGCACTGCGACACGAACTACTATCCTATGTGATATGGCAAACCACTGTAGAAACCTAGAAAATGATAATGTTATTGTCAATTTGAAAATTTTAGAGTAAATAAAGTTGCAGAATGATTTATTGCATAACCATGTTAGTAGTCTTTTGTAGACTCTCCAATTCATTGAATGTGTCATTAAGGTCTATTTACCAATGCAGATAATAGTATCCTTTTGATGAGACTCTTCTAAAGTTTATATATGAGCACATAATATGATAATTAGGGAGTAGTTAGCTATTTAAGTATCAGTGAGTATTAGTATAATAGAAAAGCAAGTAGAAAAATTTTATATGTTTATATCAACTTTGCTTCTTCACCCTCTGGTATTGCAAAATGTTTAATTCATCATTATTATCTTATGTTTTTATCAATTTTATTTAGAAGCAATGAAACAATTTGCACCATGTGTAAGATCTTTTCCCTACTTCTATTGAATAATGCAGGCACCTAATTCAATTAACAAAAAGTGGTGGAAGCCCATTAAATTTCCAATTTGTTGAGCATCACAAGGTTGGTTTTCCTCTGATCCCCATCATCATATCCTATCATTTGAATAAGTTAATCAAATTATGAATTTAACTATTTTATGTACTAAAGGCACATTTCAAGAGCATAAAAATAGAATTTTTAATTTTTTTTTATGTTTTCAATGTATTAAAAACACATAAAAGTATGGGTTGCATTTTCATTTTCTGTTTTTACTTTCAATGTTTTCTGTTTTTACAATTTTACAAAGAAAGAAGAGAAAACAATAAAATTTTATTTTCTATTTTCACCCTTTTTTTCACAAAATTATAAAAACAAAAGACACTGTAAATGAAAACAGAAAATAAAAACACAAATCAAACACATTATCCTTTCAGTTATTTTTAGTAAAACATTTTTTTGTAGTATTCTTAAGATGCATCCTTAATGCATATGTTAGCAAGACCCTGAAATTATTTATGATGCATTTTGCAGACCCCAGCATTTACTTTTACTTCAGTGGGAAAAGAGAGTGTATGGAATCTAGATGGTGAGATGTTTGAAGCTCATCAACTTTCAGCACAAGTATTCCGTGGCCTTGTGTGCTTATTTGCATCTGGTCCCCAAGTTTAAGGGCATCAATACTTTGTTTATATTGATTTCTTTTTCCTTCTTTCTTCTTTATTTTTTTTTACCCCATTTACAAGAAAATATCATGAGAAACCTATTCAATTCAACATAGGTTGTTTCATAAAAAAACAATGAACTCATCTAATATAATTATAAATGTATAAGTAGCAATGCCTAATCACTGGCATTTAAATTAAAGCATGTTATTACATGGCAAGCAGAGAAAATTTTGGAGCATATGAAGCTCTTTTTATGCTTAGTTTCAAGATTTTTTTCATTACTAGTATTCTTATACCCAAGATTATGTGGAATCATTTTAGAACGGTACATATGTGAAGTTATTTTTATGACAAATAAATAAGAGTTTGAAAAAGATATTCGTTGGAGGTGTTTTAAACAGATGTTAAAGCTTAAGCCCGTAAGGCCATAATCCATGTTTCATTTCTTGTAAGCTTAAAAAAACCATGAATTCTTTAAGTCATTTCTTCTATTAATATTTTTTCTTTTCAATACTGGATCAGGATACAACAGCATTTCTTTTGCTTTTTTATATTAATTTTGTTTTTGGACTTCTATGATTATTTTTATAGAATTAATTTACATGTATCATTATACATTTTTATATATTTTTTGTTTTTTTTTTCTATTTCGATTTTTGTGTTGAAGTACATTATTTTTGTATTACCATATATATGTTGTATTCATGTGTTTTGTGAATTTTTCTATGTTAATATTTATATTTTCTGTATTATAAATGAGATGTATAGAGATGTATAGAGATGTATAATGATACATGTAGTATTACTTTTTTTTTTTAATCATTGCATTTACCATGAAAATCACCCTTTTCTGGCTGATACTTAAATTACTTGTATTTTTTTTCTTTCAGGTTTTTTCTCCATTTTCCCCCTATTAATAGTGTTCTTTGTTGTTCTGTTCTCTCTTTGATTTATATAGTTATCACTTATCAGTTTCTTTAAGGTTACCGCATTTATTTTTATAACTTTTACATTTTTAATAAATGCATGTACATATGACAAGGTCGTTAAAAATTTATAATTGAATTCAAATTTCTTTAAAAAAAGATAAACACAAATATTAGTTATACTCTTCCTTTAGAAAGATTTATAGTGGAGTAAGACTATTGATGAGCTGTAGTTCATATGGCATTGCCCTTTCCCTCGTTGTAAGAAGTCTCGGGTTCGAGCCTCACGGAGATTACCTATTATCTCCCCTATTTGTTCTATAGCATGCTAATATTAAATTTGTTGCTCTTTTATTAGTTGCTGTTTTAATATTAATTTAATAATTATTTTATTTTAATAATTAATTAGCGTTATAAAATTTGTTGGAACTGACATCGATTGACCAATTACACGCAAACACTTGACGATCAATCAGCGAGGTACACATGTCAACAGAAGAGAGCTGACAAATGGCAATCACGGGTTAATTGGCTACATTATAAAAAATTGGCAGTTATCATAATGGAATAAAAAAATTAATTATGTAATTTAATTATTTACTGTGCCAACATTTATACGCCCTCTCTTCCTTCAACTATTTTAGGTAAGTAATTCACATTAATTATATCAATTTATATAAATTTGAAAAATAATTAATATTGGTGTACACATAAAACACACAAACACATCCTAATTAATCACTCTCTCAAGAGGAAAAGATTTATGTATTTCATGTGTTTTATGTGTACACCTAGCAAAACCGATCTTAATAATTAAAATATAAATTAATATTTACTAAATGATTTTTGAAAAGCTAACCATTATATTATATCATTATGCAAGGCAAACAATTCTGGTATAAAAATGCTGATATCACACATTTTTTGCAAGTAATCATTTTCCATTTCTCATTTTATTACCATTTATAGTCAATATATCTTTTTAATTTTTCTAATTTTAAAACATCATAATTTACTATTTTTCGTGAATAATATGTATTAATTATGAGATTTCTTAACAAATGAGAATAATATGTATTAATTATGAGATATCTTAACAAATTAATTAAGATTATATTTATCAATAATTTCAATATCATAAATCATACTTTTTTTTAATAATTATATTGATTTTTTTTTTATATCTTTGTAGACATTATATATAGTTGTTACTTGAGCGTATAGGAGTGAGTCAGAAAGTTTTGTTTGGCTTAAAACTTTTACATAGGAGTGAGTCATAAAAGTATAAAACTCTTATGTATTTTGAGATATGTCATTTTTTATTGTTAATCTATGCATAATTTTATTATTGATCAAATTTGATTTTATATTTTGATCAGACAGAGAAACTCTCTTTTCTAAAGTTGTACTCGAGTCTTCATATTCAAGTTCAAGGTATGTATTTAAGACACAGTAAAATTTGTTTATGTTTATGCTAATATATTTGTTTGTTAAATTTAAGGTGCATGTACATGTTAGATTACTTTAAATTTTGGATGTATATTAGAAGAACTACAAATGAGTTCGAATAATAAAAAACTTTATTTTTTGCTAATTTGGTGTTTAGAATAATAAAACATTTTGTAATTTAGTTTGTGTGTTTTAGCTTGCTTTTGGATTTAAATTTTGAAGGGCTAATTAGCTACATAAATATAATCACTTGGATATTTTATTTATTAAAAAAAATAATCAATCACAAAAACTAGCCAAGATAATCTAATAGAAATCAATATTCAAATTTAGATATAATTGAGAAATCAATATTTTGAACAATAATTAAGGTTGAAAGAAAAATTAAATAATAATTTCAAATTGATTTTCATATATTTATCCATTTAAGGGAATAATAATACAACTATTTGTCAATTTAATTTATAATATCCATATTAAGTCATTGTATTTATAATTACACCATTACTTTATAATATATAAATTTATACGCTTTTAGTAATTATTGAAAATGTTTTTATGAAAACATAATATAAATTTTAAGATATTATAATATATAAAAATTAACTGCACTAATCAAAAATAAATTTTAAGAAACTAATTAAAAATTAAATTAAATTAATACACTAATACATACACTAAAACTCTGATCTCAAGAATGTTGGCGACCTGGCGTGACGTATTCTAATGTGACGCATTCTAATGTGAGTTTATTTGCCTTTTTTTTATATACCATATTTTGAGAAATTATTTTAAATTAAATTGAATATAATGCAAATAAGTATTTAACACATAATTTTCGCATATAATTAAGAACAATTGATTCTATTAACGGTTATTTTAAGAAAGTATTATGTATTAAATAATAAGATTTATTAACATTTAATTATTAATTACGTTGAGCTTTGTTGAAAATATTCTTGATTTATCTTTTTTTTAATTTTTAAATCAAAGCAATTATAACTAATTAATTATATCAATTAAATAATAGATAAAATATAGGTAACCAATATTTGTCTAATCAATAAATTAGCCAATAAAAAATAGAATATCTGTAACCATTATTTATAGAACATCCATAATAAAAGAAATAGAACATCCGAAACTTAAAACAACTAACAATCAACTAAAAGAAATGGAACATCCGAAACCTATAAATAGAACATTCAAAATCTAAAAAAATAGAACATCCAATATAAGTTGTTGGCTGATATTGGCTGAATTTTTATTGGTTACATAACATTGTTGTCTTTTTAATATGGTAAATTTTTTTACTTTATATATTTAATTAGAAGATGATTTTAATGTGATTAATTTTAATGGTATTGCTTGCATATTAAATATACACTCAATATAATTCACACAATGTTATAATAAAAAAATTACACTAAATACATAAAAAAATCATTCAACTTTAAAAATATATAAATAATAAATATTTTTCGTGCATCGCACGGATACATACTAGTAGGTATCTATTTGTTAAAATTCTATGCGATTAAAATAAATGTTTATTAGAAAGAAATTTATATACACTTTTATTAATTAATAACTGTTTAAAATAAAAATATTTTAAAAATTTATAATTTATGTATGTCTGTAATAATTACCCATATTACATTATATTTTAATTATATTTAACCTGATTCGTTGACTTAGGCATTACTTCACCTCTTGGTATTATTATTCATTAAATGAAGCCAACCCATAAATTTTGTGTGATGCTATTGGGTGAGTTACATATGTTGATTATGAAAGGTGCTAATAATAATAATTACCCCCAACAAATTATAATGGACTAGAAAAATAATCAAAACTCTAATAAGGATTTGGGCGTGACCAAGTGACATGAATATTTGTTCACCCTACAAGCAAACACAACAGTAGTGGTGGACTCACAATAATGTCTCTAATGTTGTTTTTCATTCTCTTTATTTGTATTATTAATCAGAATTGAATCTGTTAATGTAAGCATCTATCTATCTATCATAATAGAAAATGACACATAGCTATTAAGGACAAGCCATGTGTAAAAGCTATTCTTTTCCTTTTTGCTATTTAGATGATGACAAAAATCTTTGTTAGTTGATCATCAAAGGAAAAGTTTAAGAATGTAAATGTGTCATATGCAACAAAAAAGGGAGGCCTTTGGGCGGAGAAAGAGAGAGGTAATAATAATAATTATTATTTTAATTTTGAGCAAAAAAAAAAATAAAGGGAGAAGAAAAGAATATAAAATGAGTGGAATAATAAGAACAATAATAATATATGATTTTCACTTTGGGGGCTCAAAAAAGGAGAATAATGGTGCTTTTCTCTTGAACAAGTAAAGTACACATATATGTTCCTTGAGTTGAAAGGCAAAGAATTTATAAATATTCCTTAGGGATATGATTATTCATGAATTAATGGTAATAAGCAAGGAAGGTTATTATTAAGGGTAGTGAAGAATTGAATGATATTGATAGATGAAGTAATAATAAGGAGGAAGAAATGGAGAGAAACTTGGGCTTAGTTGCAGGTTCTCACAACAGCAATGAATTCATTATCATACGTCAAGATGGAGACTATTTCCTTGTAAGTATTATTTATTACTCAATAATATAATTTTTTTTTTACCTGATATCTGGTCATCCCAATTCGAGTTGCGAACTTTACTATAGTAGGTGAGTCTTCCAACAGAAATAACTGTGTACATTAAATTTCGACGAAGTTTAATTTAAAACCTGCTGCTTAAGTGAATTCAAGTCGCTTTGTGTATTAATGAATATTATTATTATTATTATTATTACATATATTAAGATTTATATATTTATGGGAAGCTAAAAGTAAGTAACAAGTGGTGTGGTTTCAGAGGGATGATGAGTGGGAAGGGTTGGGTGGTGAAGTGTGCCAGCTTTGTGGAGAAGAAATAGGAGTTAGTGAAGAAGATGGTGATGTCTTTGTGGCTTGCAACGAGTGTGCTTTTCCCGTTTGCAGAAATTGTTATCAATATGAACGTAGGGAAGGAAGCCAGGTTTGTCCACAATGCAAAACAAGATATAAACGTCTCAAGGGTAAGCCAAAACTAGTTATATTATTGTACCTATTATCTATTAATTAATTAAGCTCCAAAAGTGCGTGATTTATGAGATTGGACGCATGTATTAAAATGTCATAAAAATTTGATTAAGTTTTTATGTTGACGGTTGAAGACCTAACACAACGATTCTCCTGCTAGGGTGTCCGAGGGTTGAAGGGGACGAAGACGAGGATGGCATTGATGACTTGGAGAACGAATTCCAACAAGACATGCATGTCACTATGCCTCCTGAGGTAATTCTCTTATTACTAGCTAGCTACTTAGTATTATGTGTAAATTAATAATTTATCATTTTATTTATTACTAGCTAGCTACTTAATATTATGTGTAAATTACCTGATTTATCATTTTATTTATTAAACGTCTGTAATAATAATCTTAAATATAAAAATTAGTATTAAAATTATGAATATTTTATATTTAATTCATTCTCTATCTAGAATTTAAATTTCCTTGTTTATCGATAACTTGTTAAAGTAAATGCTGATAAAAGCAAACCTGAAGAGTCTAAAGTTTTCCAAAAAATTATTATATCAAATAAATTGTCAGGCACTTTTCAATTTTCATGCATGAAACTTTAAGGATTAATTAATTGTTTAAATAAAAGATTAAGAAAGCTTGTTTAATATATCTCTCTCCTTTCTTTTCCTTTATATATATAAAAAAAATCTATATATATGTTATGGCTAATTTTAGTCAAAGTAACATTTATTTATACAACTAATCATATATTCATGAAATTCAATATGTGGATGCAGGATGATGAAACATATCAAGAACATCATAATAATCAGCATCATAATCATCATAATAATGCTTTAGTTCCATCATACATGATGATGAGGAAAGAGATAATTGGATTGCAAGCTCCTCGGGCCATGGATCCTTCAAAGGACCTTGCAGCTTATGGCTATGGAAGTGTTGCATGGAAAGAAAGAATGGAAATGTGGAAGCAAAGGCAACAAACACTTGCTCACCATAATAATAATAATAATAGTGAAGAGGATCATCATCATCATGAAAATAATAATGTTCCACATGATGACACTGAATTCCCTCTGTATGTGTTTATTTCCTCTCACTTTCTCTTCTATCAACTTCTTTTACATTTATGTGGAAAGTGGAGGGAAAGTTAGTTATATAGAGCTACACCAACTAACTCCACGTGACTTCTATCTAAAGCAAACTAACTGAATTCTGTTACGACTAACTGCCCAACTACTAACTGTGTTAACGGCATGCTTGCTAGCTATATCAAGTGAAGTGACATTAGCACGTGACTTCTATCTAAAGCAAATTATAGTTTTTGCTCCATGTAAAAAGCTTTTATTCATGTGTTAAAAAAGAAAGACATTTTTTTTCTTTTAGAAACACATAAATAAATAAACTTTTTTCAATTACCCTCCTAAAAGTTTTTTATTTGTCAAAACAAAAAGAAAAAATAAAAACAATTTTGTCCTCTACAAAAAACTTCTAATTCCTAAAGCAATTTTGATCAGCAATAATTATTTTGATGATATATCTAAATTTCTTTGATACTATCTTGTAAAAATATGCTGGTGGTGGTTGGTTAAGTACTTGCCAAGAAGAGTAAATTACGTTCGTCCTATAACCCTGTGATTAAAATTATTTTAACAAATTGATTGAATAATAAATTAAACTTCGATAGAAATTCACACGTAATTAATTTTTTTGAAATTGACACTCTACACCATTTAAATTTAAATTATATTTTAATCAAACATGTCAAACTATTCAACACTTTTTAATAAGCAACTTTAATTACGTGGCATTTAATTTGATTTGTTGTTGGTTGATCAGAATGGACGAAGCAAGACAACCACTATCAAGAAAGAAGGGTATTCCATCAAGTAAGATAAATCCATATAGAATGATGATAATAATAAGGGTGGTTGTTGCTGGCTTCTACTTCCATTACAGAGTTACTCATCCAGTTGAAAATGCATATGCTTTGTGGCTTCTATCAATCATTTGTGAGTTTTGGTTCACTCTTGCTTGGATTCTTGACCAGTTCCCTAAATGGCTCCCTGTCCAGAGGGAAACCTACTTGGATCGTCTTTCCTTAAGGCAAGATTTTTCTTTTCTTCTTTTCAAACTAATCAATATCCAGCCAGTATCATTCTTTTGGATAGTCTATTTACTTCTATTTCGGATGCTTTATTTTTTATTCTTTCGAATGGTTTGTCTTTTATCATTTTGGATGATCGATATTTTTTACTATTTAGATGATCGGTTTTTGCTTAGTTTTTATATGATGTCTTTCTTTTTTTATTAATTGACTCATTGACTGATATTCAATTGATTATCTAACACTATTTATTTGTAAAAATTATTTACATCATAAAAAGTCATGGTAATAAAATTAACCGCAACACTACATGTACATACATCTATGCATCAATCCCAACAAAAAACTCTTATTTTTTTTTGCTGTGACTTAAATTTTCTGTGCTAAACTTCATTATTTTCATTATTTATATGCTTAACTGGTGGTCTGTGAAAACACATAGATAGATACATGACACTTAAATTTATTTTAATATTAAATTGTAATTTGATTGATATAGGTACGAAAAGGAAGCCGAAGGATCAGAGTCAGAGCTTTCAGCAATTGATATATTAGTTACAACAGTTGATCCACAAAAGGAGCCACCATTAGTGACTGCAAACACTCTTCTTTCAGTACTCTCTGTGGATTACCCTTCAGACAAGGTTTCTTGCTATGTATCTGATGATGGTGCTGCAATGCTAACATTTGAGGCCTTATCTGAGACTTCTGAATTTGCAAAGAAATGGGTTCCTTTCTGTAAGAAGTTCAATGTTGAGCCTAGAGCACCTGAATGGTACTTTGCTGAGAAAATTAACTACCTTAAAGATAAGGTGCACCCTTCATTTGTGAAAGAGAGAAGAGCAATGAAGAGAGAATATGAGGAGTTCAGAGTTAGAATGAATTCTTTGGTTGCAAAAGCTGGGAAGGTGCCTGAAGAAGGTTGGACAATGCAAGATGGAACACCATGGCCTGGCAATAGTGTTCTTGATCACCCTGGAATGATACAGGTTAAACCAATCAAATCAAATACACCATTCTCTTTTATATTTATCTCCGCTAAAATTATTCTATTGGTTCTTATAGTTTCATTAAATTTTTAAATTGATCTCTACAATTTTTTCCTTCTAATTAGATCTTTGCATCATATCAAATTTTGTAATTAAGTTTCTATCTTGACAAAAACGTTAGATATAACGAAATATTTTACTATATGAGAATATATTTGTTTAGAGTTTGTGTTCTAAGAAATATTTAACGCTTTTGTCACGATAAGAATGAAATGATGCATGAACCTAATTGAAAAGAAAAAAAATATATAAAGACATATATGTTCATTTGTTCAACAAAAATTAGGTGGAAAATTGTTAAAGTGTTAAATCATCTGACTGTTCTGAATAATCTTTGACCAGTTCATTAATCACCTGTTTTTGTTCTAAATTACAGTAGTTTGATAGTGAGTTTTTTATTCATCCGGTTGAACTGCCTAGATTAGTCTAGTTCTAATAAGAATCATGGTAACTATCATTATTCATTAATTCAATAAATTTACATAAAAAAATATTTATCTAAATTGATGCTTAAGTTTTGATATAGATTGAGAGTATAATTTTTTTGTCTTTCTTTCTTTTATTTTGTTCTCACATTTATAAAAAAATATTGCATGTCAAATTTTTTGTGACAATATTGCATGTCAATTTAGTATAAAGGAAAAAATTATGTACAAATAATATATATATAAAGGCATTTCGGCCTAAGACTATTTATCTGTTGTTGTTGTTCATACTTGCACAGGTTTTTCTGGGAAAAAGTGGGGGACATGACATGGATGGTAATGAACTACCACGTCTGGTATATGTTTCAAGAGAAAAGCGCCCTACATTCAATCACCATATAAAAGCTGGTGCCCTTAATTCATTGGTAAAAATTAAATTAAATGAAGAACTACTAGTTCATAGTTATATATATACATGTGTATGAATTTAAATTGATGATGATGAGTACTATGTATGTGTGAAACAGGTGAGAGTGTCTGCAGTGCTTTCCAATGCCCCTTTTGTGCTGAACTTGGACTATGATAACTACATTAACAATAGCAAGGCTATAAGAGAAGCCATGTGCTTCATGATGGATCCATTGTTAGGTCAAAGGGTTTGCTATGTTCAATTCTCTCACAGATTCACTGATCCTACTAATGCCTCAATCCATGATCAACTTTTTGACAACCAAGCTTCTGCTTTTACTGATGTAATTACAACAACACCTACTAATCCCCTTTTTCTTTGAATTAATCTCCCAATTTTAAATTCATGATAAGTATGGTTACTATTGCAACCATGGTTAATCGGGTTGGACTGGCTAATTCGACCGAGTTAACCTTGTATCATTTCATTTGACTAATCCGATTTCATATAAAAAATCAGTTATTTGTGAATCAGTTAAACCGATTTTATATAAAAATATGAGTTTAATTTCGATGCACTGACGGTGTAAAGACTTTTACACAGTCATTCAATCATATTCATGTATTTATGTGACTTTAGAAGTAGTGTATTTAAAAATTAATTGCTTTTGATAATGTGGTAACACCTCATTGGATGCATGCGTAAAACTCTTTTACACTGACGGTGCATGGAAATTAAATTCTAAAAATATATTATTTGTTTCATTGCCTATTCGATTTTCATAACTTTGATAGTAATCATTATATTCGTTAATTGCGGTCTAATGGGACCGCAAGTGCAATTTGAAACCTTTTTTTCCCAAAGAAATCAAAGTATATAACAATAAGCTAATTATTCTATTTAATCTGATTGAATTTACAGGTTAATATGAAAGGTTTGGATGGTGTTCAAGGGCCTACATGCATTGGAATAGGATGTGTTTTCAGAAGGCAAGCACTTTATGGTTATGATGCTCCAAGAAAAAAGAAGACTCCAAACAGAACATGCAACTGCTGGTCAAAGTGTTGTTGCTGCTTTGGATTGTGTTGCATGGGAAAGAGGAAGAAAAAGAAGAATAAGTTCAACAAACACAATAATAAGTTGGATTTAATAGAGAGCAGCCATAGAAAAGTGCATTCTGAGTCATCTATTCATGAGATTCAACAAGTAAATACTCCAATAACTGATGAGAAGTTAGCTAAGAAATTTGGACAGTCTCCTATTTTCATTGCATCTACTCAATTGGTTGATGGTGAGGCAGTGAAACATGGCAGCCTTGCTTCTCTACTCACAGAAGCCATACATGTCATTAGTTGTGGCTATGAGGAGAAAACACAATGGGGTAAAGAGGTAACAAAATGTTTTATGGATACATTCTGTCTTTTCGTTACATTTATTCATATCACGATGTTTTTTATGTGAAGATGATAACTAACACGTAGATAAATATTATAGGAAATAAGTCAGGTACACCCTGGAGTATAGTACTTCAGGGTTTACAACCGTTGATTAAAGAGTTATAAACCTTTATACATTAGAATCAATGGTTATAAACCCTGATATACGTGATTTGCTTCCAATATTATATTAAGTAATTTAGTAAAACATGTCGATACATCTAACTGTTTTCCGAAATCAAAAGTATGCATTTTAGCAGTAGTTAACCACAGAACCGCTGCTAACTTATTGAATTCTGCTGCACACGTAAACTCTGCCAATCAAGCCGTCACAATCCTTACATTAAGCGACAGTTATTGAAACCGCCGCTAAATAGTTGCTGCAAATAGGAATACATATTGGTGTTCAGTAAAAAGTTTATCCAAAACAGATTTGATTATTTTGTTAAAAGAATCCGTAAAGTAATACGTGTAAATATATACAAATACGTGATAATTAAGTTTGTGTGTAATTTTTTGTGTTTATAAAATAATTTTTTTGAACAAAATACACATATATCTATGCTCAAATATATGTTACTCTGCTAAATATTTTGCATATAGTATATAATATAATGATTTTTGAACACGATGGATTAGGTTGGATGGATCTATGGATCAGTTAGAGAAGATATATTGACAGGATTTAAAATGCATTGCCATGGATGGAAATCAATATATTGTATTCCAGAGAGAACTGCATTCAGAGTATTTGCTCCAAGAAACCTTGGTAATTATATGCAGCAAGCATTTCAATGTGCCCTTGGATCCATTGAAATCTTCATGAGCAAACATTGTCCTCTTTGGCATGGATATGGTGGAGGAATGAAGTGGTTAGAGAGAATTTCTTATGTAAATTCCATGCTTTATCCCTTCACTTCTATTCCATTGCTGGTATATTGTACCCTGCCTGCTGTTTGCTTGTTAACTGACAAGTTCATCATTCCTCAGGTATTATTTTCATTATTTATTATTACAATTATTATTATTGAAGGAAAAATTAGAATTTTTTATCTAATATAAATAGTTTTTTAAGTAGCTTTGTCAAATATTTTGAATAATCTTTTAATAATTTTCTATTTAATTTATAAATTATAAATTTTAGAATCATTATTAGTGTTTAAATTTTTATAATAAAAATAATAATTAATTCTTATTCTTAACAACATAGTTCAAAATCATGAAAGAATACAAGTTTTAAAATAGAATATTTAGGATATTTTCCATTTTTACGAGTGTAATTTCTAAATTTGAACTCGTTGTTTAAGTGTGTATAAAAAATTAGTCAATGAATATAAAAATATATATTTGACATATAATAAAAATATCTTATTATATTACTGTAAACACATATGATTATTCTATTATTGCATATTAAATTATTCTACTAAAATAAATTTGATTGGATGCGTATAAGGGATTTCATAGTATCAGGTGTTCTAGTATTTTTATACGTTGATCTTAACTATAAAGTATTTTATAATTGAAATAAATTTAAAATTAACAGCTAAAAACACTGAAAACACCTTATATTATCTATTATGAAATACCTCCAATTTGATTATTACTGTGGTTAATTATATTCAGGGTAAGACACCAACCATTGCATCAACCTTTTTGTTTGTTTAGTGCTTTACAAAGCTTGTCCTCCAAAATCCATATATATGCTTACCAAATTTATGTGTTTGGCATAAATTAATGTAGCTTAGCAGCATAGCTGGCATGTGGTTCCTATCCCTCTTCATTTGCATCTTCACCACAGCTGTTCTTGAGATGAGATGGAGTGGAGTTACAATCCATGAATGGTGGAGAAACCAGCAATTTTGGCTCATTGGAGGCATCTCAGCTCATCTATTTGCTCTCTTTCTAGGCCTATTCAAACTCTTGGTTGGTGTAAATACAACAAACATGGTTCTGACAATGGCGACGGCGACGACAAAGGGTGATGACAACAACAACCATTCTGAATTGTTTGCACTGAAATGGACAACATTTCTGATAGTACCAACAACATTGTTGATATTGAACATAGTTGCCATTGTTGCTGGAGTCTCAGATGCAATAAACAATGGGTTTGAATCATGGGGACCTCTAATTGGGAAACTCATGTTTTCCATGTGGGTGATTCTTCACTTGTATCCATTGGTGAGAGGTATGATGATGGGTATGGAGAGTAACAGAACTCCCACCATTGTTCTTGTTTGGTCAATCTTGCTTGCTTCTTTCTTCTCTGTTTTGTGGGTGAAGATTGATCCATTCTTACCAAAGTCAAAAGGTCCAATTTTAGAGGAATGTGGATTGGATTGCAATTAGTTACAAGACTATATGCATGGGATTATTGAAGACAATACAATTAATAGAATAGAGTGATTTAGGGACTTGGGAAAAAAAATATAAATTATTGTTTGGTTTTGTGTTGTATTGTATGTCATATGTAACATTATTGTGCTTCTTTAAAATTGCAGCACTAATTTGTTTAGGCTAATTTGTTTATTGAGTGAAAATTATGATGACCATTTTTAATTGGAAGATATTTTTTGTCAAATGACGTACTAAAGTTGCAATTAACATTTTATATTATTTTTCATTTCTAAAGGTTATTAATATTTTATATGATTCATAGATTTTTTAAATATATCTGGTCAGCGTCCAACTAATAGGTATTCTATATGTGTAGACAATGTTTCACGTTATTAATTATTAACAAAAAATGTCAATAAAGTGACGGAAGGATGAATGTGATTAATTTGTAATTTTTAGATAACTAATTTGACTGATAAAATATTTCAAAAACGAATTTGAAAAAATTCAAAAATGAATTTGAAGAACAATTTATTTTTCAAAGACAGATTTGATTATTAACCCTTTTCTTAAGAATGTTGTTTAATTTTTATTTTTTTCTATGATGTAATTTTTTCCATATAAGCCCAAATTGAAAAATGATATATTTATTTTATTTATGTAAAAAATCTCTTAGATATGTCAAAATGGCTCCAAATTTGGCATGAGTATTATTCATTAATTAATTACTTGTTATTTATTAGCTTTTGAAATCTTACGAAATATTTTGTTCTTATGATCATCTAATAATTCAATTTTTTTTTCTCTGCAAAAATTATTTTCTCCCCTAGATCTTGATGTGAATGCTAATTGAAGAAACCCCAAACCTTGTTTCCACACTCTCATCCTACATCAATTGAATCAGGTTCTTTTCCCTGTTCATTTTGTTATTTACCAGAATAGTTGTTATGAATTTATCCATTTTGGGTAAAAATTTTGTTTTCATCGTCAATTACCTTGTCATGTTTTTAATTGATTTAGGTTTTGTTTGTTGTGAGAAAAGTTATAGGATTTGGGCATCTCATTGATATTGTTTTCTTAGATTTATTTATTTATATGATATGAAAATTCAATAATCTTCTTTGTAAATTTCATAGGGATGAAGGTGAATTAATTTTCCCAATTTTTGTTTTCGAAGTTTTCTCTTTTTCCCTAAAATGCATATGCGAATATTAGAAAATGTAATGCGGCGACTGCAAAAATTTAAAATTAGTTTATTCTTCTTCAACTTTGTAAAAGTTTTTTAATTCTATAAAAAAATTACAAAAAAAAAGTTGTCTCATTGTAACCAACTAATTTTTTTTCTTCTTTTGTTTCTAATAGGGTATTCTAGGTTGCATGGAGACCTATATATGTTGGAAAATTTGTGAGAAATAATGATGGTGTGTTTTCATAAGATGATTATGATCAAATGTTGCATGCATGGGTGGAAATAGTGAAAGCCAAATGAAAATACTAGAGATTATTGGTATTGGTTGAGAGAGGAAGATCAGAGGTTGAAGATATAATACCAATGGCTTTGAGGTTTATAGCAATTTCTGGGGTTTCAACAGTGTTGAGCTTTATTGGTTTGAAGCTCTGCTCAGATTTTTCACTTGACAAACTCAAATCTGATGGAATTATTAACTTAGACAGTAATACTAATACTAATAATAATAATAATAATAATAATATCAACCATGAGATTGAGTTGACTTCTGATTTATCCACCACCATTGGGTTATTGGCTAATTGCATCATCAATGTTTTCATTCTTCTCAATCTTTGTCTCAAGGTCAGTTTCTTCTTTAACTCCTTTTTTCTTTTCTTGTTTAAATTTTTATTTTTCTTAGAATAATAGCAAGTGCTACTAGTAATATTAAGTATTCGCGTATTTCAATTGGAGGTTAGATTTTATAGAAGGACAATTCTAAGATGAAGAAGTATTTGAGTGAATATGGTGAAAAATTATGTGTAAAATTATTTTAAAAAATTATTAAAAGTAAAATGACACATTTTTTTAGAAAAAATTTATCTACTTATGAGAATGATCTTTATCTCTTCATCATAATAATTCTTCACTATAGTAAACACCTTTATTGAACCCTCAAAACCACTCTCCAATACAGAGTTAATATTCAAATTGGTATATGAAATTACAATCCTAATCAAATAATTTCTAAAATCTTAATTGACTCAAATTTTGGGAACTAACATAAGTCACACATGTAAATTTTGAGAAATCAAAACGAGTTAATAAAACTTCAAGAACTAATTTAAAATTTTAGAGATCAATATGAAGATTACGTACACTCAATTTATAGGATTTTTTTTAATCCCATTAGCTTTATTTTATCACTAAAACTAGGGAGACAACACATTATGATCAATAAAAAGCCAACACATACTATGAATGATAATTCATATAAATTTTGGATGATAATTTAATATTGGATATATGAATTACGGATGACAACTGATATAAATTTTAGATGATAACTTAATTATTTGCTTTCTAATAATTTTTTAATAAATTTCGTAGTATTATCCATATAAAAAGATTAGAGAACCAATGACCAATAGAAGTACAGGATACTCTCAAGCGGTTTTAGCTTTGGTTCGAGAAGAACTCCACAGTTCAACGCACGCTCTCGTTTAAAATTATTGCTTTTACTAATCAATTATTACATGTTTAAATTATTTTTTAAATAATAAAAAAAAACTCAAACTGATGTCAAAACAGTGTTTATCATAAAATAGGAAAAGTATAGATAACCAATAATTTTCTAATCAATAAATCAACCAATAAAAAATAGAACATCTAAAATAACTGTCTATAGAACATTCACAATGGAAGCTATAGAACATCCGAAATATAAATCAACCTCAGCCAAATTGTTGATTGATAGTGACTGAATTGAATTTTTATTGATTACCTAGCATGGTTGAAATAATAAGAAGTAGCAAGCATCCAAAATGAAAGTAGAAAAAATGAAAAATAAAAGTATCTTCATCTGCAGATTAATTTTTTTTCTTTTATTTTAGAAACTAAATTGTAAATATGATAAAAATTAGATAAAAAAATTACAAATAATTATTTATAAAATTAATAATTAAAAATGATTAAATAATAATTTAGTTAAATATATAGAATAAATTTTAATTATGGTTTCACCTAAAGATTAATAAGCAGTAGTAAGCATCCTGTTGTCTGAAGCAAAGATCGTGAGCTTCCTCCGTTCTTTTCCTTCCTTCTTTCTTCCTTCCTCTCTCTCCAAATTGACACGTTCGGTGTCTGCTCTGAGTCTGAGTTTATCACCACTCTCTTCAGTTTTAGGTCAATTCTCTTTCTCCCCCCCACTAATTCCCCCCTTTCTCATGGTCAGTTTTCATTCAATTCTTCTTCTTTTTTTTCCCTTTCTATATATAATCTATGCTCTTAAGCTCTCTCTGATTTTCTCCCTCAATGTCTTTTTCTCCTTTTCTGACTCTTCTTGTTCTTATTAATTGCAGGCTATGTTCTTCACGGAGTTGTATTCTTCTGAAACTCGTAAACTAATTGAACGACTCGTTAATTATATCATTTACAAGGTTATTCTTCTCTCTCTCTCTTTATGCACCTTATTATGAGATGAACTCCTTTGTTATTGTTCTTCCTTTATTTTGGATTATTCCACTTCAATCTGTCTACTTTTCTTTTAGATTTTCGTGTTTGTATACATGATTCGGTGGTTGAATTCTTCATTAGATTATTTCCAGTTTTAGCTGAGTGAATACTAGGCTCCTATAACTTGATATTGGATTCCCAATATTGGGATCCCTAAATAGATCAATAAGATGGAATGTGGGAGTGAGTGACAGAATTGGAGTTTTTGGAACAGGAAGAACATTATAGTATTTGAAGGATAGGGTTTTTGCTTATATGGTCCATCTAGGTGGAGCATGAAGGAAGTACATAACTTGAGAAGGTACTGCTAGATGTATACAATTTTGATGTCATGAAGATTGTAGAGGAGGCAAAGACAAAAAGGATTGGAATTTACTTAATTGAGACGATGATCTCCAACCTGAAAGGGATTTTTTTACTTTATTTACAAGATCTAACAGATTCTGCCTCTTCTAGACTCTTCTAGATTCACTCTTAAACTCACTCTATTAGTTGGAGATTCAATAACCAGTTTGCTACGAAAATGTTAATGGAATATAGTTAATGGAGTGGAACCACCTTTGAAGATCCAGGAAAAGGAGAATGATGGCAGGTAAACTAATTATCTCAGGGCAAAAATTGGAGATAGCATTAGAGTCAAGGTGTTTCACACGGTGTCAGGGACACCTGCTAGTCAAGTTGTGGACATCGAAAAAGAAACTTACATATTGTAAAAACAGGAGTGAGGAAGTTGGTTTGTAAGATGTCCCTGATTGCTCAAGTGGCAATGTTGCAAGAGGCAATAGATGTGACTTGCGGTAGTGTGACAAACAGGGGTCATTGGTGGACATCAGCAATGGACATGTAAATTCTACCCAAGGTTGTGATGGAGGGGACAATGTAGTTTTTGATGGAGTGAAAGTTATGGATTTTGTAGAGGATCCAAAAAGGAGGTTGAGGTTCCAAGTATGTGTCTATTTGCACGTGAACCTAGTTTCAATTGTCTTAAGAAGTCTTGAGCTTGAGGTTGCTCTGAGAGAGAAACACAACTAGATAGTTCATATTTCACTTGGTAGCTTTTTTGCCTTCCAAAAGGGTTTTGCATAACATGAGAGGCTCCATTGGCTTCATAAGAAATTTTTGGCTTATTAATCATGTTATGTTGTAAATCCCCTATAAATACGGCTGTAGATCTGACATAAGAGTAGAATGTTCCTTAATGAGCTTTTGACTTGTGTCCTAATAGTGTTTATCCCTTTTTACACTTCATCCATTCTTTAGCATTCTGCATTAAGAAATCAGTATGTTCATGCTGTCAAGTGTTAACACCAATTTGAACTGCTTCACCTTGCATAGGCTTGTGGTTTAAAATAAGAACATGCATTGTTTGAAAAATATGTAATCAGTGCTAGCTGTTTCCTTAGAATCAAAGTGTTCCAGTGTCAGATTGTGGCAATATGGAGGTAGTTGAATTGGGCTACCGGCATTATGAAAGCATTAATATAACTTAGGAATTGTGAGAAGTTGATAAGTCATTTATCTGTCACTGTTTAATTGTTATTTATTCATGATGGTGGATGAACAGGGGACATTTCTACCACTGATTGTGCCACCGACAGTATATCAGGCTGGTCTTTGGTCAACATGGCTGACTGTGCTCTGCTCTTTAAAGGTATGGTCTGTTTTATCAGAGATGAAATGTAAATAAGTCCGTTGACTTTTGTTAAATGCAAACAAAAACAGAATGTCATTCACTTCTTATATTGCTTAGATGTTTCAAGCATTGGCTAGAGATCGTTTGGAGCGGCTGAATGCATCTCCATCTGTGACACCTTGGACATATCTTCGTGTATATTCAGCATTGTTATTCGTTTTCTTCATTGATGTTTTCTGGTATTCTTTTCTTTCTGCGCCTCTAGATTGATATTCTTGTTCATACTCTCACCATGGTTGTAATGATTGTCATCATTAACATTTAACATTCATTGCAAGAGTGTTGGTTCTTAAACACCCTTGTTATTAAGAGGGTATTGGTATTCTTAGCAACGAGGCATCGAGGACATAATTTTACATTTAATTGATTATATAAATGGAAAAATAACTTGCTCAATTGTTTATCAAATCTGTAGTCATTCATAAGTTGCTCTTGGTAGGTAATCATGGCAGATTCCTTGGTAGAGTTGATCTTTACTGTGATGATTGATTTCCTTTGCTGCATCTTTCGACAGATCCATTGGCATTTCCATTTTTTGTACTTACTGCCATGCTTCAACTGCTCATGTTTCTTTTTCGTTGAGGCATAGTAGACTATGGAATGCTTGGTTGAAGATGTTAGGTCCATGTTTTCAGGATAGACGACCTCTTATTAAGCATTAAGAAAAAGGAAAGTGGGGAATGAATCATTTATTGTTGGCTTGGTTGTAGTAGGAATTTTTAGAGCCCCATAGCTGGAGGTTAATCTAAATTGTTACAAGGGAAACCTCTACTGAGAGAATTTTGTTATCAATAGGAGGAGAGAATCTTTACTGAAGGTTATATGTGTGTGTGTGTGTCTCAGTGTGTGTTATTGTTGCTTCTTGGATTTGCATCATGATAAAATCCTGGTTCTAGTCTCTGATGTCTTTCAGTGGAGCTAACAATCTACATTTCGTGCTTTTCGTGTTTTGATTTGTAGTATGGTTATTCTGCTCTTGGAACTAGTTTAGCTTTAATTTCCATGAATGCTGAACCAAGCACTATTAACATTATTATTGTAATTTTATTGCTTAAAGAATGCTCATGACACCTTTTTTTAATTCCCCTAGGATAAGGTTTTGTCTGGGGGTATATAGAGGCGATGGGTCCCCTCTGCATCTGTTACTATTCTTTGAGCCTTTAAGTATTGCTTTTGAGACCCTACAGGTATTATTACTTAGTATGCATCACTGCAGATTTGGGGTTAACTTGTCTAATTTCTGATGCGAGTAGTAGCAATTGGTGTAGTGATACTGCTTTGTGCATTTTATAAATGTAGGCCATTTTGGTGCATGGATTTCAGTTGCTTGACATATGGCTTCCTCATTCAGCTTGCAACAGCAGTGATTGTCGAATGCCTAAACTGTTTAATACCCTAACATCAGGTACTTTTGATTTAAATTTGATTTTTAAACTTCTAATAACACATCAACATGATTGCAGTTATCCTGAATTTGCTTCTTTCTATTTTAAACATAATATTGTATCTCCGATTCACAACTTGGATGTTCTAATTACATGACTGATTTGTGATGTTATTAAGTTGCTATTTCTCTACCTTGCTTTCCCTTATTTTATTGCTTTTGATAACAAAGCATTTATGTTACTACTTTGTCCGCACAAGAATATTTTGCTTTTATTTCTTAACACTAATAGGAGACCAATTATTAGGATGTTCTCTACAAGGACAGACACTGGCTAATGGGTTGAAGAGTAACCTGTCTCACAAAACCTGCATTTGAAAATCTATCATCAAACATGCGAGAATTATGCTCCAACCAGATAGGCCACACAATGCGGTATATATATGGCACATTGCCACAGATTTCACTAGAAGAGGACTGAGATGAAGGAGAGGAGGTTTGAATAGGTGGGCATGTAGTTGGAATGGGTGCAGGGGAGGTAGAACTGGTGGTACTGAATGTGGATGAAGGGAGGGAGTTGGAAGAGGGAGGCGAATCAGGTTATGGGATTGGAGTTGGGAATGTGGCTGTGGTGGGATGCTTTGGAATGGAGTGAGGAAATGGAGGGTGATTGAGGAAAAGGGTAAAGAGTGTAGAGTAAGAGGAAGGAGTTGCAGTAGGACTGTAGGAGAGGTTTTGAGTCTTTTGACAATGAAAGAGACATGCTCCTTACAAGGCAACCTATTCGCATGAAACATTATCTTTTGAAAGAGTAAATGGATAAAAGTACACAAGAAAGAATTTGGGGTGGACAAAAATACACCCAAAGATTGTAAAAGACAGAAGTACACCCCAAAGATTATTTTCTGTGGACAAAAGTACCATACCGTTAGTGGGTTTGTGTTAGGACTTGGGTATTATGGGGTGCCCAAAGTCCCACATCGGGTAGTATGGGATGCTTGCTGTGTATATTTAAGGAGAGTGATTCTTCCCCCTTAACAGCTAGCTTTTAAGCTTAGATACTTAACAATGGTGTCAGACCCTTGGTTTTTGGTGCCACGAAAAGGGCTACCTATTGGTTGGATTAAGGTGAATACCGAATATGAATAGCCGGATGTGAAGGGCTACCATTGGGTCAGTGTATTTTTAGGGACTTGGGTATTATGGTGCCCAAAGTCCCACATCGGGTAGTATGAGACGATGTTTGATGTTGTATTTAAGGAGAATGGTTCTTCCCCCTTAACAATTAGCCTTTAAGATGTGGTCTCTCACTTTTCTTAGATACTTAACAGTTTGCAAGGTCTTGGGTGTACTTTTGTCCTTCAAAAACCATCTTTGGGGTATACGTTTGTCTTTTACAAGCTTTGGGTGTACTTTTGTCCTTCAAAAACCATCTTTGGGGTATACATTTGTCTTTTACAAGCTTTGGGTGTACTTTTATCCACCCCAAATTTTTTTATGTGTACTTTTGTCCATTACTCCGTTTGAAATAAAAAAGTGACCATTTGTTTGTAGACAATTTAACCCTTTGTGGTGGGGGATTTACCTCAGAATCTTGCGCTCAGAGGAGTGAAAATGAAATTTATTTTTTCATTTTTATCCCTCCTTACATACACCTTACTAACTTATAGTTGCCCAACACTTGGAAATCTCTAGGCACCTAACACCTCTATTTTCTTAATAAGAGTTGATGGATATGTCTTGCCTCCACTATCTCATTCATTTATATGTTTATTTCCGCTGGTTCGGAATATCTATTTCTTATTTCTGTTGATGGATATGTCTTGCCTCCACTATCAAGGCTTTGTTGTTGTTGTTTTTATTCTTGTTGCTGTCCAT
Organism: Stylosanthes scabra; assembly: GCA_036250425.1. NCBI lineage: Eukaryota > Viridiplantae > Streptophyta > Magnoliopsida > Fabales > Fabaceae > Stylosanthes > Stylosanthes scabra. The sequence goes on along the minus strand of JASCZI010211457.1, from coordinate 211,867 downwards.
GTAAATGGTTGAAATTGCTAAAATTATCCTGTTATTGTGAAGTTTTTTAGTGCTTATCATATTTTCCTTCTTGAATATCTCTTATTTACCTTTCAACTTTTTTGTGAACTTAGTTCTAGTTTCCTTATTAAGTGGTGCATCTGCAGGTGTCTTACTGGAATGGAAGGGAACTCTTATTCGGAACTTTGGGTTTTTCTTAGATATGGCAACTTTTTTAATGGCACTTGGCCATTACCTGTACATATGGCGTCTTCATGGGATGGCTTTTCATCTAGTAGACGCAGTGCTGTTTCTAAACATACGGGTAAATATGTCATTCTTAATCCTCCATGAATTTGACTTATGAAATTATAACAGACATTAGCATATGATACTTTTTGTATCTGTTTGTCTTGTTTTGATCAGGCCTTGCTTAGTGCAATTATAAATCGTATAAAAAGCTTTCATAGGTTAAGGATAGCTCTAGGAGCACTCAATGCTGCTCTTCCTGATGCGACAGATGAGGAGTTAAGAGCATATGATGATGAATGTGCTATTTGTAGAGTATGCGAGTTTGTCACCTCTGACTCTTTGGATTATCTTCGTTTTGGTTATACATGTTAATGGCCTTTTTGTGGGTTAATGTTAGGAATCCATGGCTAAGGCAAAAAGGTTAAACTGCAATCACCTTTTCCATCTAGCATGTTTGAGATCTTGGTATGCTTTGTTGATTTTTTTCAATTTCTGTTTCTATTTGGGTGAGCTCTGTTAGAACTATTGTTTGCTAAATTGTTTCAGGTTGGATCAAGGCCTGACTGAGATGTATACTTGTCCTACATGCCGAAAGCCTCTTTTCCCAGGCCGGTCAGAAAATGAAACAAATTCCAATGCAGGGGGAATATCTAGTGACGAGCAACTGGTACGCAATACAAATGCAGGACTGGATCGGCAGAACTCTGCCAGAAATACCATGCCTGCAGTATTGTATCCCAATCATATACCAAACACGGCAGAGAATGCCCCTTGGAGGTTCATATCTTCACTCAGTGCTTCGTGGATTGTGGTCTTCTATATCTCTGTGACTTCTGGCTGTTATTTATTGTTAGATTTTGCTAAAAAGTAAAAACTAATAAGGGTCCTTAGGTATTTGTTAAGAATACAGAAGTATAATTTATTTTTTATAGAAATGAGAAGGTGCTGATAATTTGAATGGTAATGTGGTATTAAATGCACAAAAAGTCAAAATGTTGCTTTGTCCGTATTTTTTTAAAAAAAAAATAATTAAACCATTTTTATGTTCATAACAGTGTCACTTGTTAGCAAAATCCTTAAAGTTGGTAGTTTTAATTGTTAATACCTAACTCCCTCTTTTCCTCTATGAGTAATGCAAACACAGATTTCTCAGCATTTTTTCATTTTTCTCCATTGGAAGTAATACAAACAAATCTGTGTGATTCAATCTCTTTATTTAACATCTTTATTCTGGATATTATGCATGAAAAGGAAAATAATGCTTCATAACCCTTTTTTCTTACAAGCTCGGTCTACGAACAACAATCAGATTATGGACTACTTTTTTATGAGTTAAGTTTTCCTTATTTAGGGGTGCAGGACTGGACTCAGGCTGGTTGCATTCTTGGCCAAATCAGGGTATTGATGGAGCTGGTCCATCATCTACAACAATCAGAACAGTTGGATTAGGAAGAGTTCAAATGATGATGAGGCAGCTAACTTCTGTGGGAGAAACCTATGCCCAGGGTGCCTTTGAAGATGCTTCCTGGAGCCTCTGGCCTATTAATCCCTCCCAGGCTTCTTCTAGTAATCCTACCATTTCTGCTGGTGAAAGGCTGCCAGTAGGAGCAGGTAGCTTACATAGAAGAA
>JASCZI010211457.1:193469-204427 GCA_036250425.1 Stylosanthes scabra | reverse complement strand
TGAAAGAGCTTGGAATCGCTGTGCTGTTAAGGAAGGTGAATGCGAAGGAGCATATGATACAACCGAGCCAGTGTCTGTATACATCCAAGAAAAGGTAAGTATTTTTCCTTCAGGGAAGAAAATTTGTTCCCTAAAAATTTTTTCGTTTATTTAGGTCCAAACATTTAACAAATATACAGGTCTAACCCCTAATAATTTCCATTTTAATTTAGATGCAAAGTTTTTCAAACAGTATTTGGTTAACTTTCCTTCAAGAAGTTCCAAGTTACTACTTAAAAGGACTTAACTGAATAATCATAATCCTTTAAACATATTACTTTGCACATGATATACTGCTGATACAACAATACAACATACTAATAGCATACCTGTCTGAGAGGTTGAAGTATAATTTGATGAGCTGCTGGAGGAAAAACTGGTTCCGCTAGCGTCATCTATAATGTTGCCATCAACTTGTATGTCTGATGGTCGTATCGACAGTTTTCCTTTCGAAATAGCATAGACTGTACAAAATCTTGGAGTGCATACTGAGATTTTTGCAGACATACCCTTATGTTTACTGAAAGCAATACATCAGTAAAAGGAGGGTTATGATCGGACGGAGAGAAAGAGACACAGAGAACTTGTTGAACTAATCTAGCATCTTATGTTTCCGTGTTTCAAGCCAAAACTGACTTCAAATGAAGGGAAAAATTATATATGAAAATTATATCATTGCAAAGCATTTTGTGACAGTTTAAGATTATTAAATGACTAGTTTTCTTGATAATCAAGAAAAACATGATATTTGCTATGCAGCAATTAAAAAATGACAAAACTATCATTTTTGGCCTAATGCTTCCTTTTACAAAAAGGCCATATCACATATAGTTTAACTAGTTACTTGGTTAGTGAATAATGAAAAAAAAAATGAGAAGGTTGATTGATTTCGTTTCCATTAGTGAAGTACCTTGTTTTCTTAATTCAACAGAGTAATTAACAACTATTGCATAATACATTATTGTTTGAATAAATACCTGGTAAATATGCTACGAGATGATGCTCCAACGACAAGTTTCGTTATAACACCCTTAGCTACTTGCTCTGCTACTGCACTTGACACGTCATCCGATTCAATCATCACAATATCTGCATGGACCTGTATGAAGTATGAACAATATAAGAAACATAGAACCAATTTTGCATTCATCATTCTAATTAATCTCTATGAACAATAATTTCCTACCTTCCTCTGCTCACACATTTTCTTGAAAGGTAGAAGCCTTTGATGCGTCTGCCACTCCACTTCCTTTTTGAAAGCGTTTGCTATATCAGCACGCACTTGTGAAATAGGAAGCACATTTCCCACTGCATGATCAAAGAAGAAAAGATTAAACTAACATATTTTCTTTTTATTATTCTGACATGGTTGAATTATCATATTCAAATAAAAGTTTAACCAAATACACTATAATCTAGTAAAAGTGATGCAAAAATTAAGACGGCCTAAATTCAGAAATAAAAATCAACTCTCCTAACTGAAACATTTGTTGAAAATTAATTGACCAAAGTATCAAACACCATGAATTTGTTCTTCGGGACAAAATCATGAGTCATAATGTTATCAATATCATAGATTAGAAGTATCTCAAGGTAATAATAAACTACAACAACAATAAAGCCTTGTTCAACTAGATAGAATCAGCTACATGGATCAGACTATACAGAAATATTTAGAAATTTTGAATGCATAAAATTGTTTCCTTAATTCTAGAACACAACGAAAACAGGAAGAATATATATATTACTTGGCGTTGGAACTCCTTTTATACCGGGATGGACGTGTATCAGCTTGAAGAAAATCAAACCCTCAGGGACAAACTTATTGAGTGCCCACTGCACCACATATTTGCTTTTCTTGTTACCCTTAATTGCTAGAGCAACAACCGAAGAAGGCGAATGCTCGGATTCGCTCTTTTCATCTTCCTTATCTTGAATCCTTTCCATATTATGTTACCAAATGTAAAAGACACTGAATTCTCTGCAAATAAAAATACAAATTTGTATGCTCAACAAGAATAGAATCAATTAATTCAGCAGCTGCAGCGCCAACTTTGTAAACAAACTGAGAGAAACCCTATTCATTCGACAAAAAACTTATCAAAGGACCAAGGACATGGATATATAGCAAATTTTAAACTCTAAATTCAAATAATTAGAAGAGTAAACCACCAATTCTAGCTCCTAAAGGAATAATCCACCGGAAATGTAGCCGTCGAAAGAAAGAAATACAAGCATGGTGTTCCAAATATGAACAACTTTTGACAAAATGCACTTTCCTCTACTTAGCTAAGATTTTGGAGTATTTTATCAAATAGTATTCATCTTTTAAGGAGTCATGGTGTGTTTCTTTCTCCTTTGGCTAAATTCTCAATATCATAAATTCATAATATTTCAGATATTATTAAATTGGTGATTTACCCTAAAAGAATTCTTAAAATGAATTCATTTTCTCCCTTGAAATGCAGGGAATACAAAGCATCAAAAGACCCAGGGGAAAAAAAAAGCATACTTTATCCAATTATTAAGATTATCATGGTAAGAATATAATAGAGAGTACAAAGAAAATGAACAAGTTTTTGAACTAACCAACCAAAACAAACAGAAACAGTTGCTGCTAAGTTGAAACCTTGAATGAAGAAGAAGAAAGGAAAAATGAAGTGTTTGGCTTAAACCTTAGCTTATGAATCTTATCTGAAATGAAAGTATCACCATTCAATTCACCAGAGATTTTGAAAGAAAAAAAAAAAATTGTTACCAGAAATATGAAACACGGTTTGGCTTACAGTTAAAAAAAGAGAAGAAGAAGAAGAAGAATGAAAAGAACAAAAGAATCAAACAAGCAACACGTGAACTTAACCATGCCTACATAAACAAAAGCTTTGAGTCAACGTGAACTTAATTTTTCATTATTTTCTTTCCTTTATGATTTTTATGAAATAGGATACATTACTAATATTATCCTTTTAAATTTTTTAAAAAATAGTAAGAAGTTAAGAACAACAGTTAATTTTGTTACCTTTAAATAATTAAATCTTTTTGTATTAATAAAATTAGATGTCATTTTTGTTGATTTTTAAAAATTTTGGAAACAACATTAATATTTTACTCTTAAGAATACAAAAGATTTTATTAAAAAATAAATGAAATTTTGAAATTTTCTCTAATTATAAATAGATTTAGCTAAAAACTTAAATTTTATATGACTTTGTGAAAAAAAAAAAAGCTTCGATTTATAATTTTAACATATTAATTAAAACATTTAGTTATTTTGTGTTTTAAGAACATATTTTCGGAACATAATAATAGAAATTTTTGAAATTTTTAATGTATTAAAAAATTAACAAAATATTTTTATAATATCTTTAGAATAAATGTAGCTTTAATACATATATTAGCATGATTTTCGATAAATTCTAATAAATATATAGAAATCTGTGTTTTTTTTGTTGACCGTATAAAAGTTTGTTTTTATCTATATAAGTCTTCCCCTTTTTTATACTCAATTTTACCAAGTGTGTTTATAATTGCAATTGATTAAACAGCAAGTTGTACTGATGAATTGATGGCAGAGAATTTTTTAAATAAATTTGGGATGTGTTTAATTATAATTTTCAAAGCATTTTCTTGTCTTGTGTATAATGTGTCCAGTCAAAGAAGAAAGAAGCAGCCGTCAGAAGGAATAAGAATCATCCTTAAATTAGTTTATTGGTGGGTTCCCTGGATATTTCATATTTCTATATTATTATTCTTATTACATATATAACAATAATTCTATTTATATATTCACTTAAATTAAAGAAATTTGTTAGGTATATATTAAAATTGGACATTAAAATCAATCACTAATACATATTAGTATGTATTTTATTTTTTAATATGTATTATATATGATGATTGATTTTTGTATACAAACAAAATATTAAAAATTAAATAATAATAACAACAAAACCTTGTCTCATTAAATGATATCGACTACATAAATCAAATGTTATCATTAAGCTCTGTCATATATCATATCTACATAAAAATCATTTACACATAAATTTTGTTTGAAAATTAAATATTATATATATAATATGTCTATTTACACATATATCATGTATTTTATATATTTATATCTATAATATGCTAATAATTAATTTTAATATACAAATAACCAATATATAACCACTGGAAGTTGTTAAATAATGACATAAATAAATAAAATAAAACAGTTAACAAATCGCCAAATTGGATTGGTTCCAGTCTTCCAGATTCCAGAATAATAAAATAAAAAATAATACTTAATATGAATTAAGGAGTGTCTTAATCTTGGTGGCAGTGAGAGACAGAAATGGTTGTTGAATGTGAATTTTAAATTTTCTGTGAAAGGGGAAGTGGGAACCACCGTTATGTAACTTCACGAGGTTTTTAATTTCGTTAATTAAAATTTTGGGACCCTCAATTGGATGTCATCACCAGATATGAAATTTCTTGGGCCACGTTACTTAATAATAATCACTTTGAATTACAGGAAAGTACAAACCATCAAAATTCTCCCTAAATTTATAAGATGGTGACAAAAATGTCTATAAAAATACAATACCACTATACATTTAAGTAAATACCTCATTCAAGTCAAACTAAGTATTTTTTAACTACTCTCACAATAGGAGTGTGATATACACGCGTTTTACAAAAGCTAAAGGGTTTGAACGTTTGAACACGCAGAGAAAAGAAATGGTTTTGGAAACTACTGATTCAGTTTCCTCACTCACTCACTCACTCAATTCCACAAAAACGGAAGGTGAGTGCTAGGGTGAAGACGAGCAATGGTGAAGAGAAGAAAATTTTGATGGATGAATGGTTGGATGTGAATGTTGTGAAATATATTTATTTTATTTTTATTAATTTTTAAAATCAAAGTAACACTTCTCTTCACTATATGCATGTAAACTCCTCTCCACTATAGAATTATCCAAAACGGAAACCACCCACATTTTGATCACAAATCAAAATTTTGAAACAACATTGAAGAAGGAGAACCGAAGAAACTGCGCCGTCGACGAAAACAAGTTGAAAACACGACGAAAAAGTAACGACTTCACTACTCATAACAAGGTTAGTGTGCTTTTAGTTTCGTTTCTGATTTTGTTTTCTCTGATTGCATTGCGATCATTCTTCATCTCATTTTTAATTTCGTTTCTGAAATTAGGGTTACAAATAGATCATTTTCGTTTCTGTTTCTGACTTTTAATTTTCGTTTCTGGTTTTGATTCTCGTTGTTAGGGTAATGCTTGATAACATTTGGTGAAAATTTGTGTTTCAAATGGTTGTGAAAATTAGTGTTCAATTCCGTTTCTGTTTTAACAATTGATCCGTTTATGTTTTTGCATCAATAGTTGTGGGTTGTTGACTGGTTTTCGTTGATGAAAATCGTTGTTTAATTTGAGATTAATTTGGGTTTAAGTTAGGGTTTTAGTAAAGTTAGAAGGTGAATTTAGGGTTTAAATCGTGTGTTGATTGCATTTCTAAATCTGATTCTGTATTCAAGAACATGAAATTAGGGTTTCAACTGGGATTAAATTGATGTTTTTTGGTGTTGAGTAGGTTACTTGTTTTTCTCGTATTCCGTTTCTCTTTTTATTCTGATTCCGTTTCTGTTTTTTGTTTACCTTCGTTCTTGATTAATATGGGTCTAAATTAGGGTTTTAAAGGTGAAATTAGGATATAATTAGGGACTCCAAGTGAATTCATGGTTTAAATCGTTTCTTGATTCTGTTTATAATTCTGATTTATGTATTCTAGAAGACCAAATCTGGGCTAAAATGATTTTGTTTTTGGTTTCTTATATTCCGTTTCTGTTTTCATACTAATTCCATTTCTGTTTTTGAAAATTGCATTAGCAATGGGGAGACCAAGAAAATCAGATGCAAAACACACTGAGAAAGCAAAACACAATGAGAGGAAAACAACGAATGTGAGAAAAACTTTAAAAACTTTATTAAAATTCCTATGTGTTATACTGTATAACCCGTTGCCGTTGCTTTTTTTATTTTTTCAGCAATGGCATGTGTTTAGGTCCCTCCCTACAACTGTTGCCACAATGTTTGAATACCTAAAAGAACATCCAGACAAGCTGAGGCTTGTTAATCAGATGGGCTTTGGTGCATTATCTCATCTCCTAGAAGCCAACTTGGATCAATAGTTGCTGAAGCAAATATACGACCGTTATGATGTACATGACAACACAATATACTCCGATGCAGCAGCGGTTAAAATCACCACAAGGAAAATTGGGATGCCCTTGGATTGTGTTCAAAAGGTATTACTCATCAAATTCATAATTTTGTTTATGTTTTTATTGTAAATTTCGTTTCTGTTTGACACATTTGTTAAGATAACTAACTAATCTGGTCTTCACTTCTAAATAGGAACTCCTTATGAGACTAGAGTTGTGAGAAAGAAGTTGAGCCAAGAAGATAAAGACACACACAAATTCTTCCAAGGCAAGACAGAAGTAGCTTTCACAAAATTGGTATAGACAACGCCACTGGACACTGAAGACAACCGGAAATTGTTCATGCGGGTGTTTATCCTCTTCATACAAAAGGTCTTCCTCCTTCCCAACTCAACAGCAGCATAGTTCCAACAGCCCTCACAACAATATTTGACTTGGAGACCACGAGTAAAAGGAACTGGGCACTTCATGTCCATGACTTCCTGATCCAAGAGTTAAAGAAGGCCAAGCAAAACAACTCTGCTGCAATACATGGCTGCGTCTATGTTCTCATGATCATATATTTTCATGAGACGCAGTTTGGAGAGAACTCAAAGGAGGCTGAAGCGCGGAGGCCGTGGATAGCGTATTGGAAAGGCGATACGCTTAAAAAAAGATTGAAGTAAGAAAGAACTCATGAGGCAGTAAGTTCTCATAAAAGCGTTTCTATTTTTATTGTAAATTATGTTTCTATTTATGTTTTGTGTATTGTTTTCTCAATTGGGAATCTCTTTTCTGTTGCAGAGACTAATAAAAACAGGAGAGATGATGGCTAAAAAGGACGTATTGAAGAGGAAAAATCCAACCATGAGGGTTCCCCCATCAAAAAGAAATTCTGATTCGGAATCCGAATCATACCAACCAAGCTCATATTCGGAAGCTACTGAGTCAAACTTGGCGGCAGATACTAAGCCAGAACATGATTCAGAACCCGAACCAGAAGCTGAGCACGATGCTCACGATGAACCACCACCACAAAGAGAGATAAGGAGCAAGTGGAAGAATGATCGTCCTGTTGTGGGTTCAAATGAAACCATGAACATAACACAACAAAGTGTGGCTGGACCTAGGTTGGCTCTTTTTCCGTTTCTGTTTTAGTATTCATTCCATTTCTATTTTTGATAGTTCCAATTGTGTTTCTGTGATTTGTACAATTTCGTGTCTCTTTTTGTCAACAGGACCTTTCTTCCGGATAATACTAGACTCGTAGAACTGCTTGGAAAAAGGAAGAGGAGGACAAGTCAACAAATAACAAGCATGAGCAAGAAGCAAAAACTAAGCCAGATCAATGAGGGTGATGAAGCAATACCGTCTCCTTCAGACACTAGGATGTTTAACTCATTTGACACTGTCAGCCTTGGAAGGGATGACAGTGACAACATAATTGTTGAAGGACCGGTTGCCGTGCCATCTCAACCGTCATAGAAAGAAAAAGAGTAAAATAACAACAACTTGTTTCTCATTCAACTAAATCTGTTTGCTCTTTTTTATTTTATTTAATTTGACACAGAGATTTGCAACCTGGACATGATCATGAAACAAGAAATGATGATCAACCTGAACATGATCTTCATGAGAAAGTAAATGATGCTGGTGTGGATGTCGAAGGTGCTGCAATTGAGGCCCCTCATGTGATGGAGGATAATGTACAAGAAGATGAGCAACCTGAACCCCTCATTGTCATCATGTAAGATCATTATAAAAAATGTTTCTAGTTTTTTCTCATTTTTAAACCTCAAATCATCATCAATTTCGTTTCTAAATTCGATGCAGGCCTATCAACCCTGAAGATCAATCAAGGATGGCAACTTAGGACATTGATGAACACACAAAACCGGAGCCTGAGCCAATAAACGTGCAAATGTCAGTTTAAATTCCGTTTCTGTTTTTCTATTTCTACTCTGTTATGATCAAAAGATTTTTATTGGCTACTAACTCCATATCTAATCCTGACAGGCCTTTAGAACATGAAGATCAATCTAAGATTGCAACTAAGGGGCCTAGTGAACACACAGAACCAGAAAAGCAAATTGGTAAACACACTGAAGTAGAGCCGAATCCATTAAACATGGAAATGTAAGATAAAAAAAATCGTTTCTGTTTTTGAAAGTCTATTAATTCCGTTTCTGAATCACTATTAATACCGTTTCTGGATTTGATAATTTTCTTCTAAATGCATGTCTGATTCAAAATTTAATTTTGTTTCTGTTTTTGACTATTTGGTGTAGCCCTTTCGAACCTGAACTCACCTTACAGCCCTGGTTGCAACCCGAGGTTGAGGCAACTGCTGCAAAGGATACAACACAGTCAGCAGATGAAATGATTACAACTGTGTTGTTGAGCATGAACAAAGAGGAACAAGATCAAGACAACAAACAGAATCCGCAACCAGAATATCAGAAGCAAGAACAAGATAGAAACCAGCAGATTCAGCAACCAAAAGCCCAAGAAGATCAAGATCAATGCAAGACCCCAGATATTGCCCCTGCCTCAATTGAAGAAAGGTGTTACATGTGGGCAATAATGCCAAGAAATGATAACAAATATGAAACAATTTTCCAGCTCCGAGGCCCAAATACTATGGAGGCAATGAGGTATAACCTCATGACCATGGCACCAGAGACATGCATTGACATGACTACGGCCAGTGTAGTATGTCATATCTTAAACAGAGAGCCGTTGGAAAGGTTTCAAAGGGACGTTTACTGTGTTCCACTAGAGATCTTGGTATTTGCTTTTTAATCTTAATTCCGTTTTTGATTTAATTTCCGTTTTACTTTCTTTATCAATTCCATTTCTATTTTAATTATTTTGCAGATCAGGATGTTTGATACATATGGCACAAGTTACATTAACAAAAAGACGAAGATGCCATACCTTGTGTCAAATTTGAAGGATCAACGGTTCATGGAGTTGCTTGACAAAGAGAAACTGAAAAGAAATAGCTGTGTAAGTTCATGCAATTCAATAAGTTGCGTGCTTTACAAAATTTGAAATCAAAATAACATTTCCCATACACATATGCAGTTGTTTGCCCCTGTCCTTTATTCACGTCATTGGTGGCTTTATGTCCTGGATGTGAATAATAGGGAGTTCTACATAGCAGATTCCATGTTTGGAGCTGATACTTCTGACCGAGAAAGAAGCAAGCTGTACAGATTTGCTGTAAGTATCTAATTCCGTTTCTATTTTAGAAACATAATTTCGTTTTTGTTTCTATTATAAACCCGTTTTTCTTTTTTATTTCAGTGCAACATCCTAAATCAGCTGCGAGTCTGGGCAGGAGTCCAATCAATAATAAAGAAATGATCAATTGCACTCGAACTAAGGCTTGTTGATGTCCCAAAGCAGCCAAATCCAACGGGCTGTGGGATATACGTGATGAAGTGGATGGAGGTTCTTGATTCAGCATCTTTATCTAGTGCTTACGCTTTTAAGACCCAATGCCCGATTGAAGAATGGGATCAGGATCAACTTAATGAATTTAGAAAGGAGATTGTATCAAAAGTGCTTATGAGCGAGCACAATACACTTAACATAGAAGCAATCAGCCAAGCAACAAACATGACACAAGAGGCAATCACGGAAGCAAGGAAAAGAATGCCACGCTGGACTAAACCTTCTGCTGCCCTTAGAAGTCCCTTTCTTCAACCTTCGACAGCTGAACTGGAAAACAAACATTAATAGACACTTTTTAAAATAGATTGTTAGTTGGTTTAAGACTTTGTTATACTCTAGTATCTTGTCAATTTTGTTTTGATACTTTCTTGATCTTGGGGTTTGTTTAAACTCGTTTTTGTTTTTGTAATTCAGAATCATCTCTGTTTTTTTTATTCAAGGCTTCTCTTTGATTCTTGGTTGTTGGTTGGCAAAAGAAAATAAAATAAAAATAGAAACGGAAATGGTTCACAAAAACAGAAATGGAATGTATTAAAGAAACAAAAACGAAATACACATCAACCTATAATTAATCAACTCTCTTGTTATTCAAAATAGAAACAGAAACTAAACAGAAAGTAGAAACGGAACACTAACATAAACTGAATACAACTAATCAAAACTCAAACAGCTTTTTGTTTCTTTCTATTTGTTGCACTTGCAATTTTTTTCTCCGTATTTGAGCCCAACCTCTTCTTTGGACGTCCTCTTGGTCTAACATGTGGAGGGCTTTGCAAGTCATTAAATTCACTCAAAGAACCATCTTCATGAATTATATTGGGTTTTCTTTGAATGTAGCTTTAAATTCTTTCATCTCAGCATCCAATGTATCTAATCCAGCGTGATACTTAGCAGTCAAAACTTCAAATTCTGATGCCTCTTCTGCAGATGTGTACAATCTGGAAATCATACCATTATATCTCTTTGTCCTTTCCTCTAATACCGGAGCATCATAGCTACTCTTGATACTTGTATGCCTCCTATTTACAATCCCATTTTTGCTCCAACGTCCAAGAATATAAATTGGTGAAATCCTATCCACTCTCTCATAACCCAGCACCATCAATGAGTGACGGCAAACTATACCTCTTGATTGAAATAGCAAGCATTTGCAATAAATTTCTTCCTTTGTTGAATTATATACAACTTCAAACAAGATTCTCTTTTTGCTTGAAACATCTTCCGAAACATCATAAACAACATACTCTAAATCACGCAT
>JASCZI010211457.1:163170-193459 GCA_036250425.1 Stylosanthes scabra | reverse complement strand
GCCTGGCAGTTGATCTTCCCTCTAAATTGTGCCTGCACTTCCCTGAATTTTGCATGTGTGTACGCTTCCTGAAATTGGACTTCAATTCCTGAATTGGTTGAACAGGAAATGATGGTGTGAGAATATCTAGCATCAGCTTCCCTCTCTTTTTGTTCTTTATCTCCCAAGCAATTATCGTATTGCTTGGCAAGTTGGATCAAAGAGCTCTTCCGAGTAATGAACTTGTTAAAAAAGGCATGCATGCTCTCACTCCTTTGAGTACTCCTCATTCCAGCCCAAAAGTATATATCCAGGTACACAGGAACCCATAGAAAGCGATCTTCATAAAGTTCTAATGAGAATGCACAAAAAGGGGGGTCAGATACAAAAACAGAAACGGAATTCATAGTAAAACAGAAACGGAAATAAGCTAAAAATTATCTGACAGCCACTTGTTCCCAGTTAGTCCATACTTTGTAATGAATGCTTCCCAATCTCTTTCAAAAATATCAATTGACATAGATGACCACACAATCTGGCTCATCTCTTGTTCCATGTCAACGTGGTCCTTAAATCCATTCAATTTTTGAGGAACCTTCTTCATAATATGCCAAATGCACCACCTATGGATTGTTTTTGGCATACAATGTTAGATGGCGATTGGCATCGAAGGACATTGGTTAGTAATGATGCCGTTGGGTGGCTTCCCTCCCATGCAACGAAGCCAACAACCAAAAAGCCATTTGAATGAATCCGTGTCCTCGTTCTTCATCACAGCACATCCAAGGAGTATCAAGTTGCCATGATGATTCACACCAACAAAAGAAGCAAAGGGAAATCGTATCTAATAATCATGAAACCAAAACTATAAAAAACAAAAACAGAAACAGAATTATAATAAAAGTAGAAACGGAATTATCATTAAAAAATAGAAGACGCAGAATATGCACACCTGTTTTTATTGTACGTTGTGTCAAACGAGACAACATCTCCAAAGTATTGAAAAACAGCCCTGCTCCTTGCATCGGCCCAGAACACATTCTTAATTCTCTTATCACCGTCGAGTATGATCTCATAGAAGAAATCTTTGTTTTGCTCCTTCATTCTATAGAAGTAACTTCCAAGGTGATTCGCATCTTCTTCTTCAGACACATTTCGAATCTCCTTTGTCAGGTAATTTCTGACATCTTTTTCAATGAAACCTAGCTCATTATGACCACCGGCAGCTGTCACAAGCGATTGATATGTCTGATTCGATCTAATACCAGATTCATCATTAATTTCAATAGTGCGACGAACATGCATGCTTAGCTCCCTATGCTGAGGTAACATTTGAGCTTGATAAGGAAAACATGGATGTGAGTACTAGAGAACAACCTTTGAAATACACCAACATTTGGTTTTTTTCACTACATGCACATAAATTCTTGCAGGACATTTTACACCACACGTTGGATTCGTCTTCTCAACGTACGATATCTCAGAGATCCATTTTCCCTCTCTATTACATGTGATTAATTGATTCTTTATTTCCTTCGTCTCCTTGCACCTATTGGTGTTCCTTATCTTAGTAGAAAACCCAACATGTCTAGCATACTCTTTATAGAAAGCAGCAGCTTCTTTAAGTGATTGAAAAGTAATTCCAACCTGTGGAATAAACTCCTCATCAACGTCATCTAATATTTGCATCAAAAAACAAAAACAGAAACGAAATGTGTATCATAAATAGAAACGGTTTCGAGTAAAAACAAAACAATGAAAAGTGAATGAAGCATCATGCCTGATAAAAAACAAAAACGAAATTTCTCTCCAAAACAGAAACGAGATGTGTCTCAAAAACAGAAACGATTTGAGGAAAATAAAAAACAATGGAAAATGACTGAAGCATCATATCTGACAAAAACAGAAACAAAATTAAATAACAAATAGAAACGGAATTATATAACAAACAGAAACGGAATTACAAAATACCAATTAATAAATCAATCATAACTCAGATTCTTCCAAACGCAAACAAACACATCATAACATTCAATCTACGCATAAGAACAGACGAAAACGGCGAAGTAAATGCATATCCATTCCAACATTCAAATCAAACCAGTTTAAAAAAGAATCTACAACGATTTCAACATACGTGGAGATTAGGATCCGTTTCAGATGAACTTGAGAAAGAAATGATCGATTGAGGGAGAGAGTCCATCCTCAAATCAGATCAGAGAGAAGGAAAATGGAGAAGATGAATTGCGATGTAAAAACAAATGAACGACGATGAGAAAATAGGGTGAGATTCCAAAAAGAGTGAACGCATCTACTAATGAAATGAAGGAGCGAGAAATCAGGGATTTCAAATCCCAAAAAAACGAAAATAACAACTTACCTGTTTGTTAGGAGAAAGGGCGAGGGCGCGTGAGCTGATCCAACTTGGTTAGACTTGGTTACCTAAATCACTTGGATGTGTAATATTATTGATAAAAATAATGCTATAGAACCAACGTTAGGAAATCAATAGAGAATCGATCAGTATAATTAAGAAAATAATGAGTGATAAAAAAGAAAAGAGAAAAAAAATAATATTGACTTCTTATTATCTCCCTAATATTGGCTACCAAAACTTTCTCAAATTGAAAACATTAGATGTGTAATTTGATGTAACAAACGAAATATCATAACATCATTATAATTTATCCCAAATTTGTAAATTCTAACTTTGAGTATTAGTTAGGATTTGGAAATTCTGAGTATTAGTTAGGATTTGCAAATTGGGATGAATTATAACGGCATTATAATATTTCATTGCCACATCACACTGCACATATAATGTTTTTAAGTGTTAGAGTATATGTACAAAATACATCCATGTATGTATTGTTAAGTAGTTAGTAAACTATATATAACATGTGTGTATGTTGTAACAGTAATTCAGTTAATGATAGATAATTTACTTCTCTCTCTTTTCACTTTTGCTTATCTCTCTTACTTTCCCTTTCTCAAAGCTTTCTTCCTTCTCTGTTAGTATCAAGAACTAGGGTTCTTGAATCATCTTCATCACAGTTTCTCTACATGGTATCCAGAGCCTAATCTCTTGATCCACCATGGTGCTCGTCATTTCTTCTCAGCTCAATTTAAAAAATAATCTTGTTCATCTTTCTGATAAGTTGGATGAAAATAATTTCTCCACGTGGCAGAAGAGTGTTATGCTCACTCTTCGAACCTTGAAACTCATCGATCATCTCTCATATGATAAGGTTTCACCACAGTACGAATTTGTTCCTGTAACCGAAGATGACTCTGATTCTGCGAGCAAGATCACTGGCGAAGGAGCTACCCCTGGGGTGGCTGGGTTCTTGATTCATCTTCATCACAGCTTCTCTACATTGGGTTTTTTAATGTTGAGGCATAATAACGTCTTTTATAAAATTGGAGGCACAATTATCGTCTTTAAAAATTATAGGCATTTTTATCATCATTTTACAAATTCAAATATAATTTTAGTGGTTGACCTATAGGAAATTATGAATTAGGAAGTTTTGAGAATTTTAAATGTATTTTGTTTGTTCCTAATCATGAATTGAAGTGACTCTTTTACCTCCGGTAAAAAAAAAGTGACTCTTTTGCCATGATTAAAGCTTTAAATAGTCTTGTTGTGTTTCGAATTGATTCCCAAAATTTTAATTACATTATTAATGTTTTTGAGATGATTCTAATTGTATTATTAATGTCTTCATTGATCCTTAAACACCATAATAATCCTTCGACTTCTTTTGGACAATGATTTAGCAACAAAGTGATGAGTTGGCTGGGTTTGGGAGTAGATTAATAGTGCTATAGTTCATTATTCTGTCTGCTGAATCATGTTGAAAAAAAGAATTATTATGATTTACAGAGATTAATCTCGAATAATAGTAAAATTGAAATATCAAAGACTATTATTATATTATACAATGATCAAGAATGTGTTAATAATGCAATTAAAATATCATAAACTAATTTGGTGCACAAATCCAAAATGTTGTAGTATCTCCTATCTTACTACCACAAACCTAGGATAGTCAATAGAACACTTAGGCAAATAATCAATAGATCATTCATGTGACATAATCTCATCTCTCAAAGGCTTAATTCAAACTTTCAATAATTAACTAAATTTTGTGAAACGACGAAAATAAATCTCAATGGTAGATCGTTTCTTTGGAATGCTTCATATATATATATATATATATAATCATACTATATATACACCTCTTTCTTCCAATCAAATCAAATCAAGTAAATTTTATCCACTCTCACCCAGAGGCAGCGCCTTGTATTGGCTATGGGAGGCCATGGTCACCCCTAAACTTTCACTTTTTCTTTAGAATTTTTTTAAATATTAAGAAGTGCCCCCTAAAAAATTGAATTTTCCTTTGATACATTTTTTTTTGGTTCTTTTTCTGGGTTTATTGGATCATTTTTTATTATTTAATATTCTTTCATTACTATTTACATATTGTGTTTTGTTTTGTTTTATTTTTTTTCTTTTGAGCTTACTTTCATTTATCTTTCTCCTAGCATACATTTTCTTTTAATTTTATGACTACTAATATCAAGAGAACTCTTAATTTTTATTGAAATATAGCCCTTATGTCTGGAATGTGTTAGTTTAATTATTAAATTACTTGTTTTTATATTTGATAATTTAGTTATTTATATTGAGTTTATACTTTATACTCTACGGCAGATAAAAAAGCTAGGCATGATTATTATTTAAAAATTAAAAAAGTAGGCTCTTATAATGTTTTTTTTAAGTAAAAGTTTAGGGAGCCCATAATTTGTTAGCCAATAAGTGGCCAATAGGTTTTTTTCTTTTTTCCTCTCTCCTCTTTTACCACCTATTATTTCCCTAATTATACTCATTGACTCCCTATTAGTCCCATAATATTGGTTCCGTAACATTATTCTTTTTTTAATTCAACAATGCTATAGACTCATCCAATCAGAATAATAATAATTAATAATACTGATCTTCCACAAAATATATGACTTGTCATCCGTGACTTATTTATTATCACCATCAAGTGTATTATATTAACTTCCAAATATATCGACTCCCAAAACTTTTTTTTCTATTATATTATAATATTTAAATATTTTAATATTTGTTATTTTTTAATTTATATATTATGTGAATTCCGATTCTATAAATAAAATACTTGAAACTTTTACATCTAATAAATTTTTTAAAATAAAAAATTTGGCCACCCCTATAGAAAAGTTCTAGCTCCACTCCTGCTCTCACCCCACGCACATGAACAGAATATTACTACTAAAACGAACAGAAAATTTAAAAGTAAACAAACAGATTTTAAAACATATTTATGTAAACTATAAAAACATGTTTGTTGTATATATAAATTTCTGTTCGATTTTAGTGAACAGTGTGCACATAAACAGTAAGTACTTGAACAGTAACAACTTGGTTACGTTGGACCAGAAAAAAACAGATGTACATATAGAATTATTCATATATATATTAATAATAAAAAATTTATGTTCCAAAATAGATTTTATATACTAAAAAAATAAAAAAAATGAGTTAGACGAGTCAACCTATGTTCGCTCGACTCGATTCTATCTAATTCGAGTCAAAATAATCTGCTTCTAATTAAGCTGTGATTTTTTACTCAACTACATTATTTACGAGCAATCCGAATTGACTCATAAATCACTACTCATTCTGACCACTGTATAAAACTTTTTCATTCATATATTTCACTCAATAGTTTTTCTTGCGTCTAACTTGTTTTTCCTTTTGATTAGGCTATATTATTTCTATGATTAACTAGCAATTAGCATGCTTAAATTAAAGATTGATCCATTTAATATGCTTAATTATTAATTTAATTTAGCATAAATAATATTGTTTGTCTTTAATTTATTTCTAAATTTTAATTTATTTTAATTTTACCCTTCAAATTTTTTATTTATTTATATCAATTTTATTCCAAACGACCACTATTTACTCTTATTCCTTATTTCTTATTATATGAGTCACCAATTTGTCATCACTAGATTTGTTAATAAGTAATAAATAAGTAATAACCGTACCAGTGCACCACTTAGAGATTTTTATTTATTTATTATTTTCATTCTACCCAAAACTAATTTCTCCAAGCTATTTTCATTCTTCACGCACATCAAAATCTTGAATACATCAAATAAACGTTGTTTTCTTTACATCATCATCTGATCTTGACAGTATTCTTCGTATCTTAAATTGTAAGATTTTTCTACCATTCATCATTGATTTTTATTTATTCTTGGTTACATTCTTTTTTTCTTTTTTTTTTTCAGTTGATTGTGGATCTCCTCATTTGTAAGATTAGATGGATGAAAGGAATGAAATGCACTATGTGAAGCTAACAAGAGATCAGCAAGCCCCCTTGGAAGATATCAAACCTGGGGAATTGAATCAACCAATTGATGTTCCACAGGTTCTTAATCTTAATTTCTTTCTATATATAATTTGATGAGCATTATTGTTAATTAATTATTATATCATTTAGCTTTTATTTTCTCTCTTCTTGAATTTGATTGATATGTTTAGTTTTGTTGGTGAGACTTTTATGATATCCACAATTATTCATGTTTTTTTTTATATGTCTCAAAATTGTTTGATTTGATGGCATCCTTATCAAATTAAATTTTTTAGGGCTATAAGAGAATTTTAATTTGTTTCATTCCTTTCAATTCCTGCCTTTATGTAAGTGATAAATTAAAAAGATGAAATTATTAAGGGAGAAACACCAGCAATTAATTTTATATAAAGTTGATAGTTTAAAATCGTTCTACGATAATGTAGTTAAACATGTCAAATCATCTAATACTTCGTTATAAATAACTTCATATAAAATCAACTGTATTTATCTGCTGTTAAATTAAAGTAGACAGTTTCACAATTTTGGTGGTATTCCAGATGAGAAGGAAAACAATAATATGATAATTGGCCAACAAACAAAGAACAATAATTAAATGAGTTACTCGTATAGAATACATACATATTAAAAATAGTTATTGTTTTGAAATTTGAATTGTTTCAGTTGGCTGTTCGGAAATGCATTGAATGTGGGCAGCCATTGCCTGAAAGCTATGCACCTCCTGCAGATGAAGCTTGGACGACTGGAATCTTTGGATGTGCTGAAGATAATGAAAATTGTATGCTAAATTATATATATATAGTTTACATACAAATGTGACTACATATATATTTTTATGTGATTTAATTAAACTACTTGTGATGAATATTATTGCAGGCATAACAGGATTGTTTTGTCCATGTGTATTATTTGGACGGAATGTAGAAAGCTTGAATGAAGAAACTCCATGGACAGGACCATGCATTTGTCATGCAATCTTTGTTGAAGGTGGAGCTGTTTTGGCAGCAATAACAACATTCTTCAATGGCTTCATGGATCCCGGAACTGCCTTCCTCATTTATGAGGGTTTGCTTTTTAGTTGGTGGATGTGTGGGATTTACACTGGCCAAGTTCGACAAACTTTACAAAAGAAATATCATTTGAAGGTAACATAAATTATATTATATTTTTTTAATTTTAATATATATATACACGTGCATCTAATTACGTAATATTTATTATTGTTGTTTGAATGATGATGATGATTATAGAACTCGCCGTGTGACCCATGTTGTGTACATTGTTGGTTGCATTGGTGTGCTTTGTGCCAAGAGCATAGAGAGATGAAGGGAAGACTCTCAGATAATATTGGTTCAGAGATTACTATTGTAAATCCTCCTCCTATTCAAGAGATGAAATCCATTACTGCTACTCCTAATAATAATAATAAAGAAAAGGCTGAACCCTCTTCTTCCTCCATTCAAGGGAAGAATAATAATAATGATAATGTTCCTAGTACTGGTTTAGAATTACAAGTTGTTGATATTTAATTTGAAAACATTATGTCATCCTTATTAGCTTACTTGTCAAATTTTGTTCTCTTATTTCTAAGTTGAGTTCTTCTTTCACATTATTATTGTTATTGGACATGTAATTAATTGTAGATTCTATAAAGTACTATTTCCAATAGTTAAGGTGCCAAGTTAGTATACTCCCTGTTATTATTATTGGACCCTTTGTAGAGTTATCATTCCAACTTAGTTTGATTATTTTTCGTCCCTTCGATGTCAGTGTTTTAGTGCTCCATCTTTAAAACTTGGAATTCTGTTTATAAAAATTAATTTTCTGACTCTAATAGTGACTAGGGGTCGTATGGTTCTGTCCATTAAAAAGTGTATTTTCATGATCTATTATTTTGTTAAAAGATATGTAAAACAATCGTATATCACAAATATAGATTGTTATATATATAACGATTAATTTTTCTAATATATACTCATAAATTATCTAATCATATTTTTATATTTAAAATATTTTAAAATTGTAAATACGATGTGAGTTAATATAAATGTTGGTTATATAGCGGCAACGAATTAATTATTGGTGCGTCAGGTTTAATAATTCTGTGAAAAATATTGATTAATAAAAATTGATAGAGAAAGTTTAACAAATTAATTTTTTTTTATAAAAAATATATAAGGAGTAAAATTTAAACTCAAGATCTTTATTAGGAAAGAGAAACAAATATCATTTAAGTTATACATTGTTGATGTATAATGAATCAATCTTTGGTGTACATCAGGGTATCCACCTGATGGAAAGTCCAATGACTAATTCCTTGGATATTGCAAAGACAAAGTGGGCGACTTTCCCAAATAAACTCTCTCAATTTTCATGGAAAAATCGAATCCGGGAGAAATCAATCTTTAGTCGGCTAGTATTTCCCAATTTTCATATCTAAGTTTATAATTTGAGATTAAGAAGGTTTATGATTTAATATTTAGAATTAAGTAAAAAAAGTTTGGTTTGTTATGAATGGCGTGGCGACGTGTATCCAACTCTCTTGGTCTCCTCAGTCCTCACGTACTCAACGTGCTTCCAACATCAAAACTCACTCCACTCGCAAGTCGCAATATATATTCAACAAGTCATTCAACGGTTATAACGGCAATAACGCCAAATATATATATCTTAAAATGGACAAAAGTTCCCGCCCTTCCCGGACCCAACCCAAGCTTGTCCGGACCACAAGTGGAACTGCCCCACCCGCGCCCATAACGCCGGGGGACAGAGCTTCCCGCAGCGAAAGATTCACCACCGCCAATAACAGCAATAACCGTTCAAAGTCAACATCATCAAGATCAAGATCAAGAAGTTCGGGTGCCACGTCACCAGCAATGATCAATAAGGTGCCTTCTGCGTGGGCGCTGTCGCCGGGAAGGTCATCATCTCTTGGCTCTCGGTTTGTCACAAAGGGGTCTGAGTCGCCGGCGGCGAAAGCCAACGGAGGTGGTGGTGGCCGCGGTGTGAGGAGCAAGGTGTTGAATTTCTTGAAGCAAAGAAAAGGTTGGGGAATTGAAGAAGAAGGATACCATAAGTTTAGGGTTTTGCATAACAGGCTTTTACAGTGGAGGTTTATCAATGCTACACTTCACTCTACCCTCGCTACTACCAAAACTGTAGCCCAGGTATGTTACATGTTAACCGAGTATTAAAAAGTAGGATAATTCTACAGATACACACGGTTCTCAAATTTTTTGTCTTTACCTCTGTGCTCAAATTTTTTGTGTTTTTCTTCATTAGGTAATAAAAACACATAAATGTGTGTATATGTAATATCATCAGATGGATACATGGTATATGTATACCCATTTTTACTCCTAATAGATTCACGCGTAAAACATAAAAAATAATTAAGTATAGCACATAAATTTTGAATCACGATAAAAAAAAAACAAAAATTATTTTTTTTCACTTTTTAGAATGGATATATGAACGTGTGAAGATTAGCATTACCCTATATATATTTAACACAAAAAGATTTTTTTAAAAATATTATTATATTTTTAAAATGTGTTTTTAGAACACAGTATAGTTAAATTTTTGCTACTGTTATCACTCGTAACAGCGAAAATAAATTTTTAAAGATATATCTTGGTTGTTGACTTGTTGTACATTCGGGATCTGATGCATGTAACAGGGATGATAAAAATTACCACATCTGCGGGTATCCGCCATAATTACCCATGACCCATGATGGGGAGGCTAACGCGGACCCGCGAAATCCTTATGAAGACGGGGATGGTGATAGAGGTACCCGTCCCATTGGTATCCACAAAATCCCCACGAAAATTGTAATTACATATTTGTCTTTACATATATGGATAAAGTTAGATTTTATTCATATATTAGAAACATATTTTTATTTTATTTTATATGTTTGAGATTTTATGTATATGTGAGTATTAAATTTGTATTTTAATATGTTAAATTTTATTTTATTATACTAAAATTTAATATATTTATGTTATTTTTAATTTTTTTATTAAAAATTAATATCCATGGATATCCGCGTGCATCCGCTAAATCCGCGGGAATTTATAAATGGGGATCCGCGACGCGACAGGGATGGAGCGGGGACGGTGGGCAATTTTATAAACAGGGATGGGGGCCGGGGTAGCGGTACCCGCCCCCATGGATACCCATTGTCATCCTTACATGTAAATTTAAAATGGATCCATCTTATCCAAGATGTCACACATATTTATTAATAGAATTAATCTACGTGTACCATGTACATCTTTGTACATATTAATTTTAGCACAAAAAATTATAAATATTAACATAGAAAAATAAAATTTCTAATGATATGTACGAAGATGTACAATGATACATGTAACATTACCTTACTAATATTGGTAAATGAAATATTTATATAAAAACAAAATCCACATGAAACAGGTTATGTTTATTAATTGTTTTCTATTACTTTCAGATGCAACTCTTTTCTGTATGGCTTCGAACTCTCATGATAAGAAAGATGATAATACAAAAGAGAGTTGAATTGCAAAATGTCAAACATTTGATCAAGCTTTACCAAATAGTAATTCCACAACTTCCCTTTCTCAATGAATGGGAAAAACTGGAGAGAAGAAATCAAGAATCAATTGGGAGATTGGAGAGGAAGTTGTTAGCACTATCCAATACAATTCCTTTGACTCACGATCTTAAGGTACATACTACATACCTTGTTGACTCTTTATTTAGTTTAACAAGCCATTGATGATGTTAGGGTATATATAAAATGAATGATACGAACAAGCAATATCTGAATCCAAAGTCAAGACCCCTTCAAAAGAGTTGTTACAATCATATGCCAATTATATATATAAAAATAAAAAATAGTTAATATATAAGAATATTATTTGATATTTATAGAAAAAAAATTAATTATATTACTATAAACAAATTTGATTATTCTACAGTAAAATATATAATACCTGATTTGATATCCAATACTTGGTTGCTTTTAGTATTTCGAATTTAGAATAATCCTACACACATACACAAAAAATTGCCAAATATCTAATGAAAATTTGTCTAGTTTGGTTAAGATTCTAGAAGAAATACTTGCTTAATTGAGAAGTATAGAAGTTGAAGCACAACAACATAACACCAAATAAGATAACGTAAAAACATCATAATCTACTAGAATCATAAGCATCATACAAGACAATTAGACATGGAAAACCTACAACATAACAGCGATGTCATATAAGTTTCAACATCATCATCTGCAAATACCACTCATAATGTTATCTCAGCACCATTATAAGTAAGCATGCACACCATAGATATATAGAGTACCACAAATTCAGTAACAGAGTATTATATATACAATTACCCCCAAAATATCAGTTAGATTTCGTTGTCTGCCATTATCTTATGCTGCATCAGTAACCAAAAAGTGTACATCAGCCAGTCCTTAGTTAAGTGGACTGGGGACCTGTGTGCCCATTGTCATCAGTGATTGAATTTGAACCAGTAATATCAGATAATTCCCTCTCAGGACCAGAGATATCCTCATATGCCGGAGGCGCAACTTGGTCACCATCAGCAGGCGGAGGCTGCTGAGGCACATGAGGAGGTGGCTGCTGCCCAACTTCGGGGGCAGGAGGACCTCCAAATCCAGGAGGAGCCTGTGGTCTGAACACAGGAGGAGGGGGCTGTGGTCTGAACCCAGTAGGAAACAGTGGAACTTCTATCATCACTGGCAATCCGGTTCCATCACCTATTGGAACTGGGAATCCGGTGCCATCACCGAAAGGGTTCAACGGATCAAACAGGGGGCTCATAAAAGGTACAGCCATTGGACGATCAAAGAAATAAGAATGGGATACAGAAGGACCCATCATATAAGAGCCGGATACAGGGTCGTAGCGCCACACATTGTCAGAAGAAGTGAATATGATCATCAACAAGCCCATCTAGGAAAACATGAAAAACAACAACAGGGTCAGAATCTAAAATCTCCAATAGGAATAATAAGTGGTACTATAAGTATACATATGTCATCATTATGATCTCCATTTGTTTCCAAAGATAGATTCATTAAATGTGCTTTTCATCATTAATAATATAACATAATTGAACTAGGCTATGCACATTACCAAGGGATTAACTGAAACGGATGTCTTTTAGGAAAACACTTATATTATTCTGGCCTTAACATTTTAACAACCATTGATGAAAAACAAACACACATACACATAAGGAATGGCAAACAGATGATGTCTTCCTCATCATCTAGGTCAACGAGCTTAACCCCAACTCTATCCACACCCTAAATTCCTCAACCCGTCTGCAAAAAAAATTATTTTCACTCAAAGGCAATATTTCCTTCTAAATTTCATAACATCGAATATAAGAATGTGAGTTGGACAGGCAGGTTAGCGTAGCACCTGAACCCGACCCTATCCAATGAGGATTGGGTTGGCAGTTTGCTTCGACCAGGTTGAAACGGGTTGGATATCCGCGGGTGTTGGTATGGTTGCCAACCTTATTCTTAGAATTGAGATTAGATGGGCCTAACTCAATTCCAAAAGATAGCTCATGAAGTGAGGGATACCTCCCATTTATATACTTGAGACCATATCCTTATTGATGTGAGACTTTGAATACACCTTCACGCCTAGGAATGATCATTTAGAGCGTGAACATAAACTAGTAGGTGACCCAATATCATTGGATCGAATAGGGTCTGATATCATCTTAGAATTGAGATTAGGTGGCATTAAATGAGAATGCAATTTTGCCATTGTACCATTTAAGGCCAAGAGCATGTTATCTTTTATCCCCACATATCTAACCTTTCCTTTTCTTATTTTTTTTTTTAAAAATTATATATATATCCTTTGTATATAAGGCTTAAATTTAGCACCAAACCATGTTCAACCATTGTGTGAAACAATTTACATTTTTGGTTAAAAAGTTGACCCCAATTTTACAATAAAACACCTTTTAGCGTGCTAACATCTAATTACAACTAAACAAGCACCAATGGCATCAGTGACTAACAAATAAAATTACAATCAGAATCACAATAACAAATGCAACATCACTTTCAACATGCATGCACAAAATAACATAAAATCCCAAATAGAACCCTAAATAGAGCTTTGAACACAAATCATGCAATTAACTTCCAGTTAACCCCTACCTTCAGCTTTTGAAGCTTGATCAACGTACCTTAAACTTGCAAGAATTCCTGCAAATAAATTATAACAAGATTTAGCTCTTGGAAGACTATGATGATCAAATTGTAGAGAATGAAAAAAGAAGAGAAAACCTTGAAATTATAGCTTTGAGTTCTTGTTACTAGCTACATTAACTACAAGATTGTGTATTATTGAAGAGCTGAAGAGAAATTTGAAGGAATGAAGAGAGAGAAAGTGAGGTGAGTGAAAGGCGAGAAGAGGTGTTTTTGTTCAAGGATTTGAGAGGAGAATGGTGAAAGTCATGGTGATTTGAAGAGAAAAGTGGTTTTGCATGTGGATTTGATGAAGATCAAAGTGAGAGATTGAAGAAGAAGTAATAGGTGTTGGTGCTTTGCGAGGAACAAGGTAAATTTGTAAATTACTGGTGTGTATATATCAAAGGAGTAAAAGCTACCTTCTTGACGAAGGACGAGCTGGTAAAATTTTTTTTTTATTATTTTATTATTATTTTTAAATTATAATAGTAGGTTTTTATGGGATAAAAATTATAAATTTAATACTATGCTAGGCAGCAAATAAGACTTTGAGCAATATAGCCAAATTAATCTAGAAAAATAAAGTGACCATCGAAAATGATAATAGTTGATCATCCAAAACACTAAAAATATAATTTAAAATGATAAAAATTAATCATTTAAAATATTAAAAGTTATTATTTAAATTTTTTTAAAAAAAAAAAATATTACCTATTATTATTAACTAAATTATTGTTCATTAATAATTTCTCTTATTCAATAATTTTTTATGTTGATATAACATAAAAAAGAAGATTAATAATTAATAATTTTAAATATATATTTATTTTGTTTATTCAATTAAATCTAATAAAATTATTTATTTTATGCTACTTAAAAAATTATTTTAGTATTAAATAGAAACTCATTTTTATTGTAATCTCTAAATTATTATCTAATTTTCAATTTATATATTTATATAATAATTTTTCAACCATCCATATTTCTATATAGAAATAGAAAGAGATAAATGCTTCTTTCTCCATGGAATAAGGTTAATCTAACTCCATAATATAGGATAACATTTTGCTTAAATAACTTGATTAGAATTAATTGAATAAAATATGTATATATTTAATATTATTCATTAATAATATAAAAAATAGAGAATTAATTATGATAAAATTGAAAAAGTATTGTATCTAATAATCAATTAGTCAATATTAATTAAACTAAAAATAAAAATAAAATAGTAATCGTCAATGAATTGAAAATTTTTTCATATTATTAATTGATGTTAGCGATTTTTTATTTGTTTTTTAATACCATTGGTACAAATAATAATAGGAAATTATATATATATATATATATATATATCGCTTAATTTTATTTAATTATATTCTCTTTTGCAGGCTAACCCTGTGTCTGTCCATGAAGCCTTGAACACAGCTATTGAAGTAATGGACCACATTGAACCATTGATCATGAGATTCCAAACCCAGGTCGATTTTTCCTTGTTTTTTTTTTAGAATATTAGTATATTAAAAGATATTAATCCATTATTTTAATAATAATAATAATAATCATCATCATATATGTAATTAGTTAGTTTAGACTATGAAACATAGACAAATAATAATAATGATCATATATGTAATTAGTTTAGATTATAAAATATGGACATTTCGATGAGGATGTCAGATATATATATTTTAGACACAATACTACTTGTTCAATAATAAATATTATTATTCAGTTTTAGTTTCAAGTTTTATTTTAATATAACAATAATGGCTTTTCTTAGTATATTTTCTTGTTTTTTTTTTAATAAAAAAAAACACTATTACAACTAGATAGGTCAAAGTTCTAATACAACCTTAATGTGTTTCATATCTTATATATCGTGTTTCATATCCATGAAGTGTCTATCTATAGAGTTTAGATAGTAATATATCTCTATATTTTAGAATTTGAATCCAAACTTTTTAAAATCTCAAAATACATTTTCTTTTATAAATACAAATAACGAAAAATATTTTATAAAAGAAATTTCTGTACCAAAACTTTAATAATATCCATTATATACCGTAAAGTTAATTCGTAAATATGATAATAACTTTTTTACCTAGCAAAATTAACTTTTTTACAAAGATTTTGACTAATCTTATGATTATTGTGAATTATTATTTAGCAGGCTGAACGAATTCTTTATCAAGTTACAGAACTAACTGCCACATCAAAACAGGAAGAACAATACTTACAAAATCTTACGGAGCTACTTCCAATCATTACTACTTTAATGGTAAGCATAAACCACCTTTAGTTATTTTATTTTGAATAATTACGAAACCTTTATATCCGTTGGATAATATAATATTTCTTAGAAAATTCATAAAACTGAAGGAACTATTTTAAAAATTGCTTTTATCATTTTTGAAAAATTATATATTTTATCATTCACCTAATATAAATTATAAGCGAATAAATGTATTGTTTAATTAATAGAAATAAATATTGGGATGTTTTAAATATTTTAAAATCTAAGAGATTAAAGTGTCCAATTTTAAAATTTTCATAGACTAATTTAGACCATTATTCTTTTACTTTTATAATTAAATCCAATCATCAGAAAATAACAAATAAAAAGCATCAAACCAGATAATCAAAATAAATGATTTTTTAGTGCCACATTGTTTTCCATTAACATTAGTGCACGAATAAATTAATTGTTAAATAAAGTGAATATTAGATTCAACAACAATTTTCATTTGATTATATTTATTTTTATTTTATTTTTCCTTTTTAACCTTTAAGATTATTTGCACTTATTTTATTAATTACTAAATACTAATTAGAAAAATAAATAGTTTTCTAACAAAACCTACTTATTTAATTAATTTATTTATTTATCTCCAATTTTTCTCCTTTGATTTTTTTTTTTTCGTTTCCATATTCTTACAGGAGAAGGAGAAAAGCATTCAAGTGTGCCTTATGCAAAAAATGATGGAGCCCAATATTAGAATTGATCCATCATATACTTGACATTTGGGATTTGGCAAAACTAAAAAATCATGTAATCTTGATACATTAAGGTTTCGTTTCTGTATTTATGCATTTGTACGATTTTATCCGTGTAAAATTTTTTTTAGGATTAGTGTATGGAAATTAAATTTTATAAATAATTGTATAATATAGAAAATCAAACTTCATGTCTTAATCCCACTCAATTATGATGCTTTATGAGTATAAAAATTTCAGCTATTAATAATTTATAGAAACATATTTGGTATTTTTTTTTCGAAAGGTAGTTTTATTCTCGACCAAACGGAAGAGAGTTTCAAAAGAAGAGATCAAGGGACCCCTTCGATATTGCCATCAAGGGTACCTCGATCCCCAAATACAAAATCAGAGTTTCATACAAGTTATCATCAATTGAACTACCAATACAAAGAAATCAAAACATTACAACACCACACCTAGTTTGCATCAGTACTCTGTCGTGATTACCTTTGAAGATGCCATACCTGTTTACCTGTTCACCATTAGATAAGTATATCTCATGTATCCACTTAGTTATGATGTCCTATTCCATTGTATCCACCTGAATCTTTTGGTTTTAGCAAGTGCCTCCCACTCTCTTTTACCTTTGAATTCATTATATTGTCCTGCTTATATACCATTCGAGTTCCTTCAAAAATCCATCTTATATTCCATACTCTATTCCTCAAAAATCTATTATCCTAACACGTAGCTTCACACCCATTCACCCAATTAACCATATCCCTTCTATTAGATATTAGTCTTATATCACCAGAATTATCATTAAGTTCTTCAATGAGAAATTGGATTGTGTTCACAAGACCATCAATGTATGCCTCTCCTAAAGAACTCCTTTTGATTTCCTCACCCATATGCACTATTATTCTCCCCAATTCATCAGTACAATATCCCCCTATCATATACACATCCTCCTCATTATTATAAAGACAGCACTGCCACCAAGATTTCTCTCACTCTGATGTAAAGGAGCAATGGATAAATAGGTGGTTTACCGTTTCAGCTTGATCACCACATAAGACGCATGTATCTTCTCCCACTCTGATTACTCCTCTTCTCCTCAATCTGTCTTTGGTGTTTAGGCCTCCAACTATCACGAACCAAGTCAGCATCTCTATTCTGGGGGGAACCAAGCCACACCATATGTTATTAAAAGTGTGCTTTAATGTTGCTGTGCCTAGCTTTCTTTCCGTTGCATTCACCACAAAAGACTTCACCGTGTACTCCCCATCCGCTCCGAATGTCCAAGTTGCTTTGTCAGTGATACCTCCTTTTTTGATTTCTTTCTGCCTCTGGATTTCTTTTGATTTCTGTCTCTCCCGAGCCCCGTCTCTTCTTGAAATCTTGAGGCCAAATACTTTTTTGCCCTATTTTGGTATTAGTGAAAACAATTTGATTATAGAAACAATTCATATCATGTATTTTTCGAGAGAATACGTTCATATGAATAATATAGTATTTTTTAATAGTGATTTATACATATACATGATATATTGTATAGGAAAATTATCACCTGTTACAATGTACTATTGTGGAACAGTAATGTTCTTAGCAGTTAGCACTACCAGGTATCCTTGTAACTTTTATTGGCTTGGCTTGTGCATTGTGATAAAGCCGGTTTCTTTCCCCACAATTTAATTTCGAAGTGATAAATATTTGGATCACATATTAATATTCATGATAAAAAAATCTAATACCATCATTATCATTGTGATATCTCGCATAAAGCATAATGTATGTATATCACGATATTCAAAATTTGTTCAAGAGAGAGGGTTCAAGTAACATAATTTAACAAGGGTCATAATCTCTCAAAGTAGCTATCATATTTCCATATTATCGAATTTTTGAAAATATATTTTATCGAGAGTCATACGGTCCTTTTCATAGGCTCAATGTCCATCACATTTCAATATTCTTGAATATACGAGGATTTAAATATTTTATTGAGCGGGTGATAGGATCTATCTCATAGCCTCGGATAAAAAAAAAGTCATGCCAACTATCATTATTTTGATTTCCCATATAAGGGTTATGCACACCATCATGTTCCGAGAATTCCAATTTTATTGAGGGTCATAAGATTTTTTTATAAGCTCAAATAGCCATCACATTTTAATATTATCGGATCTAAAAAATTTTGATTTTATCGAGGGTCGAAGAAACCATCTCATAAGCTCAAATGTAGCCATCATATCTAGGCCGGGAAGGTAATCTGCAAAGTCACTCCGATGCTTAAGTTAGATGTTGTTTAGAAGAATATTGTTGTTTATCACACACTTGCCCTTTGCTTTTGTTACCCTCCTCCTATTTATAGTTGTGATCTGTCCTTTTATTTTCCGATGGTTTCCTTAGCTTGTTAGTCATCAAGTCTGATTTTATGAATTCCTTTATTCCCTTATTTATGAGATGTTTACGATGAGAATAAAATTTTCCAACTCTCCAAGTTTCGGTTATGGATGTTTCACAATCTTTCTGACATTTCTACTTCTAGGTCTAAATGGAAGTATTGGACTTTAATCTTCTTGGCCCAACTTATAATATTTGGACGTTGGGGCTTGGTCACTTAAGTCCAAGGATCGTTGCCCATGTCGGTTACTTCGTAAATGGGCCTAGTCCAGAACAATGCCCCAACTCGAAAATGCGTATTTATGAGTTAAGTGTTACCGAGTTTAAGTAGGCCATTTGTCATTATTATTATTATTATTATTATTATTATTATTATTATTATTATTATCATCTTAAACGAGAAATGTTGAAATTCACGTGAATTTTTTTAAAGTTTCTTAGAATGGAAAAATATTAAATTTTAAAATTCCTTATCCAATGGATTAGTTTTCAGTAACTTCACTTTTCATCAATTCATTTAATTGAAGAATGAGTTCGCTCTTAATGTCCCACTCACCATTTCATTTAATTCTACTGGTGCTCTTTATTTTTTGGAAACTATTAAAAAATTTTAAAATATCAACTAACTTTTGTATTGCCTCACTCTTTTAGAATCTAGCGGCTTCCAATAGACTGCCTCTTCTTCAAGTTGCTTCTGCGAGGTGCGTAACCCTTCCTTCTTCGATTTTTTATTTACTTATCTATTTTTCTTTTTCAAATGCCCCAAATAATCTATTGTATACTCATAATTCATTTGGCTTTTCTTTTTGGCAGGTTCTTTCATAGAGCATTTGTATTTTTCTGAGATCCCTCTTTATTTCACAAAGTTCATCAGGTAATACTTTTCTTTTCTTGCTTTTCTATTCTTTCTTTGGAGCATTTTGAATTTTGAACTTGAGGTTGTTTGTTATCTTGGTACTGGTCTACTTTCTTGGAGATTTTTATTCATCCCTTTGATGTAGATAGGGGCACCACTTGTTGCTGTTGTTGTTATTATTATATATTTAGTAAACTAAGGATTTTTATGTAGCTCAAAGTTTGAGTTTTTCTTCTTCTTCCTTTTTTTTTTTTGATTTGTGGTGCCCCTGTAGGTTTGGGGGAAAATGGTTCGCAAGAAGTTCATCCAACCAGGGGAACACCCTTCGCGGAGTTCCCGGCTTTTGGGTTCAACTTCCTCAGGCACAAAGTGGATTTTTCCGGATAACATCCCTTCAGAGTACGATTGGGTATCTGATGAAGTGTTGGGTACTCCTTCAAAAGTTTCTCTTAGCTATTTGGAGAAGCTTAAAGAGGCTAAAGTGGTGATTCGAACTTTCGAAGAGGGGAAGTATGAACTAGTAGTTCCTAACAACGAAGAGAGAATATGTTACTCTAATCGTTCTTTGGAAACTAAATCAGATTACTTTGGGTACTTGATACCTTTTTTTACCAAAGTTGGAAGAAAAATCCCATTTTTTGGTTTTCAAATAGAGATCCTTCAAGAGTGCAAGTGTGCCCCTTCTCAACTTCACCCAAATAGTTTGTCTATTATTCGTTCCTTTGAACTTGTCTGTGACTTTCTAGGTTTCCAATTTTCTTCAAAAGTTTTCTTCTATCTTTTCAAGTTAACAATTCAAAAGAGGTTTAATGGTAGGACCTTTTTATCATTTAGAGCATTCCCTGGATGTCGAATTTTTTCTGTTTGAGGATTCTTACCATGATTTTAAGGAGATGTACTTCAAGAAGAGATTCCATATTTATTGGAATTACAATGCTTCTTCTTCAAGGCCAAGTCTTGATGACCTAAGTTCCGAGGAGAGGGTTGTGGTTAGTATCCTGATTAAGCTTTGGGAAGTAGAACCTTTAGATCCAAAGAACATTTTCTCTAATGAAGAGGCAGCTCGTATCCATTGGTAACTTATTGACTATCTTATTTGTTAATAATCATACTTTTTGTATATGCTTCTCTGTTTAAGTATAACCATTTTTGTCTCTTTTTCAGTGGAAATAGCTGGAGGACTTGAAGCCGTTGCAACTATGTGTCGGAGACTTTTAGCTGGTAACTCAGCTATCGAGGAGGGGTCTATGTTAGCTACCCATTCTGACAAAGACAATGCCCAAGGAACTTCTGAGGTTATTAAGACAGGGTCATCTCCACCGTCTTCTCCTCCTCGTAAGAAGAAAAATAAAGGGAAAGGTAGTTTCCGTGAGGAATTTGTTTCGACAAATAATGAGGCCCTTGAATCCTTTGGGTGTGCTCTAAAGGAGGGTTTTAGGGCTTCTGACTTTATAAGTAATTTCTTGACGACTGAGGAGACTGAAGAAAAAGCTTCCGAGTTTGCTGTGGAAGATGAGCTAACTCGGATCCAGAAAATGCTGCATCGATCGGTTGTTCTGAGTTATGATGTTGGGAGGGAAATCCCTAAGTTTCGAAGTACCATTGCCGCCAAAGATAAGGCTGTGCATGAATCTGCTGTTAAAATCAAGAATTTGAATGCAAATCTTGCTACTTTGCAACAGGAAAATGAGAAGCTTAAAAGGGATGCTAAGTCGGCAAGTGAAAAGAGAGAAGCTACCGAGTAGCAGGTTTCTAAGTTACAAGGTAAACTCAAAGAATCTGAGGAACAGAGACTTTCACTTGCGAAGTCTGTAGCAGATGCTGAGAAGGCTGCTGTTGATGGTGTAGCGCAGACGGAGAAGAACATCAAGGATCAATGTGCTCTCATTGCTCCTAACATTGACTTCTCAGGGGTTAGCGCTTATAAAAAGGTTGTGAACGACGAAGTTATTGAGTTCTAAGTTATGTTTTCTTTATTTTCTACTTGAATTTCTTTATTTCTTTTTGGTCCCGTAGGATCGGGTTACTTTTGTAAGTACTTTTGCCCTTAGGTCGGGTTCTACTCATCACTTTTAATATTTTGTTGGATACTATTTCCCGTGTTTTTCGGGTTTTATCTTCTAATATCTTGTTTCAGATATCTTTCGTGATTACTTTACTTTATTGTCAAAGCATTCTTAGGTTTTGATCATATGCTTGTTACTCGTCAAGTCGGTAACATTGCACTGTAGCTTTTGCTACTTTTATTACTAGTAATATGTTTAGCATATCTTGCTCCTTTTTTTTACCTTTTTTATTTTAACTTTAAAAGTAAAGCGACCGGGGAAATAAAGATCTTGGAAACTCGCCATATTTTTTGGCCTCGTTAAAAACCTTTCTATTAAAGGGAAAAAGAGTGTCATCTACAACTGATAAGCTTGAAACTTAAAAATACGGGGAAATTAAAAGTACATGCCTCATCAAAAACCTTTTGGAGTAAAAGGAAAAGAGTGCCCTTATTAACTAGTAATGGAACTTGTTATTACCTAAGAGTGGTACCTCCTAAGATGAACAACATTCCAACTTCTGGGAACTTCATCACCCATCAGCATTTCCAACTTGTAGGCTCCCTTTCCAAGTACTTCTTTAATACGAAAACACCCCTTCCAGTTGGAGGACAGTTTGCCTTCCCGACTTGCTGTGGTCGTTCCAGCATCTCATTGTTTCAGCACCAAGTCATTCACTTTAAATTCCCTTGGGATGACCTTTTTATTATACATTTGGGCAACTTTCTGTTTAAGAGCTTGTTCATTTAGGTTAGCCATGAGCCTAACTTCCTCCACCAAATCTTTCTCTTCCAAATCTTTCGTGGACCCAAGTAACATTCTGGGGTTTGGCTCCCCAACCTCCACCGATATCACAGCTTCATCACCATAGGTAAGTCGGTAAGGCATTTCACCAGTGGTAGATTGAGTGGTCGTTCGATAAGACCAGAGAACGGCACCCAACTCATCTGCCCAAAGCCCCTTGGATTCGTCAAGCCTCTTCTTTAGGCCATTTAGGATTATCTTGTTAGCAGACTCATCTTGGCCATTTGTTTACGGATGCTCAACGATGGATAATCGGCAAGTATACCGAATAGTTCAAGTAGTACTACGGTGAAGTGGGTATCGTTCCCACGAGGAATAAAGGACCAAGCAATACTATCTCTTAATCAATCTAAGCAGATCAAAATAAAACTTTAATGAAGAATGGTGATGAATTCGAAATTTAAGAATTAAATAAGAACAGAGTGCAGAAATATTACTTGAGAATTAATCAATGGAATGGAATGTTAAGAGTTTTGGAGATGTCTTTCCCTTGAGGGCCAACGTATACATTCAATCACAATTCTAAGGTTTTCAGAAATCAAAGCACAACGAATCTAGAGTAAATAAATCCTAATCTCTTAGTGATTCAGTTTCCAATTACCTAATCAAAAGCTAATCTCTTAGTCAATTAATCAAATAACTAGATGAAGCCCTAAATCAGATTCTAACTCTTATGAGTCTCAAAAGTGATCCTAGATTAGATTAAATGTAACTCTATCCAAACTAGTTCTAATCTAATTTTAACCCACAGAATTTTAGTTGCATAACAACTAGCTTGACTATCTCTAGTTAGACCTAATCATTATGTGATTCAATTTCCAGCTAGCATAAATTAATAGATCTCTCAATCTAATTAATCTAGCCATAGACAAGTTAAGAACGCAGAACACCTCTTAGTGATTCTAAACTATTGGGATGAAGAACAGAAAATTAAATCATGCATAGAAGATAACTGAAAATACCACATTGAATTGATAATTGAATGTACAAAAGACTACCTCATGATGGGTGAACAGAGCTCCTCACCCTTAACAATTGAGTAGTTTAGCCTTGCATAATGAAAAACTAGATCTAAGAATAATGGAAAACGTCTATGCTCAAGTGTCTTCTACCATAGTGGTAAATCACTCTTTATATATATCCTAATCTAAATTTAAATTAAAATCTAATCATATCTTAATCTAATTCTAATCTAAATTCAAATCAAAATCTAATCTTATCTTAATCTAATCCTAATCTTAACCTAGTCTTATCATAATCTTATCCTAATCTTATCTCCTATAGTTACAAAGCTTTATCTTCTTCTCTTGATCTTCAATCAATCTTATCTTCAATCTTCCAGTTATGCCCTTGATCAATCAGTGAAATTGATGCCTAATGACTTGGATTGGATTGGCTTTGATAAAAATTACTGGAGGTGAACGTTGTCTCCCACGTATAGCGTCTCTGCCCCACGTATAACGTGGGGCCTCTGCCTCAATTAGCTTCTTTAATGCCAAGCCTCACGTATGACGTGGGGAGAGTCACGTATAACGTGTACTCTCTACCAAATTCTGCTTCTTTGCTCTTTTATTCACCACGTATGACGCTGCTAAGCCACGTATAACGTGGGATTGCTGTCTTCAATTGCTTCTTTGGACGCCATGATTCACGTATAACGTGGGAGAGCTCACGTATTACGTGTGCTCTCTGTCTAATCTTGCTTTTTGAGGTTTAATTCCCACGTATGACGTGGGCTCTCCACGTTATACGTGGGCTTCAACACTTAGCCAAATCTCTCTTTTCTTCTCTGCTTCGTCCCCTCTTCTTCAATCTCTCTCAAATGGTCTTCAATTACCTAAAACTCTTAGTGAATCATCTAAAAACACAAACACAACTCAAAGAACATCAAGTTTGTTTGATTTGATCAGTTAATAACAATAATCCACAAAGAATATCATGATAATTGAGAGAAATTGAGACTAAAAACAGCCTAAGATGCACACGCATCACTCAACCGAAGCTAAAACTTGTTTAACCCCGAAAACCTTCAAGAATTCTTGGAATCTTGAGTCTGTAAATTGAGTTCCATTGTCAGTTACAATAACCTCGGGAATTCCGAAT
Organism: Stylosanthes scabra; assembly: GCA_036250425.1. Classification (NCBI taxonomy): domain Eukaryota; kingdom Viridiplantae; phylum Streptophyta; class Magnoliopsida; order Fabales; family Fabaceae; genus Stylosanthes; species Stylosanthes scabra. Next base: position 168,640 of record JASCZI010211457.1, on the reverse strand, counting down.
CTAGTTATCAGCTGACCCCATAGAAACTTCCGACATTGGGCTGATGTAATGCTAGAAAGCGGGTTAGCCTCGATCCACTTCGTGAAGTAATCTACTGCTACGATCAGATACTTCACCTGCCCCGGGGCTTGTAGGAATGGACCTAACAAGTCTATTCCCCATTTTGCAAAAGGTCTTGTTGGAATAACTGACACCAACTCATGAGGTGGGGCTTGATGTAAACATGAATGGAGTTGACACTTTTCACACTTTCGAACAAACTCTATCGTATCTCGGATAACTGTGGGCCAAAAGTATCCGGCCCTTATGAATTTCCGGGCTAACGCCTTCCCACCAATGTGGTGACCACAGCATCCTTCATGGATTTCCTGCAGAACATAAGCAACTTGCTGAGGAGTCAAGCATTTTAATAGAGACTGTGAAATTCCTCTTTTATATAACTGATCGTTAATGAATGTGTATTGAGCTGCTTTCATTTTTAACTTCCTGGCTTCCTTTTTATTCGAGGGCAACGCCCCGGACTCCAGGTACAACCTGATAGGGTCTATCCAAGTTGTTAACATTGTTAAGTGTGCGGAGACACCAAGACTTACTGATGGTTCTTGCAAGACTTCCTGAATCAAAGTTAGATTTCCCATTCCCGATTTTGTAGTTGCCAACTTCGAGAGTATATCAGCCCTCGCATTCTGTTCTCGAGGAACATGCTTAATACTAAAAGATTGGAATTCAGGTAAAATGGTTTGTACCTTTTGAAAGTACAATTGCAGCAAAGGGTCTTGTGCCTGATACTCCCCATTAACCTGAGATGTAACAACTTGAGAGTCACTGTAAACTATTAGCTTGAGAGCTCCGATATCCTTGGCCAATAACAAACCTACCAACAAAGCTTCATATTCAGCTTGATTCTTAGAAATAGGAAAATCATATTTAATTGATGCCTCAATAACTGTGTCCTCTCCTTTAGTGAGGATAAGACCGGCTCCCCCACTTTTGTAATTAGAAGCTCCATCGACGTGTAGTTCCCAAGTTACCGAGTTGGTATCGGGACCCGTTAACTCAGCCAAAAAGTCTACCATGGCCTGTACCTTGATGGCATTTCTTGGCTCATACTGAATGTCGAATTGGGATAACTCTACAGCCCAACTCAGCATTCGTCCAGCTAAGACTGGCTTTTGCAAAACTTTCTTAATCGGTTGGTCGGTACAGACTATGATAAGATGACTTTGAAAATACTGTCGTAATCGTCTAGCCGATGTAAGTAATGCAAAAGCCAACTTTTCCAACTTTGTGTATTTGAGCTCAGGTCCCTCTAGAACCTTACTCACAAAGTAAACAGGGTGCTGGTGCTTTCCCTCGTCCTCAATCACCAGAGCTGAGGCTATAGTTTCATCTACCACTGAGAGATACAAATATAACGACTGACCGGCTTCCGGACTTCTCAGGACAGGGAGAATAGTTTTGAAATGTACAAAAGCTTTTTCACACTCTTCACACCAATTAAAAGGAACATTCTTTTTCATCAAAGTAAAGAAAGGCTTGGCCTTTTCGGCCGAGGCTCCGAGGAACCTAGATAGTGCAGTTAGCCTCCCCGTGAGGCGCTGAACCTCCTTAAGTGACTGGGGACTAGCCATGTTTAACACGGCTTGGCACTTCTCAGGATTTGCCTCAATGCCTCTCTGGGTAACCATAAAGCCAAGAAATTTACCTCCCCAAATGCCAAATGCGCACTTAGCTGGGTTGAGACTCATTGAGTGTTGTCATAAACACGTGAACACCTCCTTGAGGTCTTTAAGCAAGTCATCATCTCGCTTAGTCTTTATCAGCATATCAACAATATAAACCTCCATGTTTCTTCCTATCTACTGCTTGAAGACTTTGGCCGTTAACCTCTGATAAGTTGCTCCTGCATTGCAGTTATTTCTTCGTCGGGTCGGTGCATAGGGATTTGGTTATATCTCGAGCATGCATCTAAGAAACTGAGTAACCGATAACCCGACGCTGAATCTATTAAACCATCAATGTTGGGTAATGGAAAAGAATCCTTTGGGCAAGCTTTATTTAGATCAGTATAATCTACACACATACGTCGCTTCCCATTAGCCTTCTTTACCATTACAACATTTGACAACCAGGTAGAATAGTTCAATTCTCGGACGAAGCCAGCATCCAGTAGACCCTGTACCTGTTTCTTTACCTCAGAAGCCCGGCTTGAAGACATCTTTCGACGTCTCTGAGAAACAAGCTTTACCTTAGGGTCTACTGCTAATTGGTGGGACATAAAGTCAGGGTTTATGCCCGACATATCCGATGGTTCCCAAGCAAATAAATCAATATTACCTCTCAGGAACTCTTGAAGTTCTGCTTTCAAAGTAAAAGGCAGATCTCGGTTGATCATGGTATACTTTTCTACTGTCTCTCCAAGTTGAAATTTTTCAAGGTTTCCATCAGGCTCGGGTCTTGGGTTCTCTTCTAAGCGTGCATCTAGGTCAACCATAAATACTCCAGTGGAGTCCTTCGCCTTCTTTCGAAGACTCAAACTTGTGTTGTTGCAAGTGACAGCAGCTGCTCGATCACCTCTGAGAGTTGCTATTCTTCCATCATCTGTAAAAAACTTCATAACACTGAACTTAGTTGAGACAAAAGTAGAGATGTCGTTTAGGATTTTTCACTCCAGAATAACATTATAAGCTGTTGAATCTTTCAAAACGACAAACTCAGCTTATACAGCTCGTGCTTCTGCACCTTCCCCAAAAGTCATAAGGAGATCTATCGCACTGTCAGGTTTTATGAAATGGTCCCCCCCAACAACTCCGGGAAGATGGGGTTTCAAATGACGGTCCCGCAAACCCAACGCCTCAAAAGCATTTCGGAACAGCAGATTTGAGTCGGCCCCAGTATCTACCAAGATACGTCTGACAACCCCATTACCCAACTTTGCAGTAATCACCAAGGGTTCATCATCTTCTGATGCTCCAAGTTGGTAATCTTCAGGAGTAAATTGAACAACCGGCATCTTTTCTATTCTCAATACTTCTTTGGACTGGGCCTTAATGCCCTTTTTTGATGCACTTTTCGACTTCCCGACCTGGCTGGTTCCAACCACTACATTGATCACGACCTGTGCCATGTCAGAGGCTAACTCAGTTTATCTCTGAGATCGGGGATTCTGACCTTCCCTTTCATCTTCGTCACCTTGCTTTTAGGGGGTCGTACATGTTGGACGAATTCGGGCAACTTCCTCTCTCCGATCGCTTGTTCAAGCGCATCCTTCAAATCGAAATAATCCTCGGTTCTATGGCATGGTGACCTATGATAATCACAATAAAGAGAACGATTCAAGTCCGGCCTGGGTCTGATAAGTCGAGGTTTCGGGAGGATTCCTCGTTGAGAAATCTGTTGATACACTTCAGTCAATGAGGCATTCAATGGAGTATAAGTATTGAACTTTCCGATCCGAGGAATAGGTGGTCTAGTAAGCAGTGTGGATGGTCCCTGATTTCCTCCTTTGTATTCATGTGCAATACGATGGATCTCCTCCATTGACGTGATTTCCTTGGACGTTAGGTGTCTCCTGAAGTCGCCTTCTAGAAGTCCCGCAATCAAACATAAGCTGACCACTTCCGGTGTGGCACTCGACCTGTTAACCTCAAGTAAAGCTTTGTTGAACCTATCCAAATAGTCTCGGATACTTTCTCCAACCCTCTGTTCCAAACCCAACAAAAAGATTGGATGCTTCATTTGAGTTCTTCGGGTTGTGAAGTGGGCTTGAAACTTTCTAGAGATGTTAGAAAAACGGCGAATGGAAGAACTAGGTAAGTTGTTAAACCATACCATAGCTTGACCCGTGAGGCTTACCGCGAATGCCTTGCAGCGGATTGCGTCACTGACTCCATCTAGGTTCATCCTGGCCTCAAAAGCATTGATATGCTCTAGAGGATCTGAGGTACCATCATACTTCATGTCAGTGGGTTTGTCAAAGTTTCGTTGAAGTCGGATTTTCACCACATCCGGAGAGAAAGGAGTTTTCCCGATGATCACAGGTTCATGCCTTTCCCTCTGTCTTACCGGGCTACGGCTACCCGTAGAAGACCCATAACTCCGTTCCGGCGAGTAAGACCTTGTTCGGGAGCGTCTTGTGTTGCCCTGATGGTGGGTTCTTCCGTCCTCGGTTTCTCTTCTAGGGGATTGACGTCGAACCTCCCTCGGGGGGTGAAGATCGATGTCTTTTAACCCTTTGGACCCGGGGTCCAGTTGAGTCGGATTCTCTACTACTCGAGCTCTCCACTCGAGTTCGCTTTCCAAGGCGCTTCTTAAGCATTCTCATCTTTCGCTTCATTTTTCGTATCCTTTTATCTTTATCATGGTCTGGGCCGTCAAGCAGACGCCGGCCCTCCAACCTTCTGTCTTCACCATTCCTTGGTCTCTCACGTGCCCAGCCTTGAGAGTTTCGATTCTGCTGAGAATCGTTATATTCATGTCCCGGAGTTACCTCCGTCTCATGCACACTGTGCTAGGGCTGCACATGGATCGGATCAGATCCGCAGACCCGCGGTAAAATCCGCAAATCCGATCCGAATTGTGCGGATCTGATCCGATCCGAAAAGGTGCGGATTGGATACGATCCGATCCGAAAACTTGGGGGATCGGATAGCGGATTTGAGAATGGCATCCGCGTATCCGATCCGCAGATCCGTATATCCGCACATAATATAAAAAAAATTAAAAATATATATATATATGTAACTTTGGAAAATGTTCAGAAACCCTAATCATCTAATAGGCGCCGCCCATCCCCACACCATACACTCACTCTCTGTCTCTCACTCTCACACTCAATCCTGAAACCCTAACTCAGTAACTCCTCCGGTCCTCCCCTCAAGTCCTCGACCCTCGTCCCTCTCTCACTCTCACCCTCGCCGTCGCCGACCACACTCATACACACCCTAGTCGACCACACTTACCAGTCACCACACTCCCTACACTCCATGGCTCCACTTTGTCCCTGCTTCGTCGAATCATCATCGTCGTTGCTCAAAGAGGATCGTCGCCGCCTCGTCCCCGTTGGTAACTATCGCCATTAGAGGTCAAGTTTCTGCTCATCGACGCCGTTCGATCTGCTCGCCGTGTCACTTCCTTTCGTCACCGCCGTAAGACGTTATGATCTTTCGCTCTGTTCTCTGTCGTTCTGTTCTTCCATCTGCTCGTTGCCACCGCCTACCACTTCCTTGTCGCCGCTTTCTGTTCTTCCATCTGCTCATAGCCTTGTTCCCGTAAGCCACTTTGCCGCCTCTGTTCTTCACTTTTAAAACCCTAAATCTTCTAAGTTTTCTTAATTTTTTCTGGTTTCTGATGAATGATGATATACTCAAACATATGTTGATTAAATTTTTGTGTTAACTTCTATCTTTGTGTTCTTCGCTCTGAATCCTTTCAATTTTTGTGTTAACTTCAATTTTTGTGTTCCTCGCTC
>JASCZI010211457.1:144802-160568 GCA_036250425.1 Stylosanthes scabra | reverse complement strand
CTTAAATGTGCTCAAATGTACTCTAACGACTAAAAAAGAACTAGGAATGAATTGAATGAATCAAAATGGATGAATAATGATGAGTTTAATGAATGAGGAGATAAAAAAAAAAGAGAAAGATAAGGAAGCGTGTTTGAGAAGGGCGCGCCTTTTGAAGAGAGAGAAAACCTTGTGCGCGTGTGTGAGAGTGGTTGCCAAAAAGGCTTGGTTGCCTAGATGAAAAACTGAACCGGAATTTCAAGGAACAATGAAGAGTATTTTCATGAAAAACTGAACCAGATTTTCATGAAAATCAGAAGCACACCTAAGTGGATTTTTATTAAAAAAGCGAACCGAAATTTCAATAACTGAACCGGATTTTCAAAAATAACTGAACCGGATTTTACCACTTAATTGTGCCCAAATGTACTCTAACGACTTAAAAAAACTAGGAATGAATTGAATGAATCAAAATGGATGAATAATGACGAGTTTAATGAATGAGGAGATAAAACACAAAAAAAAGAGAAAGATAAGGAAGCGTGTTTGAGAAGGGCGCGCCTTTTGAGTAGAGAGAAAACCTTGTGCGCGTGTGTTCAGAGTGGTTGCCAAAAAAGCTTGGTTGCCTAGATGAAAAACTGAACCGGAATTTCAAGGAACAATGAAGAGGATTTTCATGAAAAACTGAACCGGATTTTCATGAAAATCAGAAGCACGCCTAAGTTGATTTTTATTAAAAAAGCGAACCGGATTTTCATAAATAACTAAACCGGATTTTCATAAATAACTGAACCGGATTTTACCACTTAAATGTGTCCAAATGTACTCTAACGACTAAAAAAACTAGGAATGAATTGAATGAATCAAAATTGATGAATAATGATGAGTTTAATGAATGAGTAGATAAAACACAAAAAAAGGAGAAAGATAAGGAAGCGTGTTTAAGAAGGACGCGCCTTTTGAGGAGAGAAAAAACTTTGTGCGCGTGTGTCAGAGGGACTTGGTTGCAAAAAATGCTTAGTTGCCTATTATTTTCGTTAAATTATTAAGAATTACCGGGTCAACAACCTTTATCACATACAATTCAATTTCATTATTTATCATATCTATCACATTTCAATTTTTTTTTATCAAAAGAGACAAATACCATCCTTTTAATTTGTCCCATATAAGTCATGTACAACAATATTTTTCGATTTTACTGGGTCCAAAATCCTTTGTCACAATTCAAATCAGTATCTATCATATTCCAATACTCTTAGATCATAAAATCCAAGTATACATCCCATGAATCACAATTTGATTTTGAAAAGTCATGGGTTTAACATATTACCCATATGCACAATTCCATTTTCATGATAGTCAATAATACACTACGTCCAACTTCATAAGAGTTATCATTCGTTACATTAAAGTTCTATATTGTCATAAGAATAAAATATATCATCAAATCAAGGATATCAAATCAAAATTTTACCACAGAATAGCAAATTTAATCATCCAATAGTATTTTCAAAACTCAAATGCCATGACAGTTTACCCATCTAGTTACACTACATTTTCACGGGATAACATCTTCATTTTTTTTCATATCAAATAGCCATCAAATAACCATATTATTGGATCCTTGACGATTCCGACTTTTACCGAGGAGGCGAGGATCGTAGGGTCTTTTCAATATGCTCAATTAGCCTTCACATTTAATATTATCGGATCCTCGAATATTTTGAATTTTATAAAGAGTCATATAGTCATTTTCATAGGCTCAAGAAGCCATCACATATCAATATTCTTGGATTTCCAAGGATTCCGATTTTACCGAGGGTTAAAGGGGCTATTTCATAGGCTCAAATGTAGACATCACAAATCATCTTGATTTCCCACATTGGGATCAAGCACACATCGTATTTCGATTTTATCGAGGGTCATAGGATCCAACACATTTCAATATTCTCGGACCTCAAGGATTTCGATTTCACCGAGCATCATAAGGTCCATCACATTTCAATATTCTCCGATCTCGAGGATTCCGATTTTACCGACGGTCATAGGGTCTCACACATTTCTATATTCTCGAATCTCCATGATTCATATTTTACCGAGGGTCATAGGGTCTATCCCATTTCAATATCCTCGGATCTCAAGGAATCTGTTTTCATCGAGGGTCATAGGGTCCAACACATTTCAATATTCTCGGATCTCAAGGATTCTGATTTCACTGAGAGGGTCCAACAACTTTGAATTTTCTCGGATCTCAAGGATTTCGATTTCATCGAGGAGGGTCATAGGGACCATCACATTTCAATATTTCGGATCTCAAGGATTCCAATTTCTCCGAGGGTCATAATGTCCAACACATTTCAATATTCTCGTATCTCAAGGATTCCAATTTCATCAAAGATCATAAGGTCCATCACATTTAAATATTTCGAATCTCAAGGATTCCGATTTCACCGAGGGTCATAGGATCCAACGCATTTCAATATTCTCGGGTATCAAAGATTTCGATTTCACCGAGGGTCATAGGGGCGAACACATTTCAATATTCTCGTATCTCAAGGATTTTGATTTTATCGAGGGTCATGGGTCCATCATGTGTAAATATTCTTGGATCTCAAGGTTTCCAATTTCATCGATGGTCATAGGGTCTATCACATTTCAATATTTCGGATCTCAAGGATTCCGATTTCATCAAGTGTCGTAGGGTTCAAACATTTTAATATTCTCGGATCTCAACGATTCCGATTTCACCGAGGGTCATAGGGTCCAACAAATTAAATATTTTGAGATCTCAATGATTCCGATTTAATCGAGGTCATAAGGACCATCACATTTCAATATTTCTAGATCTCAAGGATTCCAATTTCACCGAGGGTCATTGGGTCCAACAAATTTGAATATTCTCAGGTCTCTAGAATTCCGATTTCTTCGAGGGTCATAGGGACCGACATATTCTCAGATCTCAAGGATTTGGATTTCATCGAGGGTCATAGGTCGGATCTCAAGGATTCCGATCTTATCGAGGATCATGGGTCCAACAAATTTCAATATGCTAGGATCTCAAGGATTCCGATTTCATCAAGGGTTATGGGTCTATCACATTTCAATATTCTCAGATCTTAAGGATTCCGATTTCGTCGAGGGTCATAGGGTCCAACACATTTCATTATTCTCGGATTTTAAGATTTCTGATTTCATCAATGGTCATGGATCCATTAGATTTCAATATTCTCGGATATCAAGGAATCAGATTTTATTGAGAGTTAGAGCGTTTATCACATTTCAATATTTCGAATATCAAGGATTCCAATTTAATCAATGGTCATCATACGGTCTTTCACATTTCAATATTCTCGGATCTAAGGATTCTGATTTCATCGAGGATCATAATGTCCTTCAGATTTGCAAATTCTCGGATCTCAAGGATTCTGATTTCATTGAGAGACATTTCAATATTCGAGGGTCATAGGGTCCTTCACATTTCCATATTCTCATATCTCAAGGATTTCGATTTCATCGAGGGTCATATATAGGGTCCTTCACATTTCAATATTTTTGGATCTCAAAGATTACGATTTCATCGACGGGTATCTCAATATTCTTGGATCTCAAGGTTTACGATTTTATTGAGGGTCATAGGGTCCTTCAACATTTCCATATTCTCGGAACTCATGAATTTCGATTTCATCGAGGGACATTTCAAAATTCTCAGATCTTATGCATTCCGAGTTTCACCGAGGGCCATAAGGTCCTACACATTTCTATATTATCAGATCTTAAAGGATTCCGATTTAATTGAGGGTCATAGAGTCTATCACATTTCAATATTCTCGGATCTCAAGGATTCTGATTTCAATGAGGGTCATAGGGTCCTACAAATTTTCCATATTCTTGGATCACGAGGATTCTGATTTCATCAAGGGAAATTTCAATATTTTAGGATTTTAAGGATTCTAATTTCTTCGAGGGTCATAGGGTCCATCATATTTCCATATTTTCGGATCTCAAGAATTCGGATTTCCTCGAGGCATATTTCAATATTCTGGAATCTCAAGCTCCGACTTCATCGATGGTCATAGGTTCCTTCACATTTCCATATTCTCAGATATCAAGGATTCCGATTTCATCTAGGGACATTTCAATATTCTCGGTTCTCACAGATTTCGATTTCATCGAGGGTCATAGAGTTTATCGCATTTCCATATTCCAAAATCTCAAGGATTCCCGGATCTCAAGGATTTCAATTTCGTTTCTAGGGAAATTTCCAAATTATCGGATTTCAAGGATTCCGATTTCATTGAGGGACATCTCAATATTCTCGGATCTTAAGAATTCTGATTTAATCGAGGGACATTTCAATATTCTAAGATCTTAAGGATTCCGATTTCATCGAGGGTCATAGGGTCCTCCACATTTCCATATTCTCGGTACTCAAGGATTTTGATTCTGATTTCATCGAGGATCATAGAGTCTATCGCATTTCAATATTCTCGGATCTCAAGGATTCCGATTTCATCAAGGGTCATAGGGTCCTTAACATTTCCATATTCTTGGATCTCAAAGATTCTGATTTCATCGAGGGACATTTCAATATTCTCGGATCTTAAGGATTCCAATTTCATCGAGGATCATAATGTTCATCACATTTCCATATTCTCAGACATCAAGGACTCCGATTTCATCGAGGGTCATAGCGTGTATCACATTTCAATAATCTCAGATCTCAAGGATTCTGATTTAATTGATGGTCAAAAGGTCATATGGTCCTTCACATTTCAATATTCTCGGATGTCAAAAATTTTATCGAGGAACATTTCAATATTAACAAAGCTTAAGGATTCTGGTTTAATCGATGATCACATTTCAATATTCTCGAATCACAAGAATTCGATTTCATCGAGGGTCATAGAGACTATCACATTTCCATACTCTCGGATCCCTGATTTCATCGAGAGACATTTCAATATTCTCGGGATCTCAAAGACTGCGAATTCATCGAGGGATATTTCAATATTTTCAGAACTCAAGGATTCAGATTTAATCGAGGGTCATGGGTCCTTCACACTTCCATATTCTCGGATCTCATGGATTTTGATTTCATCAAGAAGCATTTCAATATTCTCGGATCTTAATGATTTCTATTTCATCGAGAGACATTTCAATATTCTGGGATTTCAAGGATTCTGATTTGATCGATGGTCATAGGGTCCTTCACATTTCCATATTCTCGAATCTCAAGGTTTTCGATTTCATCGAGGACATTTCAATATTATGGGATCTCAAGGATTCCGATTTCATCGAGGGTCATAGGGGTCCATCATATTTTCAAATTTTCATATCTCAAGGATTCAGATTTCATCGAGGGTCATAGAGACTATCGTATATCAATATTCTGGGATCTCAAGGATCCCGATTTCATCGAGAAAAATTTCAATATTCTTGGATCTCAAGGATTTCGATTTTCATCGAGGAACATTTTAATATTCTCGAATCTTAAGGATTCCGATTTCATCATGGGTTATAGGGTCCTTCACATTTCAATATTCTCGGTTCTCAAGGATTCTGATTTCAATGAAGGTCATAGAGTTTATCGCATTTCAATATTCTCGGATCTCGGGGATTTCGATTTGATCGAGGATTGATTTCTTCACATTTCCATAATATCGCATCTCAAGAATTTGGATTTCATCGAGGGACATTTCAATATTTTCAGATCTCAAGGATTCCGATTTCATGGAGGGTCAAAGAGTCTATCACATTTCAATATTTTGGGAAATCAAGGATTCCAATTTTATCGAGAGACATTTCAATATTTTCGGATCTCAAGGGTTCCAATTTAATCGAGGGACATTTCAATATTCTTAGAACTCAAGGATTCCGATTTCATCGAGGGTCATAAGGTCCTTCACCTTTCCATATTGTCGAATCTCAAGGATTCTGATTTCATCAAGGGAGTTTTCAATATTCTCGGATCTTAAGGATTCCAATTTCATCGAGAGTCATAGTGTTCATCATATTTCCATATTCTCGGACATCAAGGATTTCGATTTCATCGAGGGTCATAGCGATTATCACATTTCAATAATCTCGGATCTCAAGGATTCCAATTTCATCGAGGGTCAAAAGAGCATTTCAATATTCTTGGATCTCAAAAATTACATCGAGGGACATTTCAATATTAACGAATCTTAAGGATTCCGGTTTAATCGAGGGTCACGTTTCAATATTCTAGAATCTCATGGATTCCGATTTCATCAACAGTTATAGAGTCTATCCCATTTCCATACTCTCGGATCTCAAAAATTCTGATTTCGTCGAGGGACATTTAAATATTATCGGATCTCAAAGATTCCGACTTCATCAAGAGGCATTTCAATATTCTCGGAGCTCAAGGATTTCCGATTTCATCGAGGATCATAGAGTCTATCGCATTTCAATATTCTAGAATCTCAAAGATTCCAATTTTATCGAGAGTCATAGGGTCCTTCACATTTCATATTCTTAGATCTCAAGGATTCCGATATCATTGAGGACATTTCATTATTATGGGATCTCAAAGATTCTGATTTCATTGAGAGTCATAAGGTCCTTCACATTTCAATATTCTCAATTCTCAAGGATTCTGATTTCATCGAGGGTCATAGAGTTTATCGCTTTTCAATATTCTCGGATCTCGAGGATTCCGATTTCATCGACGGTCATGGGGTTGTTCACATTTCCATAATATCGGATCTCAAGAATTTCGATTTCATCGAGAGAGATTTCAATATTCTCGGATCTCAAGGATTCCGATTTCATGGAGGGTCAAAGAGTCTTCCGCATTTCAATATTCTGGGAACTCAAGGATTCCGATTTTATCGATGGACATTTCAATACTTTCATATCTCAAGGGTTCCGATTTCATTGAGGGTCGTATGGTCCTTCCCATTTCCATATTCTCGGATCTCAATGATTCCGATTTCATCGAGGGATATTTCAATATTCTCGGATCTCAAGGATTTTGATTTCGTTTAGGGTCATAGGATCCTTCACATTTCAATATTCCTAGATCTTAAGGATTCCAATTTCAACGATGGTCATAGGGTCTATCACATTTCAATATTCTCGGATCAAGAATTCGGATTTCATCGAGGGTCATAGGTTCCATCGTATTTCCATATTCTCGGATATCAAGGATTCCGATTTCAACGAGGGTCTTAGTGTCTATCGCATTTCAATATACTCCGATCTCAAGGATTCCAATTTTATCGAGGGTCATAGAGATCGCATTTCAATGTTTTGGGATCTCAAGAATTCTGATTTCATCGAGGGACATGGGGTCCTTCACATTTCTATATTCTCGGATCTCAAAGATTCTGATTTCATCAAGGTGGATCTCAAGAATTTCGATTTCATCGAGGGTCATAGGGTCCACCATATTTCCATATTTTCGGATCTCAAGGATTCCGATTTTCATTGAGGGTCATAGAGTCTATCGCATATCAATAATGTAGGATCTCAAGGATTCCGATTTCATCGAGGAACATTTCAATATTCTCGGATCTCAATGGTCTAATTTCATCGGGGGTCATAGGGTCATTCACATTTCCATATTCTCGGATCTCAAGGATTCCCCGATTTCATCGAGGAACATTTCCATATTTTCAGATCTCAACGATTCCGATTTCATCGAGGGACATTTCAATATTCTCGGATCTCAAGGATTCCGATTTCATCGAGGGTCATATGGAGTCTATCGCATTTCCATATTTTCGGATCTCAAAGATTTCGATTTCATCGAGGGACATTTTCATATTATCGGATCTCAAGGATTCCGATTTCATCGAGGGACATTTTAATATTTTCGGATCTCAAGGATTCCGATTTCATCGAGGGTCATAGAGTCTATCGCATTTCAATATTCAGGAATCTCAAGGATTCCGATTTTATCGAGGGTCATAGGGTCCTTCACATTTCCATATTCTCGGATCTCAATGATTCTGATTTCATCGGTGGACATTTTCATATTCTCGAATTTCAAGGATTCCGATTTCATCGAGGGACATTTCAATATTCTCGAATCTCAAGGAATCCGATTCCATCGAGTGTCAGAGGTCCTTCACATTTCAAAATAATACCAATGGAATATATTCAATAAACCACGGAATTGAAAGAAGCACATATCTTAATAAAGAATAATACCTTACATGACGCAGAAAAAAATCAAAGCAATATCGCCCATACTTGGGTTGGAAAAAAGTATCAAATGCATCATGAAAAAGGCAAGTTGCATTAGAAAAATGTATAGTTACGAACATTACTTGACAAAATATGTTCTTGCATTCTTTAGCTCGTTTTTTTGTACCAAACTGTAAAGATGGTTAAATCTGGAAGTATTAGTGAAAAATATTTAGATTCCAATCTCTACCCTAAACATGATATAGAGTGAGCACATAAAGCATTTTAACCCACAAACCCTTCTAATATGTATGAGTTCTCACAAATAAAAATAAAAAATGCTAAAGAAGAGTAGCATTAGCATTTAAAAAACGGAAAAAAGAAAAAGAAAAAAAAAGGAAGAAGTAAGAATCCCTAAGTAATTTTGATGCTTGTAACTGGATTAGTAGTCAACGTTGATACTAAAATTACTAGAAATGCTTGATACCATAGTTAACAAAACCAGCTGCAATTTTAGCCTAATTGCTCACAGAGGCCATGAACTAAGATCTGAATGTACTTCTAACCATTTTAATGTACTTCTAACAATCCCAGTTATAAGACTCTGAGAAGGAAACTACATTTAACCAGATACTATATATTAAATCATCTACATGTTATTGATTAGAGTCAACTTTTTCGATGAACCATAGCCACTAACTAAAGTGTTGGGGTAATGAAAAGAGAAGACTGCATACCTTATGGGAGAATTAAGTGAAATCTGTGATGGCCCCTCAATAAGATCTGAATCTAAAACAAAATAATCACAGAGAGTAAATAAGTATCAAGCTCAAGCAGTAAACAATAAAAATAACATAAAAAAGAATGAGAAATAAAACATCTTTGGCATAAAGTTCATTGTAAATATCCTAATTACCTATGTTGTCAGAAGTAACAGAAGTAACACTCAGGATAATGACCTTCACAATGAAAATGGTGAAGTAAAACACAAACTGAAAATCAGGATGATTAGAAATGAGACACTATTTTTACTTGCTTACTGTTGAACTGGTCTAAAGCTTGTCCCATACCACATACACAGCAGTATTGTCATTTCTCAACCAATAAATCTAAAAGTTTAATTTACAGAAAAATCATGGCCAAAGAAGCTGGATAAATATACCAAAATTTAATCAGTGAGTGAGATCCGTCGCTTTTTCCCTTCTCCTTTTTGGTTATTATCTCAACACCTCAACTAATTTTCTTTTCTACAAACTGCTCAATCAGATTCAAAAGTTAGTATTCTTCTTTTGCCATGGGTGAACAGGAAAACTGTTATTTGTCATGTCCAAGGATAAATTCAAAGAAATTAGTTGTTAATAAGAAAGAAAACTTACAACATAGTTAAATTGCAAAAGGTTTCAGTCTGAGTGATCACGGAAACAAATAATCCTTCTGATGAACGGTTTTTCCCGTTGGTAGCTAAATCCTAAAAGACAGAGAAGGGTACATTCAGAGGGTAAGTAGTATACACTATTGCGTTGAACAATAGTTATTAGAACACTTTTTTTAAAGATAACAATGATAAGTAGGAAGCAAGAATATACATCACATAAGATGAAATGTAGAAGCAAGCCAGCCCAATGGATAAATGGATCATAAATGTTGGCCAGAAGTTTCCTTGGTCCAAAAATATATTCTCAGAAATGAGAGTGATTACAGCTGATAATATTCTCAGGAAAGTTCCTGTGGACCGAGAATATATAATATGAATCCCTGGGTCAGAAATACAATCAAATTAAGGTCGTGAAAAACAAAGCCAACAGTCATACCTTGAAATAGTTCTTAATGAATATAGCAGAGTATGAAATCCTCAATGTCATATTTATATTTGAGTCAAGAAACCAAAGAAAACATTTCTCTTTCCCACCAATGATGCAAGTTAAATAAGGAAAACAGAAAGTATATTACAAAACTGCTAGGAGATCAACAAGGGTAACACTTAAAAGGAGTCCTACAATATTGTATTGATTGTATAGCTATTCTCTAGTAAGGATTGAAACAGTAACCACATTAAATTTCAGCTACTTAATGCAGAATAAGTGTCTAGGATCTTGTCAAGATCCAATAACAACTTTGCAGGCTAGCATGTTACACAGTTACATCTGATTTGACATCATCTTTGCTTCAAAGTTGATACTTAGATAGGAGTAAATCATGACATTATCTGATCTAGCCAACATAACAGATGAGAGAATATTTCCTTTAATTGACTCTATCTGTAAAAACCCATTTTTTTTCATTGATCAAGAGCCTTGCCTTTAAATATTTTCCTAAATACTCTCTTCTGCTTAAGATCCAAGTTTTCCCTTAACCTTCATTATGAACAATTGGTTGTAAATAATAACTGTAATATTTGACCATCAACACGGCATCACAAAGTAAAGGTAAAAAATGTTAAATACCTTGAAATAACCAACTATAGGATTGTTAAGCCAGCAACCCGAAGTTATGAAGGATACTGAGAGAATTTGCCATAATTAAGCCAACTGCCCGAGAATACAACTAATGAATGATTTGAACGCTTTAGTTGGTTCAGAAAGGCTTCAGATGTACCTGAAGCAAGGAGAGAAACATCATAATATGAATAATTTAATCAAGCAGATAGCAAGCTAGTTATATACAAGGAAATAAACACACATATAATGCCATTTTTAATTAATATGCATAATAGGCATTAGACATTGAAGTAAATCTTAGAATATTTTTGTGATTCAACAAGTCTAACCAGAAATGATCTTCCTTCAAGCATACACAAACTAAACGAAGGTTAGTAATTTCTAGCAAATCAAGAAAGTAGAGCCCCCAAACATCACCAAACTAATAAACAGGTATTAAACAATTAATCACAAATAACAAGACTACGACAAATTTTATTAAGGAACCACAAGATCCTTGACATCCCAAGAATTAAGGGGCTCACAAAGTTCAGAGTTGCATCAGATTTGTGAAATGGGAAAAAGTGAAATTACAACCACACTTTGAACATTTTAAGAAATACAGAATTCAATTTATATACAAAAAGTAAGTAAGAATTGCTGACTTGTTTTGGGTATTTGTACAGGACATTATAACAAGTACTATGCTTACACAAACAAATGAACATGAAATGCTTACTATTCTTTCGTGTTGAGCACCAGTCTTAGTAACGTAATAAGCTTCATATCCAGGCTGCATTGCAGGTTAAAAAGGTCAGAGTTTGGGCAGCACACTATAAAAACTAAATAATTAAGATAATTCCAGGATTGGATAATGTTTGGCAACTTAACTTTTTGAAAATAGATATATCTAACAAATTGTTTAGGTTCAAAACTAATTTCCAACATATGTTTAAACTTGATGTTATGATTTAATCTAATTGATTCAAATCAAATCATTTTTATGAAGTCTATATACCCTTTTAAATCTAATAACTTCTTAAACATGTTTTCAAACAAAGTAGTCAAATAGGAGCAAGATTGACAAGGCACAACCTTGGGTTCAAATGACACAAGTATTTGACTCAGTTTTCATTTGGATAGAATCTGCACGAATATGAATATACATTATTACATGTTCTATATATCTAAAAAAAGTCAGACATATAAAGTGAAAAACCATTTAAATTAAAATGCATTCTTCCATATTAAATTGCCCTTTGGTTGGTCCCGGTAAATTGGTAAAACAATGCACAAATAACATGAAATCACATAATAACATGTAGTAATATCCAGAATTTCAGATTCCATATAAAAGATGTACTACATATTTGGAGCCAATAGGATTTCTATCATCATGATTCCAAAGCATTCTTTCTTGAATAATCATAGACATGACGTGACCTATCTATGAATATGATTTTATTGAAGTTTAAGCAATCCCTATATAATATTAAATGCGCTAGCTATAATAAAGCCCATAAATAAAGCAGGGAACTTCCATCAAGCTAAGAGTAACTTACCTCATGAAAAACAAAAAAGACCATGGTTGAGGAATCCTGTGAAGATACATTTGGCATTCTTGCCTACCACACAATTTATGTGACAAGTCAGGTCAGTAGGTCAAAATTGAAGCAATTATTGTAACTAAATAAATTTTTTTGTGAAATTTGGCACACTAAAAAATTTATGAACAAAAAGTCCAGTGATATGACAAAATGAATAGAAAAAAGTATAAGATTAAAGCATTTCACAACCTTCACTCCTTCCTTCGCTGCATCCATGTTACTTGCTCATCAGCCACAGCAAGAAGCACTTCGGTCTCTTTTGCTTGCAACCATAGTAGTTTACAGGCATTATGATTTTTATATAAAGAAATAAGAAAGGAGCTGGTATACATCTAAAGCTTTATTTGGCCACAGAAAACACCAGCTACTTGTCCAAAGACTAATTAATTGTTAATCCAGTAACTTAATCAAAAAGGAATAAAACAACCACAGGAATCTTAAAGACTCAAACAACCACAATAATGAATAATTACCATAACAACCAACTAGAATCAGAAAAAAAAAATGAGAGAGAAGAAAATAGATACAATAATCATAAGAGATTCATAACATAACCACAACAATCAACCAAAAAAAAAAAAAAAAAGAGAGAGAGAGAAGAAAACAGATACAATAATCATCAAAGATTCATAACACAACCACAACAATCAACCAAAATCAGAAGAAAAAAAAAATAAAATAGAAGAAAACAACCAAAGAGATAATCATTCAAGATTCAAACACAACCACAACAATCAACCAAAATCAGAAAAAAACGAAATAGAAGAAAACAACCACAGAAATAATCATTTAAGATTCAGAGTTTCAGACACAAACACACAACAGTCACCAAAACAACCAACTAAAATAAGAAAAAATTGAAAGCTAAAAACACAAACAATGAAATCATCCAAGATTCACACAAGAATCAACCAAAATCCGAAAAAATTGAAATAGAAGAAAACAACCACAGAAATAATCATTTAACAATCAAACGCAACCACAACAATCACCAAAACAACCAACTAATATCAGAAAAACTCAAAGCTAAGAAAATAGACAAAGAAATCTTCCAAGATTCACACAACAATCAACTAAAATCAGGGGGGAAATTGAAATAGAAGAAAACAACAACATAAATAATCATTCAAGATTCAAACACAACCACAACAGTCACCAAAACACCAACTGAAAGCTAAAAAAACAGACAAAAAAATCATCTAATATTCACAAAGCCATCAACAAAAATCTGAAAAAAAATGAAATAGAAAAAAGCAACCACATAAAGAATCATTCAAGAAACAAATAACCACAAGAGTCACCAAAACAATTGTTACGGACCGGCCCAATAAGACCCAATCCAATAATCAACGATCAACTTACTTGGCCCATAGAGTCAAGGATCGAACCAAAAGAGGAAAGATTCGATACGATCATGAAGAGATCCTATCCGAATCTCAACCACCCGCTACTATATAAGCAGGGGGCAACACCCCCTCAAGGTACGCGCTCTCTAACCCTCTCCCCCATATTTGACCTAGAGCTCCATAATCCTAATTCTGGGCCTCTAGGCAATTCCTCACATACATCAATCACCTTCTTCAGATCCAGCCCTCGGACTCTTCCGAGTACTTTCCTCAAAAGGGACATTCTCTCTCTCATTCTCATAGTTTGATCTCTCACATGACTAAAGGTCTATTGGATCATTGTTGGGTACTCCCATACTTAACATTGGCGCCGTCTGTGGGGAAAAACTTTAGAACTAAGTTGAGAGACGAATTCCTGGACAGAAGATGGTGAACATTCAAGAGGATAATGAACGAACTGGCGAAAGTAGCCCAGATCCGAACACCCCGCTGAAGGAGATGAATCCTTCAAATGCCCAGCAACTGGAGACTGCTCTGAGAGAGCTCCTCAAGAGACAAACTCGGAAAGCAGAAATCGCTTCTGATGCGATGAAAAAGGCGGACGAGGGAGACGAAACAGGAGGCTCGCGTTCTCGGACGTGGAAGCCATCCACTGTGATCGGCAAACCACCCGCAAAGGAAAATAACAAGCACCCTTTCTCGCTCGAAATCCTCTCGGAAGAACTTCCTAAGAAGTTCAAATAACCAGTGGATATGGAGCCTTATGACGGAACCAGCGATCCTAAACATCACTTAGATGTTTTCGACAATCGGATGGTACTTCTAAATGCTTCAGATGCTATAAAGTGCAAAGCTGTCACAGTCACCCTCAAAAAGGATGCGCTGACATGGCTCAACTCTTTGTCACCCGGAAGCATCAAAAACTTCTTCGAATGGTCTGAAAGTTTCCTGAAAAACTTCACCACTCGGAGAAAACTCCCAAGGACATCCGAGTGGTCTGAAAGTTTCCTAAAAAACTTCACCACTCGGAGAAAGCGCTCAAAGACATCCGAGTCGTCTGAAAGTTTCTTCAAAAACTTCACCACTCGGAGAAAGCGCCCAGAGACATCCGAGTCGTCTGAAAGTTTCCTCAGAAACTTCACCACTCGGAGAAAGCGCCCAGAGACATCCGAGTCGTCTGAAAGTTTCCTGAAAAACTTCACCACTCGGAGAAAGCACACAGAAACATCTGAGTCGTCTGAAAGTTTCCTCAGAAACTTCACCACTCCGAGAAAGCGCCCGGAGACATCCGAGTCATCTGAAAGTTTCCTGAAAAACTTCACCACTTGGAGAGTCCTGAAAAACTCCACCACTCGGAGAAAGCTCCCAAAGACATCCCAGTTGTCTGAAAGTTTCCTGAAAAACTTCATCACTCGGAGAAAGCTCCCCAAAACCTGTATGAACCTCTGTTCAGTCGTGCAAAAGCCAGAAGAAACCCTCCGGAGTTATCTGGATCGCTTTAGCGCTGAATGCACCCAAATAGAAGGGCTACAGTGTCAGGATGCTTTAATGGCCCTAGTCAAAGGCCTCCGAGAGGACACACCATTCTTGAAAAGCCTCACTAAAAAGCCTCCCAAGACAATGGAAGAGATCCAAGACAGATCTCACGAGTACTTCCAGCAGGAAGAAGGATAGATAGCGGTAAAAACTGACTGCGACAAGAGGGAAACCAGTCGGAGAGAAGCACCGCGAGAAGATCCCGGAAGGCGGGAACAACGCTCCAGCCGCTCCTACTATAACCCCCTAAATGTTTCGCTGATGACTTTCCTCCATGAAGCATCCCAAGTGGAACGAATCCCTGCTCCACAGACAGTCAAGGACAAGGACAAGGCAACGGGTGAACAGCCCGGATAAATCCATTAAACAAAAGGATGACCCAAAGAGCAACTTCCGAAGCTAAAGAAAGTACATAAGTGGCCGGAAGTAACTCCTACAAGTAGCAAAGGGAAACTCCTTTTAGTTACATACAAGCTTCAGGTGATATCCGAAAATTTCATCTCAAATTCTTATTAAAAGATTATTTAAAGATTGGTGGCGGCATATGATGTTGAAAATCTTGGAAGCTGCACACCAACAATTTGCAATTGAATTATTTTCTACATATTCATGTTTATTATTTACAAGTAAAGTCCAGATTATTTGCAATTGGAGGTGGGTATGAACTAACCACCAACAAGCCTCAGAAACAATTACAAGCACACAACTCTGCACAGTTGAAGAT
>JASCZI010211457.1:108608-118666 GCA_036250425.1 Stylosanthes scabra | reverse complement strand
GAGGAAGCTGATTGAGAACGGCGATAATGAGAAAATAGATGTACGCAACTCTGTGAAACTGTTCGAAGAGGTTTCTAGGGATGAACGTGAGGATTGAATATTTTGCTGTACGGATTGAATTCCCGGCGAACTGAACAGTCTCGTTCGTCTTCTCCGGGTTGTTTATGTAAACAATTCTGGAATCTTCGTCTCTGAGTTCTTTCTGAGACATGCTGAATCCTTCGGAGTCGCCGCCGCCGCCGCCACCGCCTCCGCCGCGGCTGCCGCGTTTTGATGAGCCGTATCGAACCGGCTTGGACGTGGAATGGCTGAAACTAACTTCCTTGACGGAGCTGCTCCTTCCGGAGCTTCCGGAACGGATGGAGGATGAGTTGCTTTTGTTGATAACAGCATTATTGGTTGCTTGTTGTTGAGAGTTTGATGAAGAATTCGTTGACTTTGACTTTTGTTCTTCAGAGAAAGCTGGAATGGTGGGAAGCTCTTGATGATAAGTATTTGGAGTTCTTGGAGATGGTATCAGAAGTGGCCTATTAGAACTCATTGTAACAATAATAACATGTCAGAATTTGATAACTAACTTTGTAACTAACTAACTAACTAACTTGCTAGCTCTAATTCTTGATAGGTATGAATGTATGATGGATTAAAGCTTGAAGGAAGAAAGCAAATGATGTGTTAGTGATGGAATAATAATAATAATAATAATGTAAGAAAAAAGAAAGGGGATGAGAGAGGTTGGAATATAAGAAAGAATGGGGAATGGAAGAAACGTGTTGAGGAGAGAGGTGAAAATTTGCAGAAAGTCAAAGACATTGTAGGGAGGGGGATTAGGGGGTTAGTCTACGACGGAAATTGCAAGAAATTGAAGAACAAGTCGTAATGGGTGGCGACAGCAAGTGTGTCCAGAAGAACGACTTAATTAAAATTTGGTGGCTTTATATTTTATTAAATATAATCTATTCTAATCCAGAAAATTTAGGTGAACAATTCTTTAGTAATATTTAACTAACAACTTTATTGTATTTATTGGTTCGTCTTTTTTATCTTCTTTTTGTTAAGTCTACAATAGTACAATACAGTTATTATGAGCTTTTTTTTTTTTTTTTTTACCATACAGTTATATTATGCAACGGCGCTAGTCACCAAAAATTTATATTATGACATTATTGGAGTATTTTATATTTTTTAATTAATAAATTTAATTAAGAATTATACTAGCTGTGAATTAAAATTAACCACTAAAATCGATCAACATATATAATATATATTGAAATATAAAATATATATGTATTTTAATTTATTTTTAATGTATATTTTATATTTCAATAAATATTATATATTAGTAGCTGATTTTGATATACAAATCTTGTTGCTTAATTTCTGTGCACTCATTTTATTTTATTTTATAGTAGTAATAGTTTTTAAACAAGAATAACAATAATAATAATAATAATAATAATAATAATCTGAATAGAAAAAAGTTATGCTTATATAAAAAAGAAACGATTTTGTTGATATAAAAGTTAGATCATTATTCTAAACACATTTTTTAAAATGCAAATTAAATATTATAAAATTGACAAATTTTACAAAAATGCATTAAATAAAAGTAAAACAGACATTACAAAATAAAAAAAGTTTCTAATAAGTATCTAGCTAGTTATGTATTTAATAGTAGTAAACATAATTACGTTTGGTAATAACACATAATCATGAATTATTATAAAAACAATTTGACTGAATTAATTATGGACATCAAAATTAAATTAATTATTTAAATGAAACGAAAAAGTCTCCCTGGAGAGCAAAGAGATGATAATGAATGGAAAGAGCATTATTAAACTTTCAATAATCTATATTGAATCTTCCTTTTGATGTTCTAGAACGTCTGCTGAGTGAATTTATTATTCAAATTCTTGGGGTGCCTGAATTTGACTGGATCATCGTTTTAAAAGAGAAAATTATTTGTTATTTTATTTTATTTTGGTGGAATTGTAGTCATAAAGAATTATTACGGGTTATTATATGTAAATGATTCCTCTTACGAAAGCATATAAATCATTGACCATTATGGATTAAAATGAATAGATTTATTAAATATTATTTTACTAAACTAACAAGAGATACAATGCAAGTTTCTTTCTTTTCTCTACTCTGTTATTATAATATCTGAAAAAAATATATAATTTAATTACTAAAAAGTTATCATATATTTTTGTATATATTAATTCAAATATTTTTTACCTAGACACAAAAAAATATTTTTTAACTAAATAATTAAATTTATCATAATATAATAATCAAATATACATTAGATGAGAGGTTAAATATCTATATTTCTACATAGTAAAACTTGTATTACACATTTTATTTGTGATTAATGTTACAATCAATTTTTATGAAGTCTTTATATTTCTTCTGACATCAATATCAGATTTGTTTTTTAAGTTGGAAGCAGCCTCCGCGTGTTTGCTAATAATTTAATTTAATTTAATTTAATTTAATTTAATTACGTGTATCATTATATTTATTCATAAAATTAAGCCATGAATATTTGAATAATGCTTCCCTGACACTGATGAAGTGAAAATTTCATGTATATTTTGGAGGAAGAGAAATTTTCTATTTCTTTTCAATTAAAGAAGTTTATCCGCATGAAAAAAACTTACTTGGTTGGCGTTTTTAATGATAATAAAAATAGTCATGTATTTTTCAATGGTACTAATTAATGGAAGTACGGCAGTTATAACTTATAAGACGGTTGATAACCTGATTAGTGAACAATAATCATGAATTAATTAAGTTAAATAAAAATTGTTGCAAAGGAGCAAAGTCAAAAGAATACCAGGTCATCACATCCAATGGTTAAAAAGTCATATGACAAATTAGGAAACATCCAAAAAGAAATTGCAACTTAATTAATGCTCAAATACAAACAAATAAGTGTCATCTCCCAACCTCTTTCTACAAATAAGAAAACAACCCTGCAAATTAGTCCAAACAGAACAATACATAAGTAATATACAAAAATGAAGCAAAGGTGACAAATCTAGAAGATACTAATGATATTTCTATTAAGCACTATGAGATTAGATATTATAAAAATCATACAAGAGGTTTATTATAATTTGGATTTGGATAAGACTTGTTTTACATTCAATATTCAACGCAACAGTAAGATTTTTTTCACTATATTTTAACCTTCATATAAGATCTTCTCTTTGCAAGTTTATTTTCCTCCTTGAAGCTCCGCTGGCTATCAATCCCAGATCCTCTTGTGTTGTGCAGCTCTTGGGGGAGTATAACTCACCCATTGGGCCACACCCTTCGCTGCAGACTCATATCTTCTTACTAAAATCTAGTTTTTTTTTTTTTTTTTAAAGAAAACCGAAAATCTAGTCTTTTCAAAGTATATTATTTTTTCAAATATTCTTGGGCTACAATTTTTTTATATGATTGGACGGCCTTTAATTTTAGATAATAGAATTTAGAACATACAATACTCATTTATCCAATTCACTAAAAGTTCTGTCTTGAGATATGTCAAGGGGGCAATGCCCCCAAACATCAATTTTTCTTAATAAATTATAAGCAAATCTAAATTTAGTCCTCCTTTAAAATTTGTTTTCTATCTATAATTAAATTTTAACCCCTCTCTAAAATAAAGCCTAACTCAACCCTACTCTTGAGCTACCAATAATAGAATGTGGCATTTAAAAAACAAATGATTGCCTGTATTGTTTACTTTCTAGATATATCATAAGAATTTAGAAAGAAATGTGTTTTTATCAATTTTTTTGGTGTTGGTGTTTTATCAATTTATCTAGATTTTTTTTATTTTTTTGGTGTCAATCAATTTATCTAGATGAAAATTGTACCCTCTTTTTTCTTTTGGTGAGCAAAATTGTACCCTGTTTATTTTTTTTTTTCTTGGACCTGAAAAAATTGTACCCTCTTGGTTCGTGAACAAGCCTAATAGAGGAATAGAGCATAGGCTGAATGAAGTTCTAAACCCAACGTCAAGGTCCAAACAAAATATAAATAAAAAAGTCAAGCCCACTGGGAAACAAGGGTCGTGTTTAATTTGTATTCAATTAGACCCAAGCCTGGACCAAAAAGAAAATTAATTTACAGTCCAAAAAAAGTTTAATTTTGCTTAACATAATATATATATTTTTTAATTTTGCTATTTGCACACCAACATTAACTTAATATGTATTTTATAACAGTAGCTAATTTTGTGGTTAATTTTTTATATACTATATATATAGCATAATTTATTTTTTCTACGATATCTTACTAATTCATTGTAATTATGAACTCTATTTAAGAATTTTTTGTTTGTCATTTAGGACACTTATTTTTATGTCTTTTTTTATTTATTTTAGGTTTACCTAATATATTCTCTAAGACTACCTGACAAATTTATTATTAATAGAAAATTTTAAATATTTATATTTAATGAATATAAAACAAATGTATTCGAATCTCAAATTTTTTTTTTTAATAAAAAAAATTTTAATTTGGAAGGACATATGTTTAGCTAAACCCTTTAATTTTTATTTTTAGTAAAAATACAATAATTTTATACAAATAAAATTAGAGGTGTCAAACAATAATTTTACACAAATAATTTTAGAGGTTTTTCAACGCCTTCAAAATATTTTCAGTTCATTCTTACTTAGAGATGTTGACCTTTTAAACAAAATCCAAGACCTTTTGCCACGTGATTGGAATGTAAAGTTTTCTTTGATTAACCGAGAAGCAAATTGTGCTACTGATTGAATGGCCAAGACGGCGCCCATTCTAGTTGTGACTATTGTTTGTGCCATGCTCCTTGAGCTTGTTAGGCTGCTCCGGCAGGAAGCTGCCATGGTTGGCTAATGTCTTTCTTTCTTTTGTTTAGTCACCAAAAGAATAAGGCGGGCCGAATACGAGCCAATCTGTCCCAAGCGACAAGTCAAAATCTGAAAAACGAGTTGACCCGTATTTTAAACAAGTCAAGTAAGTACGACATAATCCGACTCGTTCGAGTTAATGAGTTAGACAAGCTGATCTGTTTAACTCGTTTTTTATTTTATTTTAAAAAATAAAATTACTATATAATTTTAGTGTTTTTTATTTCATATCCATACAAAATAAAAAATATTTATCCCATATGAATATATTTTTTATATTAAATTATACAAAAATTAAAAAGTTAATTAAAAATTAGAATTTATTTAACAAAATATATTTTATATATTAAAAAATAGAAAAAGTAAGTTAGACTAGCCAACCCGTACCCGCTTGACCCGAATTCGTTTAACTCGCGAGTTATACGATTCGAGTCAAATTGACATGCTTTTAAATTAGTTATAA
The DNA here is from genome assembly GCA_036250425.1 of Stylosanthes scabra. Lineage (NCBI taxonomy): Eukaryota > Viridiplantae > Streptophyta > Magnoliopsida > Fabales > Fabaceae > Stylosanthes > Stylosanthes scabra. The sequence goes on along the minus strand of JASCZI010211457.1, from coordinate 113,305 downwards.
TTTCAATGGCTCGATTAGGAGCGATTCGTCTGCGGCTAGTTTTTTACCGCTCTAAATAAAATATATTATTACATCATAAAAGATAAAAATTTCTTAAAATTTATTAAGGTCCGATCGCCGGAGCCCGGAGGTAACAGATTGCGTCAACACCACGACATTCGTAGTGGCATATAAAACGCCCCACCATTATAAAACACACACACGAAAAAAAAAAAAAAAAAGGAAGCGAAGAGAAGAGAATCGGAGCGAAACGAAACTAAGAGTGATGGAAGAAGATTTTGATTTTGGAAAGAAGGTTTCCATAAACGATACGATGGACGCTGCTGAAGAAAACTCATCCAATTCAACCAAAACTCTTCTTTTGCTTCGCGGCTTTCTCGCAATTCAGCAACGCAGAGCTGAAGCATATTCCAAACTCAAAAGGTTTCTCTCGCTCCGTCAAATAATCACATTTACTCCATTTCATTCATGTTATTAACTTAATTTGAGATTGTTTCGATTTACTCTGCATAGCATTTCCTCGATTCTGATTTCCGAATCTACGATGATTTGATTTTGAATGTTTCTGTGCTGAGTTTAGTGTCAAGATTAATCCACGGAAATAGGCATAAACCCTAAGTTTTGGGGAAGATTAGTTTAGTTCTCAATTGCTGAGTAAGTCTTGGCCTAAGAAAAATAGCCAAGTAAGATAGCAGTAGGCAAATTCTGCTTAACACAAAACATGTAGAGCACTTGGCTTAAATCGATTAAAATGTGTTACAACAACAAACTTTAATTTGTTGCCCTGCGTCAGAAAGCTGAAGATGTGAGAATTGATTGGTGGCAACATGTTGAGGTTATTTTGGCCTTGAAAATTGAACAGTATTTGTGCTATTTTTCTATTTTCTGTTGGCTGCCTTGCCACATGTTTCTAATTAGGATCCTAAGTCACTGTAGAAACTTTTATTTGCTGAGTTTTATCCTTAATCTTACATGTGCTTTCAATTTTCAATCATTAGTTGACGCCTTATTTTGGATTCAATTCACTAACTAATTTGCTATTAACTGATAATTGAGTAATCATACTAGCCACTTAGCTGATAACATGAATTTCCTGTTCTGCCTTTCATTTACGATCAACTTTTGAAGTCTAATTTCATCTTGTTAATTGTCTGTCCTTCATTGATGCTCATTTTGGTAAGTGATTCTGATTCATTGAATTGCCAATCAAGTGCTCACTAGAATACATTGAGAACCCATAACTGAGAGGTAGAAACCCTTCTTGGACTTGGAGTTAATTGGCTGTATAGTGGAGCTGGATAGTGTTTGCAGTGACCAAATTACTCAGCAAATTTGGCCAGATTACTTGGGAGGTTGTTGTCATAATTCCATTCATCTAGACAATAATTTTATGTAAAACAACTCCTGAAACATAACTCATAACACATAGTAAAGGTAGTACTAAATGAAAATCGAAATAACATTTAAAATTTTGTAAACATAAAGGCATGCAGTATTTCCCTTATTTAGAAATTGAGAGAATATTTGTTGGAGGTTTTGTCATTTTTTGAATTTTCAAATAATGTTGGCATTTGACACTTAATGCAATGTTTAACTTGACAGGGGATTTTCTGATTACATGGCTTCAGGAGGGGAATTGGCTTACCAGCAACTTTGCAGTGAAATCACAATTGAGTTTAATGATTGCTCAAAAAAAGTTAGATGCATGTGATCCCAATCTTAACAATTTTCATTTCACCTCCTTTTTTAATTTACTGTGTTTCCTTAGCTTTTTTATTTTCTGCTTTAGCATAGGTCCTTGAGATGGAGTCATTATTCAGGAGCCCTAATTACCACAGATTAGATCTTGCGCAGATTCTTAGAGCAGTTCAAGATCAGGAAAAGCAAAAACTGCACCTGGTATGTGCCTGTATCAGTTAAAGGATAGTCTTTAGGTTAAAATGAAAAATGTCAGTTTCTATTGAAATGTGAAACTCATCTTTTATTGCTTTACTTCTTTTGATTATTATCACGGGAAATTTATTTATTTATTTATGTTTGGATAAAAAAAAGAAGTTCTATTAAATTAGAAGGGATTATACAGAAGAGAGGATAAGCCATCCTTGCATAGATACAGAAGGTATAGTTATTAAGCTATGTAACAACTAACAACACAAGCCAATCCCTTTGAATGTTACCTAAAGATACCCATTAAACAGATCATGTGCTGGCCAATAAAGGGAGGCCAAAAGAATAATCCTATTTCATATGAAATCAATAGTCAAAAAGGAATCACTGGAAGTCCTGGAATTCCTTTCCAACCACATACACATACACCACTAAACCAGAGCAATGCAAAAAAATCGGACTGCCATAGAATCTTTATTGTTTTACGTGAGGCAAAGCCTCTGAACTTAGTGAGAAGAAAGTGATGCAAGTCCATTGGAAAAATTCCTACCCCACAGTGGTCTTGTTGTTGGGAAGTAGTGACAAAATTGATGAGCCCCTGATTCAATATCCAACCAACACATTGTGCACATCATAGGTGACAGAGAATGGGTGGCCTGGAATTTTGCATCACATGATTAATCCGATTTAGAACTACATTCCAAATAAAACCTTTAACCTTATTACCATAGGATGAGCTTTAGATTCCCAAATAAGTTTGTTCATGGGAAGTCTCTCAATATTAGGAGAATATGTCAAGAATTGAATATAAGATTGACAAGATAAAATACCAAAGGGGGCAAGAGTCCAGATCCTAGGGTCTGGATCATTGGTCGTAGTTTATCACCTCTCTATCATTTAAATTGCAAATAAAATGGAAGTTCCATCTAGAGTTATCTAGAGAGTAGAACTGACAACTAAGAGCACTGTGAAGTGTGAAGTCGGATCTTCCATGATGCAAAGCATTGTGCCTCCTCTGCCAAGGTTTTGTTCTCCACTCCTCTGCTAAATTTGATCTGCTGTGCAGAATCCGCAGTGTGGGTTGCGGGGTAGCAGTGGTTTTTATAGCAGCTAAGGGGGGTTAGAAGGGCAGAGGCCATGGTCAATGATGGTGTTGTGCAATTGGGTTTTGGCAAGGCCAGGGGTTGAGGATGACTGGTGAAAAGTGGTTTTTTTTGTTCCCTTATTTTTCTTTTCAATATGGTTGCCCTTAATATTGTAGATGTTACTTTTTGTTCTCTTATGTTTCATTGGTTGTGATGTTATGAAAGAAAAAGTTCTGGATTACGCTAGTTGAGCTGAAAGTGTTCGGTAACAAAAAACAATCTTCATATATGATACTGTTTGGGTTAGTATTGGATTTGGCTTTTGGGAAACAAAAATGGGGTATATTGTTGTTTGTCTCACATGAGAGATGTGTCATGTAGATGAGAGGAAGGATGGAGAAAAGAGATAGAATGTCAAATTAGGAATTTTGAAAAATATATTAAAAGAGGGGAGCGGAGTGTCAACTTAAAAAATAGAGGGATTAAGTGAATAGTTATCTGTCCTTGAAGATTTTCTAAAAGATCATATATGATGATGAAGTGATAAGATTCCATGTGCTATTAATTGCATTCATTGTTTTATTATTCCTTTGCAACTAAAATATAAACTACCTCAACTGTTCAAAGTTATGGTCTTTGCTGACAAGTTCTTTACTTTTAAAGACAGCTACCATTCAAGTGTTAAAGAAAGCTGGGCGCCCTTCCGAACGACTGGTTAGCCACGAGAATTGCAAATATACGAAGCCAAAGGAACATGAATGTGTTCATGTCCAGGAGATTACTGAAGCTTCTGGAACTGAGGAGGCGGAGGCGGATGCTGAGTATGATAATGCTCTCAAGGAAGCTATTAAAGGTGTCCAAGATGCTGTCACAGCCATAAATGAACATCTAGAAGAAGTCAGATATGAAATTGAGGCCCTTGAAGCAGAATGATTCTTTGCATGTTCATTTATTGATATATTTGTCGACTTTGATTCACATTCAAAGCATAAACATTTTTCCTTTGAAAGGATAGGTGACGATGCACAGTGCTACAAGTATTGAGATGTATATAGACACCCTAGAGTGGAGTTCATGAATTTTGTTTAGCCAATCCTCAACAATTTACATACCCGGTCTCCGGAAAACAACGAGGGTTGTTAGGCCTATAACAATCAATGTAAAATTTTGCCGCATCTTAATGCATAGCTACGACATAATGACATCTTTAGATCTATAAAGAGTTGTGTTATTCCTACGGCAATCAAATTAAAACATACGTTGCATACTAATGCATAGACATGACTCAATGATCCATGTAGCCAATTCCACTACGTGGAAAAAAAAAGCTTTGTTAAGTAATTAAGTAGCTGAAAAATTAAAAAATTCCTATTAAAATTTTGAAATCTATTGTTAGGTATAGTGGTGTGGCTCTAGACTCAGATCTCATTTTGTCATGTAAAAAAAAAATAAAGGCATTGTTAAGCTCTTTTGTAGCTTCGATTATTTGGTTAATTGGTTCTGATTTCCTAAGTTTTCCTTGAATGAACTACACTTTACTTAAAGATGAAAGTGATGCCCAATTCATGTTGTGTGTTAGATTGTATATTCTCTTCGTTTAGTAGATTTATCTGTAACAGTATATATTCTTTTCTCTTCATGTAATAGTTGTATTAGTGAAAAGAAAATGATTAATACCTAAGATCTAACCAAATAGAATTAGAAAAATTGAGATTTATTTAAGAT
>JASCZI010211457.1:83366-108598 GCA_036250425.1 Stylosanthes scabra | reverse complement strand
CAGCAAAAGTCACAACACAAAGTGCTTGAAGCAATCCAACATTGATTAAGTTTAATTTTCTCTTAGATGTCATTATAAAAGTATTTTTGAAGTAATTAAACGAATGTACCCCCGATTTAATCTAAATTAAGCTATTCTTAATCTTAAGTCAAAACCCATCTTTGCCACATAACATACATGTACCGCAAACATTCGAATTTTTATGGTCAAAGTAGTTTGGGTACGTAGAATAATTAAGCATGCAATGATCATGCTTTGGAGCTAAGACATGGAAAATTTTAATTTTCTCAATAATTTCCCTCCCGCAATTTCCGTACTTATCATGTACTTATAATTAGAAAATTACTCTCAAAATTGTGAATTTGTGATATATAATAAGTCAACTCTATCTTCATACGTAAAATCTATGCCTTCAATTGCACTAAATAATAATACTATTGAAGTAATTGTATTGCCATTGTGCATTTAGCGTAACATCTAGTTTCAATTGAAGTAAAGAGCATATTTGAGGAACAATTTTATCCGTAGATTGATTTAGAGATGAGTAAAGATTACCCATTGAATCGTAATAATTGATTGATAAGATATTAAGCAACTTCAATTCTTTGGATGATGTGTGAATAATTTGCCCTTATAATAGATGTTTACTTTTTTATATATAAATAAAACATATTTACTAAACATGTGCATATAAAAACTTTTTTTTAATCAAAATCGTCATTTAAAAAATAATAAATGAATTATTATGTGAAATAGTTTAAGGCTCGGTTAGTTAATATTGTGGCTTTTAAAAAATGATTGAGCTCTTTGTGCTCTCAAAAACCAATTTTAAAAGTACATGACGCTTCTTATTATATGTCTTTATCAAAATTATGAATATTATGAAGATGTAATAACTCTTTGTTGTATTATTGTAATTTGATCATCTTCTAGCCCTACATGACAATGACCAAGGGGATTAGTAATTACTCATAATCCTTTTTTCCTTTTGAGTGGAAACTTTGAACTATTTCTATAAAAAATACAATTTTATTATTTAATATATATATAAAAAGTCTTTAAATAATTTAATGAAAACCCCCTAGTTTTACAGAAATAGAAAAATAGTCCTCTAAATAATAAAATTCCTTAACAACGTTAATTAAATAATCCAAAACCTTTTATTCCTTTCTAAAAGTTTTCTAAACCAAATTTGTGAGCACAACTAACCTTAAAGATTTATTAAATAGTTCAAGGAGTTAGAAGGATACGTACAATGTATGTTGAGAAGTAATTTTTACAATGCCATTATGCAACGTTCATGTTCTTGTTATTAATCAACTGATCAAAATTGTTATTAAAGTTCACATATAAAATTAAACCCTTTAAAATAAACAAATTAAGACATATGGGCCGTCACGTGTATGTTCATCTTCTACCGTTTTAAGAAAGTAGTTTATCCATAATCCTGCTTATCAAAGCAATTAGATGTGTGAAAGCATGCAAATACATTTCATCTTTAAATTTTGACTTGTTATCCCAAGTTTTCTATATACAATAAACATATAATTCACATTATATGGAAGCAAACACTAAATTAATCACTTCTAAATTTAGTAATGTAAATTATAAGCACAGCAATGACTTTTTTTTTTTTCAAAAATATATTAGTGCCAATGAGATTTGAACTTTAAACCATTCTTAGCGACTTAAGCCCAAGCATATTCAGTAATCAGTAATATTTGCAAGAACAAAAATAAAATAAATAAAAATAGAAAATGGAAAATGAATAGATTGATCACAATACTAATGAAAAAGGGTTTTAGAAGGATTAATAATTTAAAATATATTTTAAAACTATTAGAATAAATCTCTCGTGTATAATAAAAGATATATTAGAGGTAATAGTGTTCTGCCATTTTCTTTGGGTATTGAACTTTTCTTTAAATTCATAAAATAAAAAACCCATTTTTTAATAAATAAATAAATAATTGGGCCGTCACTTGTATGTTCATCTTCCACCACCATTATTTCAAGAAAAATGATTTATACCCACAAAAGGCAATATTCTACTTATCAAAGCAATTACATGTGTGGAATTAAAGCATTCAAATTTCACCTTTTGACTTAGCATCCCAAGATTTCGTACGTCCAATAATGAAACTATCATCATAATATTATATGGTAGCAAACCCTAAATTAATATGTGTATATATATGCATGTACCCTTCTAAGGTTTTCATAAAAAAATTCAAAACTATAAGCTCAAACACCAACTAAATACAATGGCTAGTGTTATTGGATATACATTTTGGGTTATTATGATTACATTATTACCACTTGGCTCTACTACTTCATATGGATATGGAAACAATAATAACATTATTAATGTGATTAAATTTGGTGCAAAAGCAGATGGGAAAACAGAGTCAAGTGAACAATTTCAGAAGGCTTGGAACTCAGCATGTACAAGCACAAGAGCTGCCACCATTTATGTACCAAAAGGAAGGTACTTACTGAAATACACAAATTTCAGGGGTCCATGTAAAAATAGTGTCACATTCATAATCAATGGAACTCTTGTGGCACCTTATGATTACAATGAGCTTGGAAACTCAGGGTATTGGATTTTGTTCAACCATGTTGATAATCTCAGTGTTATTGGTGGCAATTTGGATGCTAAAGGAGCTGCTTTCTGGGATTGTAGGAGATCTGGAAAGACATGTCCTCCTGGAGCAAGGGTATGTAACTTATTTATTTTCGATAAATCTATCTCGAGTCTTTATCATATGTGTCGATTCTTTTAAGAATTTAATTTTAATGCATTGTCAGTGTTGGTGTCGATGTAAAGATGTTTTACATATGCATTGAGTTACATAATGCCATATCATAAAAAATAACTTTATTTTCTAGACCACAGTATATCAAAATTATACTCTTCTTTAAAAAAATTTATATTTCTATCTTGGTGATAACTCCTATGCAGATTCAAAGTGTGTATAGAATATACAGAAAGAAAAAGATGAATGCTAATGTTTGTGGAACCTATTATTTTATTTTATTTTTTAAATCTAACTACATTTATACCTATAATCTGTATTTCTATACATTTTGAATATGTATCAGAGTCTTTACCTTCTTTAAACATATTACTTTACTAGTGTAAAATGTTCATCAAAATTATATATACTCATATTATTAATTGCATGCAGTCAATGACATTCAATTGGGTGAACAATTTGGTGATTAGTGGGATAACATCAATCAACAGCCAATTAAGTCATATTGTGATCAACACATGCAACAATGTTATTGTAAAAAATGTTAGGATTATTGCACCAGGCCAGAGTCCTAACACTGATGGCATTCACGTTGAACGTTCTAAATGGGTTAATGTTACTGGCACTATCATTAGAACCGGAGATGATTGCATTTCCATTGGTGATGGTACTTTCAATCTCTTCATGGACCAAATCAAATGTGGACCTGGCCACGGTATAAGGTTAGCCCATGTTTTAAATTCTAAATTCAAAACTCTATGGTACATATAGCTAAAGGGAAAAGTTGGGCTTCGGCCCCGTTTACTTAAAAAAAAAAAAAAGCTAAAGGGAAAAGTTGCACCAGTTATTAGCTCATTAATAATTCACTTAAGTCATTTATTTTTATACTAAATAAAATACTATTTCGATGACAAATAAAACGTTATTTAAGTGCAATTTTTTATATTATTTGACACCGAAATAATATTCTATTTAGTATAAAAATAAATCACTTGATTGAACTTAATTGGCCAAACCACTTGTTTAAATAGCGTTACCCTATAAAATATATGCAAATAATTTTTTAAAAAAAAATCCCAAAATTGTATTTGATAAATAAAAAATCCTAGACTCTTCAAAATTAACTTTTGCTTGTTAAGATTAAAAAGTTAAAAATCTTTTATTTTATAAAAAATAAAATAAATATATAAATTTTACACTTATATTTATGTCTATTTATAATTCTTTTTAATCTAAAAATTATGTTATCAAACAAAATTATTACTATTTGTAATTTTAGTTTTATTATATTTACTAACATTAAAAAAAAGGGAAAATAAAGAAGAAAGAATCTAACAAGTTATGAATGTTGGGACAGCATTGGAAGTTTGGCTAAAGAAATGGATGAAGAAGGAGTTGAAAATGTGACTCTTAGGAATGCCATTTTCTATGGATCTGACAATGGGGTCAGGATCAAGTCATGGGCCAGAGCAAGCAATGGCTACGTTAGGAACATCCTCTTCCAAGACATTACAATGTTCAGCGTTCAGAACCCCATCATCATTGATCAAAATTACTGCCCCGACAACTTAGGTTGCCCTGGCCAGGTAATTAATAATAAATTAAGAAAGAAAAAGATTACGGAGCCAACATATTATGATCAATAAGAAATCAATATGAGTTACGGATGATAACTTAGCCATTAATATATGAGTTACGGATGATAACTCATATAAATTTTGGATGATAACTTAATTATTGGTTCCCTAATGAGTTCCTAACGTTGATTCTGTAGCATTGTTAATTAAAAAAATAATAATTTAATTGAATTGATTTTAAACTACTTGAACATGAAATGATTCCTTTATTTTGTGTTATTTAATTAACAGACTTCAGGAATTGGAATTAGTGAAGTTACATACAACAACATACATGGAAGTTCAGCAACATCAGAGGCAGTAACATTTGATTGCAGTCCTAGTGATCCATGTCAAGGGATCAAATTGCATGATATAAACCTAACTTACAATAACAAAGCTGCGTCTTCATCATGTAACAACATTAAAGGGACCACCTCTGGAACACTTGTCCTACAAAGTTGTCTTTAATTTTTTTTGTTTTAAATATGTATATATTTTGGTTTTGAATTATATATGTCATTGTATATGTAAATATAGAAATCCATGTTGATGCCTTTCTCTTCATGCTTCAAGATGAAGGAAAGGATACCAAACCTTTGTTTACACTTTGCACCACATATGAAGCTGGTATTGTTTTTAGGCTTATAATAATCATACCAGCATGAAGTTGAAAATTCTTGAGACTTCAAAAATTGTGAAGAAAAAAATGAAAAATAATACATGGTGTGAATAAAAGATGAAAAATTCTTAATTGATATGAGAGCAAATAATGTTGAGGTTCAAGTGTGAGTGGGCACTAAAGTTAGTCTCACATTGAAGGAAACAAAGAGGAGTGAGGAGTTTATAAGATGAGAGACTCACTTACTTGATACTTTAATGTTTTGAGTTGAATGTGGTGTCTTCTCATCTTGTGTTTCTTCACTTGGTTCCTCATTTTGCTATACTCATGTATTAGTTCATAAGTTGATTGGTGAGAATAAATTATTTTCATTTAACTTTAGAACACTTAATAATAATAGCTCATAAGAGATTATTTATGAAAACATGATTTATCTATCAACATTGTTCGATTTTGGCGTCCAATTCATATTACTTGTTCTTGTAAAAAAACATTGTCTTAATTCCTTCAACAAATGTGTAGTGCAACAAATCATACACCTTCCATGCACAAACATACTCATAAATATTTCTATATCATTTTACTCTTTACCAGAGTAAGTACCTTTAAGAAATACATAGATTTTGTAATGCAAACTATTACTTGCACGCTAAAAATCAGTCACTAAATCTGCCGCTATGTATTTATGTATAAACACCTGCTAATATATATTATGGTTTCATGACTGCTTTTCTATGGACTCTGTTCAGCAAGAAGGAAAATCTTGGGGAAAAGGGAGCAAGGACTGAGATGGTGAAGGACCATCTTTAACAATGAAAGCCATGGCAAGCCCCCAAGTAGTATGCTCCTCAAGATGGCAATGTACAAACCACACTCCTGGATTGTCCGCCTTCAACCGAATCGCCGCCCACCCGCCCTTCGGAACCCCCACCGTGTTCCTCTCCGGCGGATCAACAAGATTATAGTTTCCCGGATCGTCCTCAACATTAAAGTTTCCAATCCCTTGCCCTACAACAAAGAAATTATGACCATGAACATGTATTGGATGATTCTCCACGTTCAGAAAACCAGTGTCCTGCAAAACAATCTCCAAGTTTGCCCCATAAGGCAAAGCTAGAATCTTTGTTCCGAATTCTGTGTTCATGTTCTCTTTCAGTGGATCCACACCACTATAGTTAAAAGCATTGGGAGGGTTCTCTGGAAAATCAAGAGAATAATACTCAGAGGTATTGATGTTCTTGTAGTAAGATTCTAAGATGGAAATTGATGAAGGTCTAACAAAGGATTGGTTGTTCATGGAAGCAAAGTATCTTTTCCCATTAAACCCCATGCAGGTTGAATTCGCAGGACAATCTTGAAGGTTAAGGCTTATAGTTGTTACGACTCGCTTATCGATTTCCTGAGGCACTTTACATGGGAACTGAGGAGATGCGAGGCTTCTGAGTTTCCAAGAAAATTGTGTTGCGAACTTGAGATCTTCCATCTCAGGGAGGTTATCATTGGAAAGATTATGATCCAAACTAGATCTGGAGCTTGTTGTGGTGGTGGTGTTGTAGATCAAGAATCCAATGGCGGTGGAGTTGTCGAAGGGGAAAACGGAAGTGCGATAAGGGCGAGCTGAGATAGGGAAAATGAGGGAAGAGTTGTTGGAGATAATGGTGTGGTTTGTGTGGAGGAGGAGGGTGGTGGTTTGGCCGGGGGTGAGCATGATGGCGGTGGTTGTGAATGGTTTGACGTAGGTTGCGTCGATCTCGACGACGGTTAGAGTGTGGTTTGCAATGGCGAAGTAGAGTTCGTCACTCATGGCTGCGTTGATGATCCTAAGCATGTAGGTTTTTCCACTCTCGACAGTTTGGATCCAAGTATCTGCTTAACAAAAATTAAATTCATGATCAATGTATGTTGCTGATAAAGAGAATGTTGCCCAAGGAAAGGAATAGGACTTGAACTTTTTTTTTTTTTTTTATAGAATTTGTTCCTTATTGAAATGATTTGTAATGTTAAAAATCTAAAAACAAAGACAAAAAAAAAACAAAATTTAAAAACAACTATGCTATGGAGTCCATATTATACAACCTATTTTATTTAACTAAATTCAATTATTTTAATTGGTTTAGTGAAAATAATTATGCTAAGGAGTCTACATTATACAACTTATAGGGAGTCAACAAACCTATAAAAGTTGAAGCCAAGCCAAAAAAAGAAAATTAGGTGGTTTTCCTATTCACTGTATGACTCCCTAATGCCATGAGTTGTAGTTGCATTACCCCTTCCGGCGGTAAGAGGTTTTACCTCCTTTAGAACAAAAAAAAATTGATTTCCTAATTTGCTCTTAATAGTTAGCTTCCAATAATTTTCCATAAACAAAATATTTTATTCGATTAATATATGTTATATATTTAAAATGATTTTATTATAAATGTTTATTAATAACTTATGAATTAAATAACATATCAATGTAATTAACTTTTTTTTCTCAAGTCCGTAAAATATTTTCCCAATTGCTGTGAGCAGTAGCGACGGTTCACAGGGGCCTTAGAGTTGGGGTAATGAAAAATTTTGTGATAAAAAAATACAAATCTAAAAACAAATCATTATATTAATTTTTAAATCAAACCAGATCAATTCTTATTTTAAGTAATTAATTCCAATGCAATCATTCATTTCCAATTCTATCAGTTTAAAATCAAATCAAATCCTCACCAAAAAAAAAAACAAATAAAATCAAAGACATTATATTACATTTATGATTTATGGTCATTGCAATAAGTATATATATATATATGTACCTTGGGTTGAACAAGGATAGAGAGGTCCTGGGAGGCCATTGATGGTGTATGCATCAGAGCTATTTGGCCCCCCACCATACATGATCATCTCTCTTTCCATGCTCTCCAAATCCCTATTCCACCATTCACCAAAGATGATGGGGATTTGATCATGAACAGGAGGAGCAGCAAAAGGATAGGGAATACGAGGGTAAATGATGAAGGCACCATACACAGAAGCTCGTTGCCAAGAATAATGTGCATGCCATAGAAGTGTGCCTCTCTGTTCCACCACCCTGAACTTGTAAGTATAAGATCTCCCTCCCTTTATAGGACACTGTGTTATATATGCTGGTCCGTCTGCCCACCCTGTTCTTAATTGCCTTACTCCATGCCTGTTCGAGTAAATTAAACGAATGTTTATTGGATGAAATGTTAAATCAAACACACACTTAAAACATGATAGATTGTTAGTTAATTACCAGTGAATAGTGGTGGCATTAGCAATTCTATTAGTGACCTTAACTTGAACGTAGTCACCTTCATTGATAGCAATAGTTGGTCCTGGATACTCACCATTTACTGTCAATAACTGCTTTGTATGGCACAACCGAGTTACATTTTTCCATTCCACCTGACAAGTTAATTTTCCAAATAGCTTCGTTAAATCATATAAGCTGATATTAATAAAAAGTGATGGTCTCCTAACATTTTTCGAACTATGCTAAAAATGGTGTGTATGAAGATGTACAAGTAATACATATAGATTCATTCTATAAGAAAATACATGGGCTGTAAGAAAGCATCTCACGTTAAACTGAAATGTCCTGGTGACTGTTCCAAGAGATGATGAAGAAGGTAGGAATAAGGCAAGCAGAGTAACTAGTACTAGTGTTACCACTAACAACCTATGATGCTTGTGTATTATTATTCCTTCCATTATCAGTTATATTACTATTTTTTATTAACTTGTGTATGTGCGTGCGTGTGGGATCTTACTAAACCTAAATGAGTGAAGGCTTCAATATATATTTGTTTTCTGATTATTGGGTATTATTCTCTGTGTTGTTTTCAGTATAAATGACAAGTTTCACATCGCTAGAGGGGGTAGGTAGGAGTATAGGACAAAGGAACATGTTGCCAGCCACATTATATTCTCTACAAAACAATGTTAATTACCGTCCTTAACCAATTTTAACACCCTAAACACTGCGCACTAAATTTTAAAACCTAAATCCTAATATTATAAAAATAAAATATTACCTTGAAGTTTTGACTAATATTGATAAAATATTTTGGTCCCTTATATTTCTCATTCTTAGCATTTACAAATTACAAATTGAAAAATATTTGGAAACTAAAATTAAGGAGTCATAAAAATAATAACTTGTCATATTTAAGTTCTTATAATGCTGTCATTGATCTCCTATAAGCTCTTTCCTAATCTCCTCTCATTCCATAGTATCATGGGATTAAATGTCATTAATTCTATTTTCATATAAGTCATATATATACAGTATAAAATAATTATTACTTGTTATAGTATTCGTTTAGTATATGTACAAATAATATTCATAATCGCATATATATATATAATATCCGTGATTTGAAGAATTAATAATTCTCAATTGTAATGTACATGTTGTCATAGGTAGTTGACTAGTTGTAACTAATAGTTTGTGTATACTATGTGTCCAAAAAACTATTGTACATTAGTTATTTTTCTTATTTAATTTTCATGTTGTAAGTTACTAACCATCCTTTGGAATTTGGATGCTATAAAGTTAGAGCCTCGAAGACGTGCTTTGGCACACTAGTATAGGTCTTCACATTATGCTTATTTTGTAGCAAAAACAAGAATCACCATTTTTTTTTTTTGGTGTCTTCAGGAATCACCATTTGTGATACAAAACATGGCGAGAAAATACTTGTTGGTCAATTATTTCACTATGTAGTATTGGAAATAGACAATTGGTCAGCGTAGAATTAAAGTTTAGACTTATCATACACACTATCTCTTAATCCATAGCTTTCAAGCATGTTGCCGGCAAACTGAGAACTAATTATGCATGCAAATGACGTGATATAATAACACGATCACGTTGTCGTAAGATCTAGCCAGACATATCAGACGCTTGCTTATGTCTCTAGTGGCCTAACAACCTTACTTTTACCGAGAATGATATTAGAAATTACATCGCTTGTAAATTTTGTATCGCTCGAGATCATATTGACCGAAAGAGTTGTTCAAACACTTCTCACGTGATAAAGAACACAGCGGAAACAATAAGAAAATTAGAAAATGATAGAAGTTTACCTACTAGATTTGATCTTAAAAATTAGATCAGATTTGATTTAAATTTTAAATCCCTAATATACTAATAAATAATTAAAAAAACTATTCTAAAATAATTAGGTTCCACTACTCGGTCCAATGGACTTGCAAACAACTCTTGGGCTTTTTCACATTTAATCCAATGTGATTGATCTTCTCTTCTTTGGCTAATGATTGATGTATCTCTTCATGTATGAGTATGGCCAAGTTCCCAAAGCTCTCCTTAAGCTTCTTTGCACGTGCTCTAGTGATGGTACCTTCTGGAAGTGTGAAATCTCCATTTTGTCCTCTTGCACATGTATCATTCCCTCCTTCCTCAAAAAGATTCGTCCTCGAATCTGCATCCATATCAAAAGGAGAAATATCAGAAACATTAAAAGTGGCTAAAACATTATACTCACATGGCAGATCAATCTTGTAGGCATTATCATTGATTCTTTCCAGCACTTGGAACGGGCCATCTCCTCTAACATCAAGTTTAGATTTCCTTTTTGTTGGAAACCTCTCCTTCCTCAAATGAACCCAAACACAATCTCCCAGTTCAAAGATTATTTGTTTCCGACCCTTGTTCACTCTTGCAGCTGTAGTCTTGTTCTTCCTTTCAATCATGTCACGTGCCTTCTCATGTATTGCTTTGACCATTTCAGCCTTACTTTCTCCATCTAAGCTAACAAGATCACTCATGGGTAAAGGCATCAAATCCAAAACAGTCAAAGGGTTAAAACCATATACAATTTCAAAAGGAGAATAACTAGTAGAGGAATGCATAGAACGATTATAAGCAAACTCAATAAAAGGCAAGCAATCCTCCCATGTCATTAAATTCTTCCCTACTACAGCACGCAACATTGTTCCTAATGTCCTATTAACCACCTCAGACACAATAGACCTAGGAACACCATGCAAACGAACAACTTCTTTAAAGAACAAATCAGCAATATGTGTGTTATCATCAGTTTTATGACATGCAATGAAATGCGCCATTTTGCTAAATCTATCCACAAACAACAAAAATGTTATCTCTACCTTTCCTATTCCTAGGTAATCCAAGTACAAAATCCATAGAAATATTAATCCAAGGATGAGTACGAACAGGCAAAGGAGTATACAATCCATGTGGTAAAGATTTAGATTTAGCTTGCTTGCATGCAACACATCTAGAGCAAACTCTTTCTACATCTCTACGCATGTGGGGCCAGTAGAAATGTTCACATAAAACATCCAAAGTCTTTTATACCCCAAAATGACTCATTAAACCACCACTATGCAACTCATTAACAAACAATTCCCTAATTGAGCAAGCAGGAACACAAATCCTATTTCCTCTAAAAAGAAAACCATCATGTTTGTAGAACTTATTGTTTGCATCATATTCACGTGCAAAATATATAGAAGCAAAGTCAGAATCAGTTGCATATAAATCTTTCATATGCTCAAAATCTAACAATTTAGAAGTAAGGGTGGTGATTAAGGCATACATTCTAGACAAAGCATCAACAACCACATTTTCATTACCTTGCTTATAAGCAATCACATATGGGAAAGATTCCAAGAACTCTACTCACTTTGCATGTCTCTTGTTCAACTTTCCTTGACCTTTTAAGTGCTTTAAGGATTCATGATCGGTATGGACTACGAACTCCTTAGGTAGCAGATAATGTTGCCATACTTCCAATGCTCTCACCAAGGCATATAGCTCCTTATCATAAGTTGAGTAGTTGAGACGAGCTCCATTTAACTTCTCACTGAAATAAGCTACTGCTTTCTTTTCCTGCATCAAAACAGCACCTATACCAATCCCGGAAGCATCACATTCTATTTCAAAAGTCTTTGAAAAATCAGGCAAAACAAGAATGGGTGCGGAACACAGCAAATCTTTCAAGGTGTTAAAAACAATCTCTTGTTCTTTTTCCCATCTAAAACCCACATCTTTCTTTATGATTTCAGTTAAAGGTGCAGTAATGGTAGAAAAGTTTTTAACAAACTTCCTATAAAATCCTGCAAGACCATGAAAGCTCCTAACATCAAAAACATTCTTAGGTGTGGGCCATTCTTTAATCACCTTTACTTTCTCTTCATCTACCTCAATTCCCTTGGCACTTACTACATAACCTAAGAACACTACTCTATCCAAACAAAATGAGCACTTCTTCAAATCTCTTTCTTTTGCATAAAAACACATTCTTTTGTTACTCCCACTCTCTTTCCTTCTCATGGACTCATCCCCCTTACAACTCTCTTCCTCACCTAGACTCTGACTCTTTTTTCCACTCTTTTCTTCTCTCAGATATTTCTTTTTACCCTCATGTTTTTCAAGTTTCTCACTTCCCAAAGACCTTTTTGTTGACTCCCTCACCCTTAACTGTTCTAAGTAAACCTCTTTAGGAGATAATGGAGCAAGGGTTATCTTGGTGTCATGATAGGTAAACGAATATCGATTTGTGAACCCATCATGAATCACTCGTCTATCATATTGCCATGGGCGCCCTAATAGTAAATGACAAGCCTGCATAGGTACCACATCACATAGTACTTCATCACTATATCTTCCAATAGAGAAGGGCACACGAACTTGCTTCACAACCTTCAATTCCCCAACATCACTCAACCACTCCAGTTTGTAAGGACTAGGGTGCTTGGTGCATTGTAACCCCAGTTTCTCAACCATGGTAGCACTTGCAACATTAGTGTGGCTTCCAGCATCAATAATCATGAGTCCAATCTTTACACCAAGTTGAACTTTTGTGTGAAAAATATTCTCTCGCTGTTCTAGACGATCATCCTTTGCTTGAACACTTAAAATTCGCCTTGTAACCAGAGCCTCTCCATTGACAGCGTATTCAACCACTTCATCTTCATCTGTACAGTCTTCCAAATGCGGCATATCTTCCTGAAGATTGGTCTTGATTAGCAACATCTCCATTTCTTTCTAATATTCTTCTACGGACATATAACCTTGGTATAACCGTTGGAGTTGTTGGTGTAACTCCCTATGGTAGTAAGATGGCACAAAGCGCTGTCGCATAAGAAAATTAGAGAAGGATAGAAGTTTACCTACTAGACCTCTAAGAATCATGTTCTTAGCAACCTAGGTCACCGGCAAGGTTTTCCTACTAGACCTCTAAAGAACTTGTCTCTGACAACCTAGATCAACGGGATGAAATTGAAAGAACTAACACTAAGAGTTATCTTAGGTTGGATCCTTCAATTTCTTGATGCAACAAGTAAAGTAAATCACTCACCTCACTTGTACACTCAAATTGGTGCTTCATAAAGCATGAACATAAAATTTATTAAAACCTGATCAACCAAAAATGAATTACAAAAGGTGTTTAAATAGCCTCCTAATAACCTAGATTTAAATTTAAATTTAAACTAAAGATATGATATCCAATTAAGTCTTAACTTAACAACTAAGATAAGATAAAATAAGATAAGATAATTAATTTAAATCAGATTTGATCTTAAAAGATTAGATCAGATTTGATTTAAATTTTAAATCCCTAATATACTAATAAATAATTAAAAAAACTATTCTAAAATAATTAGGTTCCACTACTCGGTCCAATGGACTTGCAAACAACTCTTGGGCTTTTTCACATTTAACCCAATGTGATTGATCTTCTCTTCTTTGGCTAATGATTGATGCATCTCTTCATGTATGAGTATGGCCAAGTTCCCAAAGTTCTCCTTAAACTTCTTTGCACGTGCTCTAGTGATGGTACCTTCTGGAAGTGTGAAATCTCCATTTTGTCCTCTTGCACATGTATCATCACGCAAGAAGGAGAATGACCCGTACTTTTTCTAAAGAGAATAGATTCATTGAAAATCGTAGTCTAAGAAATATTTTATAGGTTGATGCTTGGTGTAGATGCTACATGGGGATACTTTGATGATGTAGTGACGTTTGACGCTGGTGACAAGACTAACAAGTAGTAATAGTTAACTAAAAGTAGTAATATTAGTTAACTATAAGGCGATAAAAAATATATATTACTATCTGTTTGTCTTGTAAGTAGTGTCAAACGTCACAACATCATTAAAATATTCTCATGCAACTTTAATTTGCACCGAGTATGAGTTCAAAAGGCATTTCTTGGACTATAGATTTCTTTGACATCTATTTTGAAGAAAAATTAAAGTCCGGACTATTTTTCTCCATGCGTGAGAAGTACTTCAACAACTCTTTCGGTCAATATGACCCCAGCGGCACAAAATTTATGGGTGATGTAATTTCTAACATCCTTCTCGGTGAAAGTAAGGTTGGAAGGCCCACTAACGACATAAGCAAGCGTCTGACATGACATGTCTTGTTGGGTCTTATGACAACAGCAAAAGCATCAAGTTTTAGAGCAACAATTTCTTATACTCTCATTTTATTCAAATTATTTATTATTTCTTTGTCTAAGATATAGTACTTATTGTTTATAACAAAAGCCAAAGAGAGAGTCACAAAAGTCATTGATATTATTTCTGTGGCAAAAAATACTAAAATTACCCACAAAAGATTCGGACACTGACAAAATTATTCATAAAAGAAAAAAATGAGTTTTCTACCCATAAAAGATGTGTTTTGTATGACAAAACTACCCAAACGTCATTAACGAGGTAGTTTTAGGTGACGTTTGGGTAGTTTTGTCATACAAAACACATTTTATAGGTAGAAAATTAATTTCTTTCTTTTACGAGTAGTTTTGTCTGCGTCCGAATTTTTTGTGGGTGGTTTTTGTATTTTTTCCTTTTTACGTGTGAAAGCTACAACTAGGACTTTAATTATGAGGAAGTTTTCTAAGTGAGTGAAGTTTAAATATTATAGTTTGAGAGTTAAATAATCTTTTGAATTAATGTGGGTAATCACTTGAAGAATAGTAGAAATTTCATCGTATGAAAAATTAAAGACATATATAAACAGTTAATTTATCAGTCATCACTAATCATGTCATGCACTATAAAAGGACAATCTCGTCGGCCATATATATGAAATTACAAACACA
This sequence comes from Stylosanthes scabra, assembly GCA_036250425.1. Taxonomy (NCBI): domain Eukaryota; kingdom Viridiplantae; phylum Streptophyta; class Magnoliopsida; order Fabales; family Fabaceae; genus Stylosanthes; species Stylosanthes scabra. Next base: position 93,504 of record JASCZI010211457.1, on the reverse strand, counting down.
TATTTTGTTTAACAGCAATGCTAGGTGTAAATTCAAATTAGCTATTAAATTAGTTACTGGTATATAATATGTATTGAAATACTAAATACACACTAAAAATAAATTAAACTATATATATATTTTATATTTTAATTTTTATTATACACTCATGACTGATTTGGTGACTGATTTTGATGTGCAAATAAAATTATTCTTTGGTTAATTAATTCTCTGGTCGCTATCAATAAATAGAAGTAAATTATAAACACAAGTTTAAAAAATTTAAATAAAGCGACCGAGTTTCAAGTCCCAGCTGGCACTAATTAACGAGTAGGTTTAGGAGCCGTCCATGTATGATGTATGTGATTATGATCGATGTGCGGAAGCTGCTTGGACGGTTTATAAAAGTGAAAATGGAGACGGTAGCAAGAAGAATATACAAAATATAAATAAAAATTAAAATATTTATTAAAATATATGCAAAAATAATCCAGCGATGAAGCTAGACAGTTTTTGAGAAGAGGATCAAAAGTTTTTGAAAAAAAATTGATAATTGATAATTTTATTGTATATATATTTTGTTGAGTATATTTAATTTTTTTAAGATTAATGTTAAGTTTATGTATATTTTACTCAACTAAATTAATTAAGTTATTTATTTTTATGTCAAATAAAAAATATATCGATATTAAATTGTACAAAAAATTAGTATAGACATGAGATTTATTTTGAAATCGAAATAATTTCTTATTTGGCATAATAAATGACTTAGTTTGACTTAATTGAGTAAAATAGATATATATTTAGAATTTTTTTTATTCATGTGACAAATATTATACACCTTACTTTATAATGTTATAATTATTTAATAAAAATAAGGATAATGTGTTTTAGAAAGAATAAACAAATTTAATATGTGAATTATATTCACATAAAAAAATCACCTAATAATTTCTATTCTTATTTTAAACTCGTTTTTTTTGTTTTGTTTAATAAAAGACAAAAATGTTATTGATAGATGAAATAATTAAATGGTTACAATAATAATAATAATATCAAAATACGGACTTAAAAAAATACGCAATACTGTAAAGTTTCAAAGAGGCTAAATAAGAATTTTTATAAATTTTTTAAAAAAAAAGACAAAATATAAATTTTGGGAGGGGGTAAATAATAATTTTTATATATATTTATTTACTTATATTGAATTTTTATATATTTATTATGTAATTTTTCAAAGTTTGGGGGCCATTGCCCCCTTCATCACAAGGACCCTTCGCCCCTGAAATAATCGTTATGTCATATCTTTATTGAAGGAGTTGAAATAATTCATGATGTTCTTTCAATGCATGTGGAGAAAAAAAAATGAGTTTTTAGTTATAAGGCCTACATCAGAAGACCTAAGAAATAGTTTTGCAATATCACTACAAGAAAGTTTAGAAATAACAATCGATTTTAGTGACTAATTTTACAACCGATATGATTTGTGTACGATCAACCAAAAATCTGTCCCTATTTTAATTTTATTTAACGACCAAGATTTTTGCAACTAATTTGGTCGCTCACTATTTTAGTTTTTTCTTGTAGTGATATAACCCTAAAAGTCCACACCAAATAACCTAAAAGTGATCTTATAGTTTGAGCCTTTGAGGTATGGTTTTAAAAACCAGTAGTTCAAATTGAAAACATATGATAGAAATATTCGGACTCATGCAAAAATCAGGCAATGAAAAACTAGTGCTCGAACTCAAGATCTGTTTAAACGAATGTGCTTAGCAAGGCTTTGAGCTCCCATTGGAAGAGTATCACATTGTTAAGTTGGTACTATTCAAATGGAACACAAACCCACTTTGCTAATTCGGGCAACAAAGTCAAAGTCCTAATTATGCTCGATTTGGTAATGCTGTGACTCTTAAAAAGTAGCTGTGCTTTTTGTGCTCTCAAAAAGTAGCTGATGGAGAGTCACAAAATCATCGTTTGGTAAAATAGTTTAAAATTACTCTTAATAAGCAGAAGCTACACATATCGCATTTGGTAAATCTATTTGATAGTTGCTCTCAAAGTAATAAATTATTATAACGGTCTTTTTGTTAGTATGTGATGCATTAATGTAAAATTAAATATAATTATTTGAGGATAAAATTGATTTTTTATTAAAATATAAGGTTAATTTGTCATTTTACTTTTTGAAGAGCCAGAGCTAGCTTTGAAAAGCTACTCTTGCGGACTCTCAAAAGCACCCCGACTTTCAAAAGCCGGGAGCAAAAATTTCTTGGCTTTTTGAGTTATCAAATACGAAAAGATGACTCCTGTTTTTTTAGAATAAAAGCACTTGACCGAAAAGCTTTATGAAACATTATTAAATAATGCCTGGCATCTTATATGAATTTGGAATTTGCTGAAATACTTCACTACTTCATACCATACTTGTGTACAGTCCAAAAAAAAAAAAAGACAATACTCTGTTCTCCATATGGATTTGTTTTCTATAATTAATTATCTAAGACTATGAGACTACCTTTTCTTGTAAAAAAAAAAAAAGACTACCTTTTTATGAATATAATTTTGATCAAAGCCCCAATTGCCGTGTGAACCCTAATTTCAGAAGTTATTTTGATCAAATCCGGCATAAACCTTAATTTCAGAGGCTTAACGGCACAAATCCTTACACGATTCAGAGCGAAAATTTTGATATTCTGAAGCTTGTAGAAGATTGTGAAACCCTTATCTGAAAAATGATAATGATGCTTTTTTTTATGTTTATATGATGAATTGACATGATGATGCTTTGATTTATTTTTTTTTGGGTACATGTGATGCTTTGATTTTTTTGGTTTTGCTATTTATTCATAATTATTTATTTATTTAATTTCATAATAAAAGATAAGTAATCATTGTAAAGGTATTTATGTAATAAAAAAATAAAAATGATGATTTTAAATCAATTTCAAACATTAGAGATATTTTAAATAGAAAAAAATTAGGAACGAAATTAATTTTTGAATAAAACCTTAAAGACCAAAATAGTAGTGAACCTTGAATACAATAAGGTGTAGGTAAAGACGCTGAGTTAGCCATTTGGATTTTGGCAACCCCTGAAACCGTGACCTAAAGTGTTAACTATTGTCTCATTAAATTTCAATGATCACGTTTCTTAAAAACTGTGATTTATGCTTAATTAAAAATCACACTTTTCTATAGTCACGGTTTTAGAATATGATAAATGCTTAACATGCTTTGAAGTGAATTTTCGGACTTTAATTAAAGCTTAATAATTAAAAGTGAAACAAAGAACACAAGACAATGGATGAATAGACAAGTGCCACAAGCCCACAAGTATATATTATGTCTAATCGAATCTCCACCATATTGTTGTTCTGTATGCAATTATTTAGCTTATCATTCGTTGCTCATGCACTCCTTCCTTAGATAAAAAGAAAAAGATATGTATCCTGACAAGGACTACTTTTAATGGAAAGGATAATTATAAATAGAATTTAATTTTTATTTATTAATAATAAAAGAATTTAAAATATAATGAGTTTAATTTTAATATTCTGATAATATAAAAAGTTTATTATTATTATTTAATTAAATTTGTGCATTTAAATGATTTTTAAAATAATAAGTTTAAAAATTAATTATTTTTATTAATACGATAATACATAATTAATTATATAAAATTCTTATATATTGACAATTAAATTCTTTAAAATTTAGTTTCAGTATCTTATGTGTTTTATGAATAAATGGTTATTTATGACAATAAAAAAATAATAGTGCTGGTAATAATGGAGATGATGATAATAAAGGTGGAATTGAATGAAAAAAATATAAATATATAGAATAACGAGTAGTAGTAGAAGAATAAAATAAAAATAAAAGTGTTAAATATAAATAATAATAATAATAAACGTAAAATGATACAAATAAAATATTTTAAATTAAAATTAAATTAAATTAAAATTTAAGAGTATTTTAAAAATTGGTAATAGTCATGGATAAAAAATAATTAATCTATCTATATATTGTACATCTCCATATATTATTTATCTTTTTTTTTATTCTTTTGATTTATGTGTTGAAATAATTCTTTTTGTATTATACGTAATTATTTTTATGTTATTGTATATTATATTTATGTGTTTTATGATTTTTCTATAATAATATTTTTCGTGTTATAATAAAATATATACAGGTATACGATAAGGAAAATTATCTGGTATGCCATGAAAACCACGGCATATCGATATTTTACCACTTTTAACCGTTGATTTTGATTAATTTTATTTATAAAATTAATATATGATTAAGATCAACGGTTAAAAGTGATAGAATACAATATGCCGCGACCAGATAATTTTCCTATATATATATTGTATTACTGTAAAAAAAAATCGGGGTCGTCGAATTGAATCCCACTATATAAAAAGAGAGTAATAATATGTTAGTTACTTAACAAGTTTTACTATATGAAAAAAAAGTAGTAATAGGTTAATTATTGGCAAGTGTCTAACTTTAATGGTTGACAAATATCCAATTTAATGAATAGTCATAAATAACCATGAAAAGTAGTATAAAAATTTATAAAGAATATTTAAAAATGTCATTATACTTTATCTATTTTTATTTTATATCTCTATTATATAAAAAGATAATAATAATAATAAGTTAGTTACTTGATAAAGTGTCTAACTTTAATAGTAAATTATTGTCCAATTTAATAAATTAATATTAATATCTTTAAAAATTAATATAAAATCTAAAAAAATAATTAAAAAGATCATTACATTTTTCTATTTTTATTTTAATATTAATATTATAAATAAAATAAAATATATATATTATATATTATTAAATTTTATAACTTAATATAATAAAATAATTTTGTCACAACAATCAATATAAAATAAGAATATTAAATAATTTGTTACTCCCGCGTTGTGCGGGTTCTATTCTAGCAGTGAATAGAAGTATAGAAGGAAGGTGAGGAGCGACTGAGCGAGAGATGGGTGGGTTGGGCACTGGGAAGGATAAAATGGAAATTGTCGTGTAGTTGCAACATGGCAAAAGGAGACAAGTTATGTTAATTTAATTACTCCAAACTGGAAAAGGAGCTGACTCAAACTAACCATATTTTTTAAGCAAGAAAAGCTTCTCTCATTATTTTATGTGACTATAAAATATTCATTTTACATTTAATTACAATTATTTGTTTATTTTAAATATTTTTATAACTATATTAGGTAACCCAACAACTTAAATTAAATATTCTATTTCTTTATGTTTTAAATATTTTATTTTTAAGTTTTAAATATTCTGTTTCTAAAAAAATATAAAATTGACTGAGGTTGTTTTAGGTTTCAAATGTTCAATAACTTTCACTGTGAATATTTTATAAACAGTAATTTTAGATATTTTATTTTTTATTGACTGATTTGTTAGTTAGAAAATTATTAGTTATCTATATTTTTCATATTTGTATCATATTTAATTAACATAAAATAATGTTTTTTTTTATTTTGGACTATACAAAAGTTGTTTTGAAAACTAGTTGACAGTCTTAATCAATTTTTAAAAAATCATTTGTACTGTTTTTATTATATTTTAATGAATTTATCCTATTTTTAAATAAGAAATACAATAAAAAATTAGAAACAATAATTGTGTATTATTTCGAGAAGAAAAAATTGTATAATTTAATATGTATTAGAAAATAATATAAATATTAATTATAAAACAATATATCTAAAATAAATTTTAATATATTTGATATTTTTTAAAAATATAAAAAATAAAAAATTTGATTTTTTATTAAAAAAGTACAAGAATAATTATAAAGAAAACGGTACTATATATATACGAGCACTTTTATCAACAGAAGTTTAATTAAACTGGTTCTAATCCAATAAAAATTACTCATATTAATTAGAATAAAAATGCTATGTATATATAAAAAAATTAGTTATTAAATTAATTACTATATAATTATATAGGAATATATATATGATTTAAGTTATTTTTAATATATATTTTATATTTTAATATATATTTTATAAAAATAATGTTATAGAATTAATATTAAGGAGTTAATTAAGAAGTCAATGAATAGGTGAGCATTTAAAATTAAAAATATTATTATTATCATTTATAATTTTTCATTGATTTTGATTGATTCTCAAAGTTAAAGTTCTTTATACTTTTTTATTTCATAGTAGTAACATATTATTAATATATATTTAAGCATAACTCTAGTTAAAAAATAAATAAAAAAACACATGAGAAATAAAATAGGTGATTTTTTTTTTGGTAGAGTTGTGATAGAGAGACCTATAATTATAGGCTTAATACTAAAAAAAAAAAAAAAATTTAATTATAAATATTATTTTTAAAAAATATTAAATATGTAAAAAATATAAAAATTTTTTTAATTAGAATTAGGTTTAAGTTTTAATTCTCCCAATATTTTTTCATTTTGTTATAAAGACGAGATAGGGGTCGTAGTTGGCCTAACAGGGGCGGAGAATTTAAATCCGCACATGTATGCGTGTTACTGCAAGTTGTTATATTTTCTTTCTTTCTTTATACCCATTTCTCTGCACTTTTTACCACTTCAGATGTCACACTCCCACACCACCCACCCTTTTTCCCTTTTCCTTTTTTTCCTTTCCAAACTCCTCCCTTCCCTCAATCCAAAACAAGAACTAACTTGCCTTCCTTTCTTGTGTTTCCCACCACCAACTTCACACCCCCCTCTCTCTCTCTCTCTCTCTTAACATAACAGTCCTAGTGGGTCATGCCTTCTGTGGACCCTACCCTCTCCCACTTGCTCCTCTTCTCTTTCTCTTTCTCTTTCTCTTTCTCCTCTTTCCTTTCTCCATAACCATATTATTGTTTCTTCTTCACACTCATTCAAGAATGGACATGTTTCCACTTATTTAGCCTTCACTCAATTCAACGCGATATGAAGAACATTCTCAAGAAGCTTCATATCGTTTCTACTACTAACCATTCACAAGACGAACACCAACAAGGTCCTGCTTCCTCAAGGACCAGCAACAACAAGATTTCCAATTGGTTGCATTCTGTATCCACTAGGAATTCTCCGGCCACGCCCACGCCCATGGAGCCTTCCGATTCGGCTGCCGGCGGCGGTTTCGATTCGGCGAGGTCTAGCACTGTGAGGGAGCCTGAAGTGGAAGACGAAGAAGAAGAAGAGGAATATCAGATACAACTGGCTTTAGAGCTTAGTGCGAAGGAGGATCCTGAGGCTGTTCAGATTGAAGCTGTTAAGCAGATTAGTTTGGGATCCTGTGACCCTCACAACACGCCGGCTCAAGTCGTCGCCTATCGGTACTGGGTAATCTGCTTTTTTCCATGTTCTTGCTGTTTCAATTATGGACCAGAACAAAGGAATTTGGATATGTGTTTTGTTTTGAAGGGATGGTACTTCGTTTACATAATTTGAAGCTTGGATTTCTATTTAAGTGTGTGTAGGAGGATCTCTTGTTGCCATGATTTTGGCATTGTTAAATATGAGTAATCCTAGATTGGTAGGTAACTAATAAAAATTCAGCCAACAACTTAAATTGGATGTTCTATTTCTTTAGGTTTCAGACGTTATATTTCTAAAAAAATATCTATGGAGTTATATGTATATGATTTTTAGAAGTTCTTGATTGTGTGGCATATGATGTTTTGTTTTTAACGTTTTGGATGTTCTGTCTGATTTGTTGGCTAGAAAAATATCGGTTACTTATAGTTTTCTGTTAAGTAATGAATAGACATTCTGATTATGGAGCCTTGGCCTACATGGATAAAGTGTGAAGAAAGAAAAGGATAATGTAATCTTAAAATTGATAGGCTTTGAGGACACTACCAGCTTAGCGATTTTTACTAGGATATACACATCATGATTTTATCTTTAATTTGTTCTACATTAACTCCTTTCTAACTTATCTCATATCGTAGATTTATGTGCTTCGCAGAATTACAATGCTCTTGGTTTTGATGACAAGATCCCGGATGGTTTCTATGATCTGTATGGGACCGTGACCGAGTCAAACTCTGCAAGAATGCCATCACTTGTGGATCTGCAAGGAACACCGACTTCAGATTCTGTCACTTGGGAGGCAATCTTGGTCAATAGGGCTGCTGATTCCAGTTTGGTGAAACTCGAGCAAAAGGCCCAAGAACTGGCAGCTAAGACAATAAAAGATTCTGAGGTAGTTGTAGATAGTAATTTGGTGCATAAGCTTGCTATGATAGTGGCTGACTACATGGGTGGACCAGTTGAAGATCCTGAAAGCATGGCAAGAGCTTGGAGGAGTCTCTTTTACAGTCTAAAAGCAACCCTTGGTAGTATGGTTTTACCACTTGGTTCTCTGACCATAGGATTGGCTAGGCATCGTGCCTTGTTATTTAAGGTACTTGCCCCAACATTTTCTTAACTGATTTGCATTTCAAATATGAATAATCCCATCCGTCATAGATGTAAGCCTTAGTACTGCTAACTGCTATGTGAGATTTGTGCCAATACGAAATTCTTAGATCACATTAACAGAATTAGCGATCATCACACTGTGCGATGAGCTTCCATGATCATCTTTAATAAAAATGTTTCCTCTATATTGTGTGTAGGTTTTAGCTGATAGTCTGGGCATCCCATGTCAGCTAGTGAAAGGACTACAATATACAGGTTCCGACAATGTGGCTATGAACTTTGTCAAGCTTGATGACGGAAGGTAACTATCAAGGATGTATTATGGTGATACAAGGAAGCTGAATTGTTTTATTTGTATATGGTTCTCTTCATGGTCATGGAGACAAAAGAAAAAGAAACTTAATGCTCAAGTGCATTGCTTTACTTGTTACATCTTCATCAATAGTTTGATGAGAATTCACATTCAGTGCTTCATCCATCGTAATGTTCTATATTATAGATGTATTTTGTCATTACTCCATATGCTGATCTGTAGATGAAGTTGTGTTTGATATGAATTTCAGGGAGTACATTGTTGACCTGATGGCAGATCCAGGAACACTTATTCCTTCTGATGCAGCTGGATCACACATCGAATATGATGAATCTTCTTTTGTAGCTACTCCTTCGTCAAGAGACCTTGACTCATCTCATATGGCATCATTTGGCAGTGGGGTTGGAAGTTCATTTGAAGGAACTCTAGACTTTGGGACACAAGATAAAGGAAACAGATCAAAACATTCTGTCCATGCAGGGAAGGAATCGGATGTAACCAGTCCCTCCACAAGCAGGGAAGAATTAAAGAATGCCATAGATGAATTCAAAGGTACTAGTAATGTGGAAAAGTTCATAGTGAGAGAATCTCCTATCAGACATAATTATCCATATAAGCATGGAAGATCTCCGTCTTGGACGGAAGGAATTAGTTCCCCTGCCGTGCGTGGAATGAAAGTCAAAGATGTCTCCCAATATATGATTGATGCTGCAAAGGAGAATCCTAACTTAGCTCAAAAACTTCATGACGTTTTACTTGAAAGTGGCGTTGTTGCTCCTCCAAACCTATTTTCTGAAATTTATCATGAGCAGCTAGGCTTCCCAGCTGAGGCAAATTCTTCAGTTGATGAAAAGGCTGAAACAAAACAGGGACGTATGCAGCAAGAAACCAAAGTTGATGATAATCAAGTTCTTGCTCAGTTTTTACCTCCTTTGCCCCTTCAGAGAGCTCATTCCAAATTAAGTCCTCGCAGCCAGCCGGACCATGCTAAGCCTTTAGAAGGTTTGGGAATCAACTTACCTCTTGATACAAGGGAAGCTACTGGGCAGCAAATACCATCTCAGGCAGAAGCATCTCAAGTAAAATATGGGAAAAATGTCCCAGTTGCTGCGGCGGCTGCTGCCGCTGCTGCTGTTGTTGCATCTTCTATGGTAGTTGCTGTGGCGAAGTCAAGCGCTGACTCAAATCTTGAGATTCCAGTAGCAGCAGCTGCCACTGCTACTGCTGCAGCTGTAGTAGCAACCACTGCCGCTGTCAGTAAACAGTATGAGCAGGGTAGTCGAAATGATGCAGATACAGAGGGTTTTGGTCATGAGCTGAGGGGAAGTGGTGATGGAGAGCACATTGCTTTAGGATCAAACTCAGAGGGCGAAAGAATATCTGATAGATCAGCAAGAAGTGAT
>JASCZI010211457.1:68029-83356 GCA_036250425.1 Stylosanthes scabra | reverse complement strand
GGATTCTGCCCTAGATGATGTTGCTGAGTATGACATTCCATGGGAGGAAATCACGATGGGCGAGCGTATTGGGCTTGGTATTAACTGTATATTGCTCAATAGATTCTTTTGCATGCTGCTTCTATGCATACACTTACAAACACCTTTATATATCTTGTATTAAATTGAAAGACTTGATTCCAACTATGTGCCATATTTTTTGTGGCAGGATCATATGGGGAAGTGTACCACGGTGATTGGCATGGAACTGTGAGTCCCCCTCTTTTATATTCATGAACCTTTTCTGATATCTCATTTCTCACCTTCTGTATGTTTGGCATCTTTTTTACATTTATTTCTTTGTTGACAATCAAATGTCATCTGTTAAATGCTTCTGTTTTGTAAATCCAAGTGCAAAAAAATTTAAGACCTAATTTTATTAATTGAAAGTGTTTTAGGTTATTTTTTCTATTCAATGTAATCATCTATTTAAAATAGCAACTTTACTTCTATAGTTCTATGCTATTACCTGAGTTGGCTATCTCCCATTCCTTGTTGTCTGTGATTTTTATGAATGTTTTCCTATTGTCTTGTAAATTATGGATTTTTTTTTGAAAAATTACTAAATCTACCATAAAAGATAAAACCGCTGACAAATCTACCCATTAAAGAAATAAATTAATTTTATACCCATCAAAGATGGGATTTGGTTGACAAAACTAACCAAATCCTAAAAAGGTTTTATGAATGTTTTCCTATTGTCTTGTAAATTATAGATTTTTTTTTTAATCTATATTTAGTTATTTACAAACATGTTTCTGCTCTTTTGTAGGAAGTTGCTGTAAAGAGGTTTTTAGATCAAGATATCTCTGGTGAATTACTTGAAGAGTTCAAAAGTGAGGTATGGGCCACTCTACTTCCCTCTGTTTTCTTGGCAACTCCTACTCATTTATGTTAACAGTTGATCAATCATATCTAGATATCTATATAAAAACTTTGAGAACTCTCCAACATCAATTCATTCAATTATCATGTTTATCTAATGAAACTTATTCGTTATCCTCTGGTAAATTTAAGCTGGAAAGTTATTAAAATTAACAAGCTTAGCTACTTTGACCAGTTAATTACATGTTTTGTCTTGTCTAGAAACTACATGACTATAATATTTGATATTTCTTATTTAGATCAATACATTCAAGATATTCCCGGAAGTACATTTGTTTAACTTCTGCAAACATTTTTTAGCATTGGTTTTGTTTGTCTACTGTCCTGTTTACATATATGCATGGCTCCCTTTTGAATTTTGAATACACTTTCTGTGGGAAGTAAAAATGATCGATGTGCTTATTTGATTTATAATATAAATTGCAATAGGTCCAAATAATGAAGAGACTGAGGCATCCAAATGTTGTTCTCTTCATGGGAGCTGTAACGCGACCTCCAAATCTTTCAATTGTTACTGAATTTCTTCCTAGGTAACTTTTCTTCGTTTTCTGAGCTGGACCCAAGATTGCAGATTTCCAACATTTTGGAAGTCAATATTATCTTCCACTACTTGTATAAATTTCTTACTACTCTATGAGAAGGCTAATGCTACATCTATAAAAATGCTTTCTGAATATAATATTAAGGTTGCGGTAAAATTATTTTCAGCCTAATCCAACCCTATGCGGGATGATTTTAGTGGTTAATGTCTTTTCCCTTTTCTTTATCGGATAATGAGATGTAGATTGTCTTTTGCAGAGGGAGTTTGTATAGGTTAATTCATCGACCTAACAATCAACTAGATGAGCGAAGGCGGTTGAGGATGGCCCTAGATGCTGTAGGGATTTTTTTAAATATTTTTTAAGTACAATCCAGACATAATTAGCAAATTATTAATACAATGACAACTGAATCTCACTTGATATAATATGTCTCTTCTGACCATTTAGGCTCGCGGAATGAACTATTTGCACAACTGCACTCCAGTAATAGTGCATCGTGATTTGAAGTCCCCTAATCTTCTTGTAGACAAAAACTGGGTTGTAAAGGTGGCAATCAAATCTTGTGGTTAATGTTAAAGCATGGTGAATACTATCTTTTGATGTGGTATATCATAATTTCCATTGTTTCAATAGGTTTGTGATTTTGGCTTATCGCGAATAAAGCATAGCACATTCCTTTCTTCCAGATCAACTGCAGGAACGGTAAGCACAATCATAATTTTTATTTTCTGGGTCCAACAGCTATCATATTCTCCTTTTTTGTATTGATTAGTTCCTTCATACTATAGCATAAACATTCACTAATCCAGACACTTGCTATAGCTTTTAACAATTAAAAGTATTAAACAATATTTTCGAAAGGTCTGGAATTTTCTTCCCCGTTTTGGAACTTCTCCCTGTTGCCTTTAGCTACTGTTGTCTTGGAGCTCCTTACTAGGGCCATCATTTTCTTGCATTGTCATTGTATTGCCTGCATTGGTGAAATGAAGCTTCAAGGCTGCCATTGGTTATGTTAGTTACTTCATTATGTATTCTGTGCTTCAGGCTGAGTGGATGGCTCCAGAAGTCTTAAGAAATGAGCTTTCTAATGAAAAGTAAGCTTTATTATTCTTGGTATTTGTTAATTTTCCTAAGGGAGAGAAAGATGTTGATTAAACTAATTACTGTTCCTTTCTCTCTTTATTTACTTAAATTAATACTTTGTGCTTGCCAATACGTTTTAGTCTGTTGCTATGATATGTTTTATATTGATTCTATTAGCATATTTTGAATATCAATAGTCAATTAAATGGGTATATTTCATACTTAATTGAGCATTATTATTATCTCCATGGTTGCTTGGTTACAGAAGTGTTAGATAACTAGGGATGCTATATGGAGGGCTCTGGACTATAAATTGAAGAATGTGTTTAATGAATTAGGATATGGTATCTGACAGCTTCTCTTCAGGCTCACTGTATTTACTTGTTTACGTATTTCTTTTTGGGGAACATTATTGTAATTCCCGTTCTCTCTCTCTCTCTCTCTTATCAACTGAGAGAAATAGCAAAAGCCTGTTTACTTGACTTCTCTGTTAGTGTCATGAACTGGCTCCCTTATCTTAGATCCAACCTCTCATGGCCTTGCAATTTAATTCATCATTGCTTTTATAATGATTACAAGTTGTGATGCATTTTCTAGGTGTGATGTTTATAGCTTTGGGGTTATATTGTGGGAGCTCTCTACTCTGCAGCAACCATGGGGAGGGATGAATCCGATGCAAGTTGTTGGTGCTGTTGGTTTCCAACATCGGCGTCTTGACATTCCAGATGATGTGGACCCTGCAGTTGCAGATATTATAAGGCAATGCTGGCAGACGTGAGTGTAACATTTCAATAATTTTGACCCTCCATTCCCAATAGTAACCAGTATATGTTATTGATTTCATTAAACCAGCTAAAATGTTGTTATTGTGCCATATTCTGACGTCTGAGAAATAGTTCTTCAAACATTGTGAGATGTACTCTAAGTAAGTTTATGTGGTTAAACAGTTGGATATTTATGAATCAAATTTTTCCTTACAGATAGGTGCAGAAGTATGATTTTGATTGTTTAGAGGGTATAAAAACACGTATATTCGGCTGCGATAGTGTATTTCATTTACTTATTGTATGTAATAAATTTCTTCTTGGCTCTTGCTGCACAAAGATGCATGACTAGATATGTTGCATTTTGTTTTACAGAGATCCAAAGTTGAGACCCACATTTGCCGAAATCATGGCTGCTTTGAAGCCATTGCAGAAGCCCATTACTAGTTCTCAAGTGCTAAGAACAAGTGCTCAGTCATCTAGAGTTGCCGAAGACCCCGCAAGATAGTAGGCCACTATACAGCTAACTGAATCCGTTTTTCTTTATTTTGCCGGTAAAAAGCTGAGGCAAGTTGTAGAGTATTTTGCCGTTTGGAATGAAAGAAACTGCATGGTTGAAGATCATCGTCTAACGTACGTTGTCACTGAACTACTCTTGTTCTTTTCCTTGTTTTAAGTTTGATTCCTCACTGACTCTGGTCTTTTGTGCAATCATTGCCAGGTTTTACCATTTGTTTTGTACAAAATTCTTTGGGAAAATGTTGTAATCAATCTGTGTTTAAGTTTTGATGTCCGTAAATAACTATGATAGTTGCAGGTCTAAGTGTAACTAGAATAGAAAAGAAAGGAAAGGAAAGCATAGCAACAAGTGAAATTTGTTTGCTGCTGTACTGTTACTACTTATTAGTGACCATGTAAATGCGTTCCGAGTACCAAGATTTCCTTCCTTTGCTATGTTTATGCAAATTCATGTGCTTTTGATAATTGGATATGATATCTTGAATTCTCTTTACTGCTGAATACTTTGAGGATTTGGGGCACTTGCAGAGTACAATGTTGACGTTGCTCCATTGCACCTGCTTAGTATGATAATTGATGGAGCCATGGAGGCGTTTCTTTCCAACTAGTACTGTAAATTTACAGTCTCAGTCTTGCACCATGTTTTGTAAATCAAAATGGATGGAATGAATGTAAATTTACAGTCTCAGTCTTGGCAGTTAGTTTGACTGAAAAACCAGCAAAGTGGCCATTGGTCTGATTTGATTTGTTACTCATAACTTGTTTGTAATCAATTTTGTCAAGGGTGATCAAACTCGTTGAAAATGGATATGATCAGGGCATCCGACCAAGTGAGAGCAAACTAATGGTTGAACTGAGCTGATGGGTTGGTCAAGCAGGTTTATTTGATTAAGTCAACTCATGCCTATCAATAGATCTCCATCGTAAGTCTGGAATGGCTTTTGAAAAATGTTTTTTTTTGTCTTATCTAAAAATATCTTTTATTAATAGAAGTTTTTTTAAGCAACATATTATTAGCTTCTTAAAAAAATATATAAAAATATTTAAAAAAATATATTCTAATGATCAAATTTGATAAAACAGTTTTACTAAGTGTATACATAAATACATTGAAACACATAAATTTTTTTCATTTGAAAGAGTGATTAATTAGGATGTGTTTGTGTATTTTATGTGTACCAATATTATATGTTTTTCTTTAAACAAAAAGTACTTTTTTTCTTTAAAAAAAACCATCCAAACTACCACTTATAATATTGATTGTCACCTTAGCTTGCCAATTTTTGCGAAGCTTTAAGCGTGATTTATATCAAATCCGCTTGAAATTTTCAAAAGACCTGGAAAGAATATCCAAATTTTACTAGCTACTAATAAAATTTGATGAGAACTAATATGAAAAATGAGATATTTTTAAGAAGAAATTTAAACACTAATTTGTATAAATAAGTAGTTACTTATTATTGAGTTGTTTTTAACAAAAATAATTAGTTTTATATAAACACTAAATGAGTCATCATTTAAAAGAATAAATATGATTAAATTATTTGTAATGAACTAAGGATGGAAAGTGTTTTACCCTATATAGCAACATATAAAGTCTTTTTCATATCTTAAAAAACTGAGAAAAAAAAATGAGAAAATAAAAATAAACACTTTATCCCTATCTTTCTTTACTCGTTTTCATCAGCAACAAATTTTGTATGTTATTTTGCAGATTCGCTATCACGACCCAAGGACCCTACTCGTTTTTTATTCTTTCGTTCTTCATCGCTTTGAGCAAGATTTCCACCTTTTTCCTTACTACCAGTTTCGTAATAATATCTATTTCAATGGCAGTGATGGTAGTATTGGATTAATTCCTCACATTAAAAATTATTATTATTTTTATCATATAATGCGCGGGAACTGTGTTAAAAAACAGTTAGGTAGGTGCAACTTAAGAAACAATAGGAAGCAAAAATCTCCTACCATAGACACAGAGCTCTTGAAATGGAACAAAGCCATCTCCACCCACATGCGCAATGGCGAATGCGACTCCGCTCTCCGCATATTCAACTCCATGCCTCATCGAACCTCTGTCTCCTACAACACCATGATCTCTGGCTACCTCAGGAACGGCCATTTCCACCTTGCAACCGACCTGTTCGACAAAATGCCCCAGAGGGATTTGTTTTCATGGAATGTCATGCTTACTGGGTATATCAGGAATCGGAGGCTCGGTGATGCCCGCAAGCTGTTTGATAGAATGCCCCAAAAGGATGTTGTTTCCTGGAATGCTATGCTTTCTGGGTATGCCCAGAATGGCTATGTAGATTATGCAAGAGAGGTGTTTGATAACATGCCTGAAAAGAATTCCATCTCATGGAATGGGCTGCTTGCAGCTTATGTTCAGAATGGAAGATTCGAGGAGGCGTGCCGCTTGTTTGAGTCCAGGTCAAACTGGGATTTGATTTCTTGGAACTGTTTGATGGCTGGGTATTTGAAGAGGAACATGTTAGGTGGTGCCAGGCGACTTTTTGACCAGATGCCTGTTAGGGATAACATTTCGTGGAATACTATGATTACGGGTTATGCCCAGGACGGAGATATGCTCGAAGCTAGGAGATTGTTTGATGAGTGTCCAGTAAGGGATGTGTTCTCATGGACAGCCATGGTGTCGGGATATACACAGAATGGGATGTTGGATGAAGCAAGAAGAATTTTTTATGAAATGCCTTTGAAAAATGAGATCTCATATAATGCAATGGTTGCCGGTTATGTGCAGAGCAAGGAAATGGACAGAGCAAGGGAATTGTTTGAGGCAATGCCTTGTCGTAATATTAGTTCGTGGAATACCATGATTACTGGATATTGCCAGAATGGTGATATAACTCAGGCTAGGAACTTGTTCGATATGATGCCTCAGCGTGATTGTGTGTCTTGGGCAGCTATGATTGCTGGTTATGCTCAGGCTGATCTTTATGAAGAGGCTTTGAACATGTTTGTTGCGATGAAACAAGATGGAGAAAGTTTAAATAGGGGTACCTTTAGTTGTGCTTTGAGCTCTTGTGCTGATATTGCAGCTTTGGAGTTGGGGAAACAAGTTCATGGGCAAGCGGTGAAGACAGGATATGAGACAGGGTGTTTTGTGGGGAATGCACTTCTTGCAATGTATTTTAAATGTGGCAGCATCGATGAAGCTTATGATATGTTTGAAGCAATAGAAGAGAAAGACATCGTCTCTTGGAACACAATGTTAGCTGGTTATGCTAGGCATGGATTTGGCAAACAAGCCTTATTGGTATTCGAGTCAATGAACAAAGCAGGTGTTAAACCAGATGAGATTACAATGGTATGCACTTACATTTTATTCTTAACATGAATTTCTATTACCATGGCGGTTGTGATCCACTGTCATTGGCTACTTATTTTTTCATGGTACTTTCAATTTTGTTTCTAGCTCACCCTTTGTTCATAAGAAATTGATAGTCCTGTTTATGTTATTAAATATTAAGAAATTCATTTGTGTATGATAATAACACTCTTATTATTTAACTACTTATTTCTCTCATGAGTTTTCATATAGATAATCCCTGCACTAATGGAAGTCATGCAATTACCAATTTACCATCTTCCCCTTATATTTAATATCTTATCCGTTTAATGTAATCTATGTTTCGGTGAAGTTTCTTTCCATAGATATAACTGAATTAATAGTTGCTTTGCTCATGGGATTTTTCTCTTGTGTGATAAAACCCTGTAATATTCTTCTTTTGATCATTGTTCAGGTGGGTGTTCTGTCTGCATGTAGTCATACTGGCTTGATTGACAAGGGAACTGAATATTTTTATTCAATGACAGAGGTTTACCGTATAAAACCAAATCCAAAACATTATGCTTGCATGATTGATCTTCTTGGTAGAGCTGGGCGCCTGGAAGAAGCACAGAACTTAATGAGAAGCATGCCTTTCGAACCAACTGCTGCAGCATGGGGTACTCTACTAGGTGCTAGCCGTATTCATGGCAATACGGAGCTGGCTGAAAAGGCTGCCGAGATGGTTTTCAAGATGGAGCCTCATAACACAGGAATGTATGTCCTCCTTTCAAATCTATATGCAACTTCAGGCAGATGGGCCGATGTTGGTAAGATGAGATTGAAATTGAGGAACGCCTGTGTGCAGAAAGTACCCGGGTATAGTTGGGTCGAGGTACAAAACAAAATACATAAATTCACAGTTGGGGACCGCTTCCACCCTGAAAAAGACAGAATATATGCTTTCTTAGAAGAGTTAGATAAAAAAATGAAGCTTGAGGGGTATGTTTCATCAACCAAATTGGTTCTGCACGATGTGGAAGAGGAAGAAAAGGAGCACATGCTCAAGTATCACAGTGAGAAACTAGCTGTAGCATTTGGAATTCTGACCATACCTGCTGACAGACCAATCCGTGTCATGAAAAACTTGCGCGTGTGTCAAGACTGTCATAATGCCATCAAACTCATATCCAAGATTGTCGGAAGGTTGATAATCTTGAGGGACTCTCATCGCTTTCATCACTTCAGTAATGGAATTTGTTCTTGTGGAGATTATTGGTAAGAGCGGAGAGAAGATTATTAAGAGTAGTTGCTGAGAAGTGCATTTGTGGATGCTTTGTTCGTGGCGGATTGCCCATAAATTTGTCGTTGCCTTCTTTTTCAAGAAGACTGCACCCGCCGCAAAAATATAATCTGATTGTGGAAGCAGTGAGGCCGTTTCTTTTCAGAATGAATTCTAATTCTAACAACCTTGAGACTGCCTGCAAAGTTTATTCATAAAATTGAAAAATCAAGAAGATGATGATGTCCATGAATTGGAACCGTGGCTTCAGCAGAAAGCATACCTCAGGTTCTGAATTTGAGGAATGCAACTCTACCCTTTGACAAGAAGAAGAAATTGTTTGGGTAAAAACTAAAAAGTGGTCCTGGCATGTTATTTGCATGAATATAAACAATACTATTCATTCCATTTTCATTAAGCTGGATTATATAAGAACTTAGTTGTAGTGTTGTATATCTCAGACTGTTTGCTATAATTTCAATGTAGTGTGATTGAAAATATAATCAAAGAAAAAAGAATCAAAGCAATGAAGAACCCATATTTTTTAGATTAACCCTATTTAAGTTAATCGATTTTGTAATTATTATTGTTATTATGATTATTGTTGTTGTTTATTAGCAGTGCTACAGGGTTAACGAAAGATTATATGAAGGATGATTATAATAGTAGAGTGTCAGTGGAAACGAGAAGGCAGAGAGAGTGTGATGGAGGAGCTTCACACGTGGCACGAATTCATTTGTCGTAGACTCATCTTACAAATGGCGTCGCTCAGAATTACTTCCAGGTTTGTGGCACACTAGCACGCCACTCTAAATTCTAAAGACCAAATCCCAAGGTACCATAATAATAACAACATTTTCTTCATTTTCTTTATATAACGGTGTGGCTGATTTGATTGAGTTTAGTTGAAAAAATATTTATGAAAGTATTATAATTAGTATTTTTCTTCTATAAAATCAGATTTGTTATTTATAATAATACTCTAAATTAAAATTAAATAATTTTAGTCGATCGTGAACAAATTTTAATTACTAAATCAATTTTTAAATGATTCTATTTTACTCGAAAAATTACTGAATGAGTCTTTGTATTAAATTATTTGTCTATATAGAAATTAAAAAAAAATAGTCTAAAATTTTTTTAGTTATAAGATTTTTCATATTCAAAACAATTATATATGAGTTGAGAAAGTTGATTAAAAATTATGTTTTTTTTTTAAAAAATAATTACATATCTTAAAATTTCCAAAATTAAATATCTAAAATCTAAAACTTATCTTAATCAATTATTAACTGAATTTTATTATTTCCCAATACGTATGCTAAATTGTAAAATATTAATAGTTAACAAATAACAAAGCCCCTTAATCAAGTTGAATATTTGAATTAAATCCGATTCTCCCAAAATAGCTGAAAAAAGAAAATAATAAGAGGGAAGTTGAGAAATCAGAATCTATCTATTTTATTATTATTATTATTATTATTATCTATATAAAAGCTAATACTAACTTTCCATATAATGAGGCTTTGTCATTTAGTTGTTTATAATGTTGCCATATCAGTAATTTTGCTTACGTGGCAATTTTTAACAAAAAATCGATCATATTTAAGATAAATACATAATTTTACTACTTAATATATATAAAGAGATCACCACTTCAAATATTTAAAAATTTGATCTTAGAATTTAAAGGTCATCTACCGTTACAGTTACAATAGACATAAAAGCAAATTTAATATACTTTTAGCATATACATAAACAAAAAGACGCAACAAAATTGTAACTTTCATATGAAATTAAAAATATAACAATAGCAATAATAACCGACATTAAAGGAGTAATAAAAATAATTATTATAAAAATATGTTACAAAATTATATCTTCCATACTACTTTATTTGCTTATATATATATATTGAAGAAGACTCTTACTCATTCACAATATTATATTTCATTCCTACTTTCTCAAAATCATTCATTTATTAATTCTTTTCTTAATCATTCGCAAGCAAATAGCAACTCAACGCACCATCATCTAACAAAAATCACCAAACACACTGATGCTTGGTTCTTCAAAGTTCGTGTGGTTTGTCTATAAGAAGAACCTCTTTGCTTAAAAATAATTACTCATTCACAATATTATATCATATTCCTACTTTCTCAAAATCATTCATTTATTAATTCTTTTCTTAATCATTTATAAGCAAATAGCAACTCAACATTATACCATGGAGCACAGTCATCTAGCAGAAATCACGAAACCAACCGATGTTTGGTTCTTCAAAGTTTGTGTGGTTCGTCTATGGGAAGAACCTCTTTGCTTACTTCGAATTTGTGTCAGTTTACAATTTTAGCAACTATAAATAAAATTGACGAAAAATTTGGATGGAGTTATGTTAAATGTCAAAAATATAAGAAGAAAGCATCCAAAAAGAAGACAACTACTAAGGTAATTCTATATACTACACAAAATAATAATAATAATAATAATAATAATAATAATAAGGAGTCTTCTTTGATGGTGAAAGTATAATCTGGTCCATGATGGACAGAATAGCTATCCACCACATAAAAAATGTAATGCTTTATTGAAAATAAAAAACTAATAATAAATATTGAATATGAGCCACACATTTAGAATATTTTTTCTAGGTCCATCATGAACCAGGTCTATCATAAACATTTCCTAATAATAATAAATTACTAACTTAACTTGCTTTATAGATACAGAATTAACTTAAAGGTTTAAGATCAAACTGCTGCAACGACCATTGTACTATTTGATAGAGAAGCAAAAAAATTATGCAACCTCACACTTATATTCGAGATAAGGGTCAACAATATCAATCTTAAAGAAGGGTCGCAAAACTACACTGTCACAAAGACATTAGTGCCAACAAAGACCATAGAAGAACAACTAATAATTCAGAACATAAAACATGTAATTCTCACAAAGAAATCCAAATTCAAAAAAGCAAAATATTACACATATTTTAATAGACCCTGCATTACTAACATTGATTTACACAAAATCACATAGGAACCAAATTTACTAGGGATAACATCATCGGAGGAAGATGATATGACAATCAACAGATTCAAGAGAAAAAAACGGCAAACAAAACCAATCTACACCATCCGAAGAACTCAACATAAATGAGAGAAAAAAAAAAGAACAACACAAAAGATGGACGCATCAACTATTTCATATAGGTCAATCCTTATCATAACATATTTAAGAAAGAAGAAAGAAGCAACTCTTACGGGAAAAGAAGGAGAATCATCAAACAACAATACTAAATTCATCAAAAAAAAAAAACACAACTAACTTAAATTTTATTCTCACTACATTACTATCATCGTAACACAACTAATAAAACAACAAACATACATAGCATAAAAATATATAAAAAAACTAACGCAAATAGACTATATTAAAAAAAATTTACACACTCCGCGCGATGCGCGGGTCTCAGTCTAGTACTAAAATAGCAACTAGAACAAGAATAAGCAACAGCTATGGCCCATATGCTTTTTTATTAGAGTAGTCCAAGGTAACCAATATAATATTATAATATTAATCTATAATAGCAAAAAAAATTGATCATCCAAAGTAAAAAAAAAAAAAATTGATCATCAAAAAATATTAAAAATGGTCCTATAAAATTATGAAATTTGATAATCCAAAAAAGTTAAATTAATTATCTAAAAGATAAAAGTGATGGAAACGAATCAAAGGGGAGTGGGAAGGAATTAGGAAGGATGTTGGCTAAGTATTGGCTGCTGCGAGGTTGGTAATCAAGAGTTTTTCTTTAACTAATAATTAATTAATTAAATTTGATAATAATGGATATAGCTTAATAATATATAGTTGTGACAATGCTCTTGGTATTCTCAGCTTCTCATTTCATAACCTTTTTTAAGTAACAATCCCTCTTATACGTCTCACTCCCTCTCTCTTGTTTCCTTTCCTTCTTCACCAAGCACCACATTCAAACTCTCTCTTCTCTTCTTGAATTAAACCTCAAATCTTTCAAGAAACTTCCTCTGTACGTATGTGTGTTCTTTTATCAGCTCTCTTTTTCTCTGATCAATAGTGACTGGTTACTACTCTTTTTTTCTTTCTTTTCACATTGCTTACTACTTGAAAATATTTCTTCATGGCTGTTGTCAATGTGATTTTAGCTGCGAACTACTTCATTATTCTCTAATGAAGTGTTTAGATTTCAGAAAAAAAGAAATGCATATCTTTAAAGTTGTAAAATTTCTTTCTTTCTCATTTTGCTTTGTTCTTGTTCTATGGCTACTTCATACGGTGCATGTCTTCTTCTACATTGAATATTGAATGCATTCATTGATTTCTTTATTTATATTATTATTATTGTTGACGCTTTTTCTTCTTTCTTGGATGATTTGTTTGAAATATATAGCTGTTACTTGTTAGATATTGGATTTTTCTTTCCTTCGATCTTCTAAAATAAAATAGATCTTTTTATTATGAGTTACATGTTTCTGTTGCCATAATAACTATTCTGTTTTCATAGTATAATATGTTTTTTTTCCATTAACATATCACCAATAGTAGCCATTTTTTTCTTTTCATAGTATAATATGTTTTCTTTTTTCCATTCTTTTTTATTTAAAAAATTATTTTGAAGAACATCATGAAAAGAGACTCTTGTATGTTTTAATACTACTTAACTTAATCAATATTCAATATTCAACCAAAGTTATGGAGATTTGGGATTGTGATCAAATTGCCCCCAAAAATTTAAATGGCATCAATTTACAAGAGTCACGTCGGTGAAAGTCGGGTCCAATTTGATGCCATTTAAATTTAGGTGCCAATTTGATATTTAACACTTCATCCCACCCAAAAAAAAAATGAAAAAAGAAAAATTTATTCCACTGTTAATTTATTTTTCTAGCACATCTTTTTTTTTCTTTTTGTTCCACATTTAGTTAGAGATCCAGGGTATTTTCATAAAGTTGCTTGCTTAATATTAAAGAAAAAGATATATTCATCATTAACACTGACAGCAAGCCATAATATTTTTACTTTGTTTATTTTTCACTCTACATACCGGTATTCCACCACTTTTGGCCGTTGATCTTAATTTTCCTATGCTATTTAGTAGTTTTCATCAAATGATTTAACCTTTTTTACTTAAACATCAAATCTAACACCAAATATATTTTTGTCTGATGTTAACGGTTCATGGACTGAAATTTCATTCAACTACAATACTACCTTTTATGTTCATGTTTGATATGCGTAGCTTAGTTAAAAATGCTTCAAAATTCTATATGTAGCTCTACTAATGTGTTTGTTAATCTTTTTTTATGTTTCTGTTTAAGCATTTATTATTTTTACTTAGCCATTATTGTTATTTTCATTTGTTCTGTTGAACTTCATAAGCATGCTTCTTACATTGTTTTTAACTTAGTTTTGAAAGGAGCAGGACTTAAGAATCAAGGGATTCTTCAGAAGCACTTCCACCTCCACCACCAGCCATTCCTGCAAATTTTGTTCCAATGAAAGCGCAAAAGGCAGGGAAAGAAGAATCTCAGCCAAAGTTCTTGCCTATGGTTAGAAGAGGCCTTGGAACCAAGGGACCGAAGATTCAGCTGCAAAGTAACCATTTCAGAGTTCGAGTGGGCATAAAAGATGGTTTCTTCTATCATTATAGTGTATTTTCTTTACTTCCTTATTATCATTTCTTTGGTTTTATATATATGCATGCTTTTATCAATTTATGTTTATTAACTAACATGTTAAAATCATGACTATGGTTGCCTTTACTAGGTTGCAATGTCTTATGAGGATGGAAATCCGGTTGAAGCTAAGGGAATTGGCCGAAAGGTCATTGACAAAGTTTATGAAACATATGATGAATTGAAAAGCAAGAACTTTGCATATGATGGTGAGAAAAGCTTATTCACTCTTGGCTCTCTTAAAGAGAACAAGATGGAGTTCACTGTTGTGCTGGAGGATCTTACATCAAGGAGGTAAATGTCAGTTTAATCTCATTGGTTTTCACTTTTCAGTATTTCTTGTGATTGGTTTTGAGTACATGAAATTGTGATTCAGGGCTGGAAGGAGTGATGCTGGCCTTGATAGCCCTACAGATGGAGAGAAAAAGAGAATGAGGCGCCAATCTCAGTCCAAGAATATCAAGGTGGTGATCAGTTATCCAGGAAGCATTGAGGGTCCTTGACATCATCCTGAGGCAGCATGCAGCAAAGCAGTATGTCACAAGAACAATTTTGTTAACTTGTCTTCTTCTGCAAGAAATCCTGATTTTTCTTTGCTGTTTTTTTCTTCTTTCAGGGGATGTCTTCTCGTTCGCCAATCCTTCTTCCATGACCCTCCAAAGAAATATTATGAACTTGGTGGTGGTGTTCTAGGCTGCCCCGGTTTCCATTCAAGTTTCCGTCCCACTCAAGGAGGTTTATCTCTGAATATTGGTAAGATTTTAAGGACGCATGCATGGAAAATTCTGTTTTCCTTATGTGTTTGAATTGATCATTTGTTCTTATTTTCTTTTTTAAAGATGTGTCAACTATTATGGTTATAAAGCCTGGCCCTGTACTGGACTTCCTTTGTGATAATCAAAATGTGAGGAATTCGGACTATGGTCGTATTGATTGGACCAAGGTAACATTGCTATCTTATCTTGATTTTCTTTATTACATGGTTCTGTTTTTTGTGTTTATTGAACTGTGATTGCTTTCTTTTTGTATACTTTCAGGCAAAAAGAGTTCGGGTTAATAATATGGAGTACAAAATCACTAGACTCAGTGAGAATCCCTGCAGGTCTCAACTGTAAGTTGTTATAAACTTTCGATGTCTTCTTATGCAGTAATTCCTTCAAATGTGTCAAATGTGGAATAGTGATTCTGCTAATAACTTGGGTTTCTT
>JASCZI010211457.1:29646-68019 GCA_036250425.1 Stylosanthes scabra | reverse complement strand
TGGTGAACCTAGGACAATTGAAATCACAGTTTATGATTACTTTAAACGCCATAAGAACATTGAATTGCGCCATGCTGATTTTCCATGCATCAATGTTGGCAAGCCAAGGCGCCCAACTTATTTTCCACTGGAGGTACCTTTAAATATCATGTCCATATATTTTAAAAGAATTTTTTTCATGGGAAAAAGACTAATCTTTTGTTCTTGCTTTGCAGCTATGCACCTTGATCTCATTGCAGAGGTACACCAAGGCTTTGACAAATTTGCAAAGGTCTCAATTAGTTGAAATGTCAAGGCAAAAGCCCAATAAAAGGAAAGAAGAATTGGCTGATGTATATAATCAACTTCCAGTTTCTTCTGTTAATTTCAATTCAATAGAAAAAGTTCACGATGTGCATAGTTTTAAATGATTGTTAACTTTCTTTCAGTCCTTAAGAAACAGCAGATATGGCAATGAGCCTATGCTTCGCTCTTCTAGGATTACCATTGAATCTGATTTTACTCGGGTTGAAGGCCGAATTCTGCAGCCTCCAAAAGTATGTTTTTCCATCTCTTCATCTTCTTAAATCTGTTAAGTTTTTATTCATATTTGGAATTTTAAGGCCTCTTAAGGTGTTCTGATATGTCTTTTGTATTTGCAGCTTGGTGTTGGAAATGGGGAGGACTTCATTCCAAGGGAAGGGCGCTGGAATTTCAACAATAAGGTCAGTGTTTTTTATTGTTTTATACTTTTATCATGTTATTTTCTATTGTTGGTGTTGAAAAGTTAGAGTTGTATTTGTTAATTGAATGCCATTTTTCAGAAACTACTTAGACCTGTGAGTCTTGAGCGTTGGGCTGTTGTAAACTTCTCAGCTCGCTGTGACATGCGATTTCTGTGCGATACCATAAAAAAGTGTGCTGAAATGAAGGGAATTGTAAGAGTTCTGTGGCTAATTTAGCTTGTTGATGTTGTGATACATCTTCCATTTGACACTTTTGGTTTCTTTTGTAGCGCATAATTCCCCATTTCAAGTATTCAAAGAGGATAGTCGTTCAATACGCGATCCAGCGCCTGTTAGGGTGGAAAAGATGCATCAACTTGTAATGTCCAAGTTGCCTCCCGGCCCTCCCGGCCCTCAGCTTCTGTTGTGTATTCTTCCAGAGAGAAAAAATTCTGAAATTTATGGTAGGATCAAGAAATCTCATTTGTATAGTGCCTAAGCAGCATAATATTTTAGTTTTGTTGATACTCCCTATACAATTCCTTAATTATTGCAACATGTTATGTAGGACCTTGGAAAAGAAGAAATCTTGTTGATGAAGGTGTTGCAACACAGTGTATTGCACCAACAAAAATCAATGATCAGTATATTACTAATGTTCTCCTGAAAATTAATGCAAAGGTACATGCATGACACTTTATAGTCTATGTGTTAATGTAGTCACTTTTTCTTAAGTTGTAACTGAAATAGCTATCATTGCATGTTGTTGTTCATTTTGCTTTTGTGATGCACAGCTTGGTGGAATGAATTCCATTCTGTCAATGGAGCGTTCTCCTTCCATACCTTTACTTCATAATCAACCTACATTAATTCTTGGTATGGATGTTTCTCATGGAGCTCCTGGAAGATCAGATGCGCCATCTATTGCCGCGGTATGATATCATTTATTCTTAGTTAATAGAATGATATTACTATGCGTAAGTGTGGATTTTCACTTGTTTGAATTTTCAGGTTGTGAGTTCAAGGTCTTGGCCTTCAATATCCTGCTATAGAGCTGCGGTTCGGACTCAGTCTCCAAGAGTTGAGATGATTCAGTCTTTATTTAAGCCAGTTCCTTCTGATACTGGTAATAATGATGAAGGTATCATCAGGTGCGTGTTATTATCTGATAATCACATTAGTTTGTGATTGAAAAGATTTGAAGTAGTCCTCATTCATCTATGTTATAATGTTTGTGTTCCTTTCAGGGAGCTGCTTATGGACTTCTATGAAAGTTCAAAAAAAACGAAGCCTCAGCAAATTATAATTTTCCGGTATTTTTAGTTAAATGAGGATTCATGCATTGGATTAGTCCTAATAATGATTTTCAAAATTTTACATAATGCTATATATTCAGGGATGGAGTGAGTGAATCACAGTTCATCAAGGTGTTGAATGAAGAGTTAGTTCCAATCATAGAGGTATTATTATATTTAATCACTTATTGGTAACTATAAGTAAACTGAATCCTATTGATATTTAATAACTCTTTCATTGTTGCTCAGAAGAATCATCACACTAGGTTCTTTAAGGGAAATTTTTCGGATAATGTTCCACCAGGATAAATTGTGAAAATTGATGATTTTCTGTTGTAATCTTTTTTGTGCAGAAACTGTTGTTGACAGCCAAATCTGTCATTCCAAGTACAATCTGTTGATGATTTGCAAGAATTAGTTCAATCTCTTTCTTATGTGTAAGTGTTACATTTACATATTATTTGAATATGAACATTAACTTGGCTACATGTATAAGAATTCTTTCTGTGTGTACGAATAATGGATCATTTTTCTTTTGTTGAACTTATTTCCACAGCTACCAGAGGAGCCATATCAATAGGTATAAGTGCCATATCAATTATACTCATACATGCATCGAATTATTTAAAGATCGGGTATGATTTGACGACCGTGTAAAACGATTTAGGATGACTACAATCTTTTCTGCATAGAAATAGAATAATCTTTTGATAGTTATATTAGATTAGCAAAAGCTTCGACCTTAGGTCTGAGTCTCTGAGAGCTGTGGTACTATAGACAACATATCTAGTGAGTGAGTCTTGTTATTACTTCGCCTTTGGCTTTCGTCCTCTTAACATGCTTCAGCCTTCATCTTTCGGCTTTAGGACTAACGGCTATCTATTCTGGTCCGGCTTATTTCACTTGAATAAATAGGTATTCAGTGAGTGACTCTTTCCGTGTCTTGAATTCATTTATTGCAGCTGCTCCAATTTGCTATGCTCACTTAGCAGCTGCCCAAATGGGACAGTTTATCAAGTATTAGACTTCTTCCAACCATGGCAGAACTACAATTTCTGGTGCAGTTCATGTTCCTCAGTTATCCCTTCTTCACAAAGATATCGCCAACTCAATGTTCTTTTGTTAAGATTAGTTGAGTTCTAGCTACATAATTTACTTTAATTGAATATACTTAGTTCGGATTAGTGTTCATACTTTCTTTCGGCTATGAGTTATTATTAATATTCTTGAGGTGTTTATTTCCTGTTAATTTTTTATATATATTTCTTGGAAGTTTTTAGGTTATTTATCAAGAATATGAAAGGAAAAAAACCAAATATTGAAGCTTTTCTTAAAATAAAAAATGCTAAAATAGAGGATTTCCATAAAATCTTCTATTTTTATAATTTTTTAAAAAGGCTACATTTGTATTTTGTTAAAGAGTGAATATTCGTCCCGTCCCCTGAAAAATTGCTAAACAGACAACGAGGTCCCTGATAAAAAAAAATACCCCAACCCGGCCCCTGATATTTACCATCGTGGACAAATTCACCATTCTATATATGTCCTCTATCTAAAGTTAATAGAACTGAATATGTAGCACGTTAAGTGCTGATCTAGTCATTAAACATCAGCCTGGACGGATACACTAAGTTACAAACCAACCTGCTCCATCAGTTTTTATAAAACTCGATCTTAACTTGCTCAATCTCAAGACCATAAACCCTATTTTATAGGACCCATTTTTTCTGCAGAGAATTTTCTCCGATTCTTCGACTATTACCTACCACCATGAGCTATGAAGGTATTTAATGAACAAATCATCACTTTAACTTGTCACGTAAACATATTCAAAGAAAAATAATTAAAAGAGTGGATAATATATCTAACAGCGATAATTATCAAAGGTCGAATTATTCCTTTTTTTTTTTCAAGAGCCTGTCTTTCGTAATTATCAAGGGTTATTTGGAATTTTACTCTTTCTTAAAAAGATAGAATTGTAGTACAGTGGCAAAGGAGAAGGCATAGACTATAGAGAGTGTGACGGAGTAGGTTTACACGTGGCACGAATTAATTTGTCGTAGACTCATCGTACAAATGGCGTCGCTCAGAATTACTCGCAGGTTTGTGGCACGCCAATCTACATTCTGAAGACAAAGACCAATTCCTAGGGACCATAATCAAAACATTTTTTTTTTGGACAAAAGACTAATTTGACTGAATTTAGTTAGAATAAATATCTATACAATTAATATTTTTTCTAACAAATCTGATTTATTATTTATAATAATATTTTAAATTAATTTCTAAAAATTTTGTAGTCAATTGTGAACAAAATTTAATTACTAAATCAATTTTAAAATTTTTATTTTTCTTGACAAATTACTGAATTAGTCTCTATATAAAATTAAAAAAGCTAATCCAAAAACTTTTAGTATAAGATTTTTCATATCCAAAACAATGAACAAACTCTTAATATCTTGATTTTTTTTAAGAATATATTTAAGTGGTTATGCTAGGTGTACATCCAAATCAGCCACTAGTGTATAATACGTATTGAAATACTAAATACATATTAAAAATGAGTTAAACTACACATATATTTTATATTTTAATGCGTATTATACATTAGTTGCCGATTTAATAACTGATTTTGGTGTGCAAATAAAATTATTCATATTTAAGATTAAAACAGTTAATAATAGCATTGTTTTATGAAAATTTTTAGCTAAAAAATATTCTCAAGTCTTATGAACGAAACAAAAAATTAATCAATTTCTCTTTTTTATAGAAAATATATCATTTCAAAATTCTTAATGATACCTTTAAATAAAATATAGTCCTTTAAAATAAAAATGTTTCTACTTATATATTGTCAACAAGTGTCTCTAAAATAGTGTTTTTTTTTTTAACAAGAAAGGGCTAAAGCGCGAAAGAAGAAAGACTAAGCAATATCTGTTAACAAAACATTTAGAAAATCATCACTAGGCTGAAGTCACTCAACATAATCTCTTTGAACTCTAGCTCCTTTCTTAGCAAGCCAATCTACCGTCATGTTGGCCTCTCGAGAAGTATGCTCTAAATGGACCTCCCAATTTTGTAATCTCAAATCCATGATTTTGTCAGCAAGATCTCTGTCACTCATCTGATTTTGGTCATCAACATGTTGAAGAAAATAGCATGTATCCAATCAATCCGTTTGACAAACAACATTTTTGAAACTACACTCCCAGGTCAAAAATTAAACCTCTCTAAAATAGTTATTAACAAAAGGAATTTTTTTAAATGTGAATAACATAAGATAAGATTGAATGTGGATTTGATTTGGAGATATGATTAGCTAAATTTGGAGAGAAATTTATCATTTCTAATTTTAGAATTAGGAGGACTCTGAGTCAACACAAATGAATTATTTTTGGGAGAGTTTGTAGAGAATATTAGACATTAAAAAAAGAAGCAATGTCTCTACTAAATTATTTTCTTAATTTTATTTAGCTATCATATTTTTTTTTATATGATTTGCTCCTTACTTTGTATTGAGCTCTTCTATCTCAACTAATTAAAAAATGATGGCTGATTGTGTTGGTTAAAATAAAAGAAAATGCTGAATGTGTAGCGTTACTCTTTAATAAATTATATAATTATTTTGTTTTATTAATGTTTATTTTAGGAGTTATGAACTTATGAATTGATCCATAATTCTACTTGATAAATGAAAGCTCAAAAGTTAGAATAAGCTAAACAAATAGACAACAAAAAAAAAGAATAAGCTAAACAAATAATTGTTATAAGTTTTAAATATTGTTTGGCCAGAAGCGAGAGCTTGTGTGCTTTTAGAATTCCAGGTCTTTATCATTATAATTAGATTAAATTAAAGTTAAAAAATAACTTGATTAATCTAATTAAGAGGATTGATTACGAGACGTACTTTGACTATGATTAAGAATAATTAGAATTGAGCTATACGCATTGAAATATTAATTACACACTAAAAATGAGTTAAATTATATATATATTTTATATTTTAATATGTATTATACACTGATGGCTGATTTGGTGATTGATTTTGATGTGCAAATAAAATTATTTATTAGGATATAATCTCATCAAAATCAAAAAATTAGTGAATACTTGGTATTTTGGAACTTGAAGCAGTGAGATGAAATTGGTCTTAACACCCTTTCTTTCCTACATCTCATTCTAATATTTTAAATATCATATATTTATACATTTTCTCTCTTTTATTTTATTGCTCAAATATTACCTGTTCTAAGCGAATTGGTATTTAATTAATAATCCTACGACTCTTTTTACTCAGTTTTTTATTATTTGTGACCCAATACACAACTGACATTTATAAATTCGATAACACTTATCTAATAAAGAGACACAGTAATCAAATAACTGCAATTGATCATTTACCAATAAATTTAGCATAAAGAAAGTCAAAATCACAAATAATATTATTTTATTTGATAACTAAACTTTTGTACTCAAAAAATAAAAATATCTCTCTTTTATTTAGGGTAAGTTATCCCATTAATTGATTTAAAAGGCAAAAAATATCAAATTACATCAATTACTCTAAAATAATTAAATTGCACCAAAACTCATATTTTTGTGGAATCATTGGCAGATTTCTAAAATTCGTAACATCCTACCACAAATTCTTGCCATGGATTCTTTCTGCCACAAATTCTCTTGTATGTAGGGCTTAGGGTTTAACTTGGCAAAATTTTTAGTTGATGGTTATTAGTCAATTTAAAAAAAATTGTCAGTTGTTTTTTGTTACCAAGATTTTATGAAATGAAATGATATAGAGGAGAAAGAACAATGACATAATTGGAATAAATTAAAGTTAAAAGAATTTCATGCAGAATTTATTACACAAACAACACAAACGGAATCAACCTTAATCATACGTAAAACAAAAGAAAAAAAAGGAACACAAATAGACCTACCCTAACCCTAAACACCATCACTAGCAGTGGAACCTCTCTGATCACAATTCTTCCTAGTTTGTCCAACCTGCCTACACAGTCTACAACGCTTAGGCCAGTTCGGATTAACATCATCCATGTTTGTCCTGATCCGAGTCGTTCGTGGCCGTCCCACCCTTGCTCTCCTCATATGGGGATCTGGAATGATGGTGGGCCAGCCATACTGGGGCCAATATCCCTCCGAAATGGGTGGTGAAAAGGGGAGTCGGTAAACGTTGAAAACCTCTGTCATGCGATACACGTCATGTACATAGGAGCCCCTATTCACTCGAGAGTGAGCACAACAAGCAACCACGTGCATACACGGATAATGCAGCGCCTGAAAATGTCCACAATCACATGTCATGTTGCGAAGTGAGACATGAAAGGTGCCAAGTGAAAAACCACATGTAGGGCTCGTTTGTGTAGCCTTAAACTCAGAGTTGTGACGATCAAACAATGTCACGGCAAAGCACCTAAAATCCTTCATGTTCTTCTCAATGGCTCTCAGTAGCGTCTGACTGAATTGGTACCCTGCACCAAGCTGCACCTCTGCATCATGTCCTCTCCTAACCCAAAGCTCTGCAAGTTGGAGGTACGTGGACTTCACCAACACCGTCACGAGGAGATTCCGAGTACCCTTCAGAACAGAGTTAATGCACTCAGAAATGTTGGTTGTCATGTGACCAAACCTCCGACAACTATCCATGTACTGAGTCCAATGCTCATTTTCCATCTTACTTGTCCACTCAGTCATAGCCCTATCCTTAGCCTCCACAGACTTGAACTTCAAGGAAAAGTTCGCAACAACATGCCTTGCACAAAAAACACGATAGGCACAAGGGGGAGCCACCCACAAGCAGGAACCTCCAAAACAACCTTGATGTCGTTGTGCTTATCACTCAAAACAAGTATCTCCGGCTGCGGAGTCACATGGGCCTTCAGATGAGTCAGAAAAAACTTCTACAACTATGTGTTTTCTCCCTCGACTAGTGCAAACGCGACTGGGAAGATGTTTGAGTTCCCATCCTGAGCTATTGCCAATAAGAGATGGTCTTGTATTTCCTATACAGATGGGTCCCATCAATGCTGACCAGAGGCTTACAATGCTTGAATGCTTCCACACTGGAGGGAATGTCCAGAAAAGACGGGAAAAATATTTGACGAACTCATCCACCTCGCCCCCCACCCTGACAGGACAAGCATTAAAGATCGGCACACTACCCGGCATGGTAAGCTGAATCCCAAGAAGCCAACGAGGTATCTCTGCATATGACTTCTCCAGTCCCCATATATGAGTGCAACAATTTTCTGGTTTGCCTTCCATGTCTTCCTATAACTCGGAAAGAAGCCGTAACTAGACTTAGTGGTAGTTCGTAGCACCTTGATAGATATGGAAGCATTAGCCCTAATCAACGAAAATATGAAGTCACATATGACATGGTAATCAAGCTACCTGTGATCATTGGAAATGTGTGTTGCCAAACACGTGTGCGGTCCATTGTACTTCCGTACTTCCCACAACCCCTTCCGCTTCTGGAGTGTCAACCAGATGAGCCAATTACACCACTGTCCGAATTGTTTGCATCGTCTGAGGTACTTAGCATGATTTGACTCCATCACCCTGTACTCCACTCTACGTCGGATGTTGTAGTTCTTCACAGCAATGACAGCAACCTCCTTGTTCATGAATGTCTGTCCAACCTCGAATTCAGCTTGATTACTTGATCTCTGAGAGCCTTGCATGCCGCTGTTTGATTCTCCACGTACCCGGCCCAGACCAGAAAGTGCATCCAAATTCAAGTTCAATAAGTGAAAACAGTATTGTTGTGTGCCTAAACTAGATGCACCTCCTTGCTGGGGTGGAACCGGGCCGCTCTCATCGTCATTGTCCTCCTTTATGTACTCTAGCTCATCGTCGGAGTCATTGGCTCGCAATGCCTCTGCCACAAGAGGCTCTGGATCTCTCTCCACAACCGGAATGGACACTGGATGCGTGTTGTTGTAATTGCATCCGCTAACTCCCCAAAAGACCTGGTATCCCTTAAGTCACCAACACAATCAGCTGCTTCTGCCTACAAATGGAAACCGAACGTTGGGGACGCAACCTAATGCGCCTCTGGATCGTGCTGGATCACAAGGAGAGACGGCCAGGCAACATTGGAGGAATGTGGATTCGAAGTGGAACCACCAGAACTCGCAGGTGGATCAAACATCTCCACAAACAACTCTGTGGTCCGCACCTCTGGGAATTGCCTTCTACAATGAAACAAAACTACAGATCCTCATCAGCTTCTATTGCGAAACAACTATACTTCACCCCCTGTGTTACAACAGAAATCGAAATGCGATAATATATCATGCCTAAACGCTTCCTTCCATCACGACAGAGCCTACGTTGTATGCTGTGTTGCAGATCCACCAAACGAGTTTTCGTCGTGATGAACACGCTGGTTATATTTTTATCTGTGAACTTCACTTCCTCTCGTGATCTGTGTAATTTAATCATTAGTTTGGAAATTGTGTATATTAGTAATTTTGGAGGGGAATGTATTTATATAGGTAACTTGCCCTTTTATTTATATTAGTAATACTATACATATAAGTACTTTACCAACCAAGTCACAACCAAGTCATTTTATCATACTCTCACCTAGCCCGTGCGTGAACCCCATAATTCTCAACTCCCAAAATTTGAAAACACGCGCTTCTCCTTCCCCATTTCTCTGCAACTCCTCTTCTTCTTCTTCCTTCCTCGTTCTGCTACTGCGTTGCCATCGTTGTTGTCTTCGTCTTTTTCTTCTACTTCCAAAAACTGAACCGGATTAACAATGAAGAGGATTTTCATGAAAAACTGAACCAGATTTTCATGAAAATCAGAAGCACGCCTTAATGGATTTTTATTAAAACAGCGAATTGGAATTTCAAGAAAAATTGAAGCCAATTTTCATGAAGAACTGAACCGGATTTTTATGAAGAATTGAACCGGATTTTCATGAAAAATCAGAAGCACGCTTAAGTGGATTTTTATTAAAACACCGAACCGGAATTCAAGAAAAATTGAAGCCAATTCTCATGAAAATCTACTATCATTTTCTTGAATTACTATCATTTTTACCACTTAAATGTACTCCAACGACTAAAAAAAACTAGGAATAAATTGAATGTATCCCCAATCAAAATGGATGAAAAAAAAGGAAAGAAAAGGAAACGTGTCTGAGAAGGGCGCGTTTTTTAAGGAGGGAGAAAACCTTGCTTTTAACGTGCACGAGTGTCAGAGACTTGATTAGGCTTGGTTGCCAAAAATGCTTGGTTGCCAAGCATTTCTGTATACGCGCCACTTAAACACAGATGTAGAAAACGTCTTGAAGTAAAGACTAATGGTTTTAGCCACTAATAATTTGACATGTGTCAATTTTTTCAAAACATGGTTAAACCATAAAACCCGGTTTTAAGTGTTCTGGTTCAAGTTCAATCGATTTTTTGAACCGCTCAGAAATCCTAATTCTGTTGTAGAACCCTAGCCTTCCTCTCTTCCCACCCTAATCCTCTCTCTGTCTCTCACAATCAGTGGCAGCTCCACCCCTAAGCTACTCACCACCGCCATCCATCTCACTGCCACTTCTCATCGCCGCTCTTCAGGTCCAGTCCGCCACCCTAACCCACCAACATTTACTCTCGATCTCTCTATCCCGAACATGCAGACGAAGTCCAGAGCGTTGCCGCAGCCAGAAGTCCAGAACGTGCACTCCTCCTTCACGTCGCCGACCACTCCTTTTCGCCGTCTCTTCCGCCCGTCGCAGTTCTTCCCGTGTCTCCATAGAGGAGAAGAAGTTATTCAATTTTTTAAAATTTATTTTTAGTTCTTTTCCCTGTAAATCTTAATGCAATTGATAATTGCTCATAGTTAAGCCATTGGGTTGAATGCTGAGGAGGTTCATGATTTTGTTTTCCGGTTGTTTTTTGCTTTCTCTTCTTTCTTCTTATGGTGTATCAACAGAGAGCCATGATCAGAGTTCAGAGCAGAGTACAAGAAAGTCTCTCTGAGTGAATGTAGGAGGCATCAAGTGTATGGTTGAAAGTCAGTACATATTCATTCAATCATGAATTTCTTGAGGTAATAATCAATGAATTATTTTACAGATTTTCCACTCAACAATTAACATAAATCATCGATTGATGCAACTAGTCCACATTGCGTCTTCAGTCAGAAGGTCTCATGGCTGTTCATATCTTACTGAGTATAGAACAAAGTTTGCTTTCCAGTATCTGTATGGATTAAGACCTATATCCTACTCTTTTCATTTCATTTCTTTAATTGTACATGTGATTTTAATAGTAACTCTTGAAACTCACGTGATGCTGGTGCTCTTTTTCTGTTTGTAGGAACTAGGATGAAATCATCAAGTGTTGGTCCACCAAATCAGAAGCTGAAATGAGTTTCCATCTAAAGATCTTAAACAAAAGATTAAAGAAAGAAATTATTAGCCTTAGGTCGATAGAAATGAATGATATAGTTAGGGATAACTTATAAGAATCATGATGAGTTTTATATATTATCACTTATGTAGATTAAGCTTCACTCTCTTTTCTTATGCACCAAATCGGCATGTGGCACCATTGAGTCACTGACTATTTGATTGTACTTTGTTAAAGGATGTCGCACGTTTAAGCTTTCTACATGCAATTCTATCATAAACTGATCTGCCTCCACCTATTTAAGCTTTCTACATGTATTGGTTGCAAAGGTTTTCTTTTTATGTGCGTCAGGATATCAATTAGACTGAAAGTTTAATGATCGCAAAGTTAATTACATCTTTCTTGAATCCTTCTATCATCAATGGCATAGTCAAAACTCTTTTTATGATTTTCAGTCCTGCCCAAAATAATTCAAACGCAAATCAAGAAATTCAACCTAGCAATACTAATAATAGTGAAAAAGGCTTCATTTAAATATGGTCATTACATAATGGTACATATATTATATCTCTAAAAGACCCATCAAAGGTCATCATCAAACAAATAAAAAATTAAAATATGCCATGAAAAGCACTTGCTCTGAAATGCCAACATAAATATAATGCCATACAATAAAGAATAATTAACTGCAAACAACATATTATGGACTAGCAGTGCTTATACTCCTACTCATAAGATTTTTGCATAAACGAATTTGACATAAAAAGAATAATACAAAAGCGACAATTGATTCATTTATAGCAAATTACAAATGCATTCTATTATACCATCACCAAATAAAATGCATTCTATTATAATTGGTAATCTCTATATTGAATTTCTTGAGGTACTCTTCCATTTCATTCGGCCATAGATCAGCAAATTCACAATGCTTCCATGCTTCAAACCATGGCCTCGCACGACCACTGAGTGTAATGGATTGTCTTTGGCTTAGTGATTGCATCATTCTCAACCAGGGGCGGAGCGCCACTATAAGGGTGGGGGCAGTGGCCCCCCCAAACTTTCAAATAATAATAATAAATATATAAAAACTTAATATCCAAAAATAAAATATATATAGAAATAATTATTTATCCTTTCCCAAAATTTATATTTTGTCTCATTTTATTAAAAAATTATAGTACATATTTATATTTATAATTAAGAGTTTAAATTAAGAGTAATATTAATTTAATTTTAATTTTTTCTATTTTTCATTTATAGTGTTGTGTATTTTTTCGAAAAGATTCATATTTTAATATGTTCTGTTTTTCAATTAAATTATTTATTCAGTATCAAATATGATATTATTTTGATGTAAAAAAAAAGCTGGTGTCTATATTATTCTTTTGTGCAATTTGATATTAATATGTTTTTTATTTAACATAGAAATAAATAATTTAATTTAGTTGAGTAAAATATACGTAAACCTAACATTAATTTAAAATAAATTTAAAATATAGTCGACAATATATTATGACATAAAAAATTATATATATATTATCAAAATATTTTTTGGCATATAAATTTTTCGGCCTCTCTCAAAACCTGTCTAGCTTGGCCCCGTTCTCAACAACCTTGTTATGCCCTTCAAGAAAGTTGCAAGCAAATGGGACTAAACCAATTTCATCATTCTCAAGCCACTTAAACATGTGAAGGAAAGCAATAGTCTGTGAATTAATAGTGTCAGGAGTTAGAACACTGTTCTTGAGATGGCCACAATTGTACAACACCATTGAAGACCAATTATTCCTAGGGTACACAGTTTGCACTGCCCCATCCATATTTGTGGTTTCTTTTGGAGTATAATCATGTTGAACACACATGATGGCATATTTATCCTGAATCAAGTCCCTTAATTCCTTAATATCTGCTAAGTAGAGGAAATCATAATTAGCATAATTCATGCAATTCAATTCAAATCAACACAACAACTGAAACTCAAACAAACGTTAATCTCAAACTAGCAATAAATATTAAATAATTCATGAATCAAGAGCCATATTGCAAGCAACTCTTAGCCTAATTCAAATCACTTTAATCACAAATTCTTAACTAAAATTTAGAAATTAAACTTGCTAATTCCTATTATAAGAATAATCTAAAACATAAATTTAAAATTAACTAAACTAATGGAAATAAAATTTAAAGAAATAACTAAGGATTTTAGATGGAGATGAATAAACAAACTTAGACATGGGAGCAGCCACGAGAATTGCTCATTCAAGGTACTGTCGACAGCAACTCTAGAAGTGGCTACAGAACTGAGCGCCAAGTGCAGGGACGATGGAGTTCTCTCTGTCAATCTTCCCTTTTATTCGCGTGTTGAAGACGATTGAAAGAGAAGGAGAGCGCTAGCGCTGGTCAATAATAAAGACGATAATGAGAGGGCATTGGGTTCTAAGTTACCACGAGTTATGGGAGAAGAAGGAAGGTTATAGGCGATGATGGTAGGGGTGGCTGCAACGTCGTGTGATGATGGCGGAGATGAAGATGGGTGATTGGGTGAGAGGGGTTGTAATGGATGTGATGATGATTAGTGATGGAGGGTGAGTGAAAGGGCCAAAATGTACTTATTGGTTTACTTATGGTTTAGGTTTAGGTTTAGCTTGTAAACCGGTTTTTTTGAGTTTTTGTTTTAAAAAATCGGTTCATTGGCTTAATCATAACAACCAATTATATTATGCCAGATAAATATCTTTGAGAAAAGTGTTTTTAAGCGTCTTCATGTGAGTGCTCCCCATTCATATTACCTAAAATATATAATATTGTAAAGAAATTGGAATTTTGCCACTTTGGAGCACAGAATGTTTTAGGGCTCGGTTTAATAATGTCGTGGCTCTCAAAGAGTGGCTGAGCTCTTTGTGCTCTAAAAAAGCAGTTGATGGAGAGTCACATGATGACTGTTTGGTAAAATAACTCAAAATTGCTCTAAATAAGCAGAAGCCACACATATCGGGTTTGGTAAATCTATTTGATAGTTGCTCTCAAAGCAATAAATTACTACGACGACCTTTTTGTTAGTATGTGATGCATTAATATAAAATTAAATATAATTAATTGAGGATAAAATTGATTTTTTTATTAAAATATAAGGTTAACTCGTCATTTTGCTTTTTGAGAAGCCAGAGCCAGCTTTGAAAAACTACTCTTGAGGACTCTCAAAAGCACCTCCGGCTTTCAAAAGTCGGGAGCAAAAACTCCTTAATTTTTTAAGTTATCAAACACAAAAAGATGACTTTTGCTTTTTGAGAGCAGAGCACTTGATCGAAAAATTTTACCAAACACATCCTAAATCACATGGGAATCCAGAACTTGCCATTTGCCATTTTTAAGAATATATTTAAGATTACATATACATTTAATAATAATATTATTTTCTGAATTTTTTTTGCTGAAACAAATTCTCAAATCTTATTAATGAAAACAAAAATAATATTTTTTAATAGAAATAACAATTCTATTTACATACTAAAATCAATACTAAAATAATCATCATATATTTATACATAAATGTATATGTACTTTTATCATTTTTAATATATATTTTGTATTTTAATATATATTATACATAAGTGACTAATTTTAGTAGCTAATTTTGATGTGCAAATAACAAATCTTATAGAAAATATAAGATTTCAAAATTTTTAATAATATCTATAAATAAAAGATTATGCTATTTGTACAATAAAATCAGTCACTACTCACTAGTGTATTTTTTGATATCTTTTGTTTTTGGTGTCTATCAATCACTAGTGCATTATGCATATTGAAATACAAAATACATATTAAAAATAATTTTTTTTTTGTGTCTAAAAATAAACTAAACTATACATGCATTTATATATTTATACATAATGACTAATTTTAGTTATTGAATTTGATATACAAATAGAATTATTGATAAATAAAAAAAAAAAGTTTTGGGAGCCAATATTAGGGAGACAATAAGGAGTCAATATCTTTTTTTCTTCTTTACTCTCTCCCCTTTTACCACCCACTATTTTCCTAATTACACTTATTGGCTCCCTATTGATCCCTAATGTTGATTCCCTAGCATTACTCTAAATAAAAATATACTCTTCTGAAATAAAAATGCTTCTAATTATATATTTTCGACAAGTGCTTTTAAATTAGTTGTTAACAAAGAGAAATTTTATTATTTTTCACTGGCTACAAAATTTATATTTCATATTTTATCCTCCAGTTAATTAGCAATTTAGCTTATCTAAAAAATTAATGTAAACAAATTATCCTCACGCACACTAAAAATCAATTCCCACATAACTGTATAAATATATATGTTATTTCACATAGTTTTAATATTCAACATATATTTTATTTAAATGATTATTAACTTTTTATGTGCACGTAACAAAAATTGATAAGAAAAATTATTCAAATTACGTTTTGTTAGGAAGACAACAAAAAAACCTAACATATCTTAAAAATTCCAAAATTAAATATTTAAATTCTAAAATTTATATTAATCAATTATTAACTGAATTTTATTATTTCCCAATATGTATGCCAAAATATTCAAAGTCCCTTAATCAAGTTGAATATTTGAATTAAATCCGATTCTCCCAAAATAGCTGAAAAAAGAAAAAAACGAATTAAAAAACAATAAGAGGGAAGTTTTGATGAGAAATCAGAATACTAGAATAGCAACTAGAACAAGAATAGGCAATAGCTATGGGCTTTTAAATTAATTAATTAATAATTAAATTAAATTAAATTTGATAATAATGGATACAGTAGCTTAAATAGCTGGCATGGCTCCTGGTATTCTGATTTCACAACCTTTTTAAGTAACACTCATTCTCGTAGTCATACCTCTCACTCTCTCTCTTTTGTTTTCTTTCCTTCTTCAACAAGCACCATATTCAAACTCTCTCTTCTCTGTATGTGTGTTCTTTCAGCTCTCTTTTTCTCTGTTCAATAATAATAATGGTTACCTTATGATCTTGAAGTTTAGGTTTTTCACATTATTGGTTACTACTTGAAAATATTTCTTCTTGACTGCTCTCTTGTTGTGAATGTGATTTTAGCTGCGAACTATTTCATTCATTCTATAATGAAGTGTTCATTCAGAAACAAAAAAAAAAACAAAAACAAAATGCATATCTGATCTTAAAGTTGTAACCTTTCTTGCTTCTTTCTCACTTTGCTTTGTTCTTGTTTTATGACTACCTCATATGGTGTTATGTCTTCTTCTACAATGAGTATTGAATGCACTGTTTTATTTATTTATATTATTATTGTTGACGCTTTTTCTTCTTTCTTGGATGATTTGTTTGAAAATATATTCAGTATTGGATTTGTCTTTCCTTCTTCTTATATAAAAAAGATATTTTTATTATGAGTTACTATACGTTTCTGCTTCCATAATAACTATATCTGTTCTCATAGTATAATATTTTTTTTTCCATTAATATATCACCAATGATGCCTTTTATTTTATTTTTAAGTGCTGTTGTTGTTTGTGTTATTTTATTTTATTTTATCTATTTTATCTACTTATTCTATTTTTTGTTTTTAGTTATTTTGAAGAACATCATGAAAAAGACTCTTGTATGTTTCAATATACATCACTTAATCAATATTCAACCAAAGTTAGGTCATTACACCAGCCAAAAATATAAAAAATCATGCCATTGTGACAATGTTTACGTGTTTTTCCACTGTTAACTCTTTTTTTTTTCCTGGCACATCTATTTTGTTTTTTTTTTTGTTCCACATTTAGTTAGAGATCCTGCTGTATTTTCATAAAGTTGCTTGCTTTTATATTAAAAAATAGATTTTTTTTTTATGTCCGGAGATATATTCACCATTAACAGTTTAACACTAACAAGAAGACATTATATTTTTACTTAGTTTATTTTCTTAAGTATATTTTATGTCCAAAAGATTTAACCTTTTTTAGTTAAACATCAAAATTTAACACCAAATATATTTTATGTATTATGTTAACGAGTCATGAACTGGGAAATTTCATTCAACTACAATATTACCTTTTATGTTCATGTTTGATATGAGTAACTTATTTAAAAATGCTTCAAAATTCTATATGTAGCTCTACTAATGTGTTTGTTAATCTGTTTTTCTGTTTCTGTTTAAGCATTTATTATTTTTACTTAGCCATTATTGTTATTTGTTCTGTTGCACTTCATAAGCATGCTAACATTTTTCTTTTTTTTTTTTGAACTTAGTTTTAAGCAGAGCAGAACTTAAGAATCAATGGATTCTTCAGAAGCACTGCCACCTCCACCACCAGTCATTCCTGCAAATTTTGTTCCGATGAAGGCGCATAAAGCGGGGAAAGAAGAATCTCAGCCAAAGTTCTTGCCTATGGTTAGAAGAGGCGTTGGAACCAAAGGACAGAAGATTCAGCTGCTAAGTAACCATTTCAAAGTTGGAGTGGGCATAAAAGATGGTTTCTTCTACCATTATAGTGTATTTCCTTTACTTCCTTGTTATCATTTCTTTGGTTTTATATATAAGCATTCTTTTATTAGTTTATGTTTATTAGTTAACATGTTAATAAAATCATGACTATGGTTGGATTTTACTAGGTTGCTATGTCTTATGAGGATGGTAATCCGGTTGAAGCTAAGGGAATCGGCCGAAAGGTCCTTGATAAAGTTTATGAAACATATGATGAACTAAAAAACAAGAACTTTGCATATGATGGTGAGAAAAGCTTATTCACTCTTGGCTCTCTTGAAGAGAACAAGATGGAGTTCACTGTTGTGCTGGAGGATCTTACATCAAGGAGGTAAATGTCATTTTCATTTTAATATCATTGGTTTTCATTCTTTCTTGTGATTGGTTTTGAGTCTATGAAATTGTGATCCAGGGCTGGAAGGAGTGATGCTGGTCTTGATAGCCCTACAGATGGAGAGAAAAAGAGAATGAGGCGCCAATCTCAGTCCAAGACTATCAAGGTGGTGATCAGTTATGCAGCCAAGATTCCAATTCAAGCAATCGCAGATGCGTTGCGCGGACAGGATTCTGAGCACTTCCAGGAGGCATTGAGGGTCCTTGA
The DNA here is from genome assembly GCA_036250425.1 of Stylosanthes scabra. Lineage (NCBI taxonomy): Eukaryota > Viridiplantae > Streptophyta > Magnoliopsida > Fabales > Fabaceae > Stylosanthes > Stylosanthes scabra. The sequence goes on along the minus strand of JASCZI010211457.1, from coordinate 49,556 downwards.
CATCATCCTGAGGCAGCATGCAGCAAAGCAGTATGTCACAAGAACCAGTTTGTTAACTTGTCTTCTTCTGCAAGAAATCCTGATTTTTCTTTGCTGTTTTTTTCTATCTTTCCAGGGGCTGTCTCCTCGTTCGCCAATCCTTCTTCCATGACAATCCAAGGAATTATACTGACCTTGGAGGTGGTGTTCAAGGCTGCCGCGGTTTCCATTCAAGTTTCCGTCCCACTCAAGGAGGTTTATCTCTGAATATTGGTAAGATTTTAAGGAGGTATGCATGGAAAATTCTGTTTTCCTTATGTGTTTGAATTGATCATTTGTTCTTATTTTCTTTTTTAAAGATGTGTCAACTACTATGGTTGTAAAGCCTGGTCCTGTACTGGACTTCCTTTGTGATAATCAAAATGTGAGGCATCCAAACCTTATTGATTGGACCAAGGTAATATTGTTATCTTATCTTGATTTTCTTTATTACATGGTTCTGTTTTTTGTGTTTATTGAACTGTGATTGCTTTCTGTTTGTATACTTTCAGGCAAAAAGGGTACTGAAAAGCCTCAGAATCAGGGTTAACAATATGGAGTACAAAATCAGTGGACTCAGTGAGAATCCCTGCAGGTCTCAACTGTAAGTTGTTATAAACTTTCAATGTCTTCTTATATAGTGATTCCTTCAAATGTGGAATGGTGATTATCTTAACTTGGTTTTCTGGCAGGTTTTCATTGAAACATGGGAAGGATGAAAATGGTGAACCTAGGACAATTGAAATCACAGTTTATGATTACTTTAAACGCCATAAGAACATTGAATTGCGCCATGCTGATTTTCCATGCATCAATGTTGGCAAGCCACGGCGCCCGACTTATTTTCCAGTGGAGGTAAGTACCTTCAAAATATCAAGTCCATAGATTTTAAAAGAATTTTTGCATGGGAAAAAGACTAATCTTATGTTCTTGCTTTGCAGCTATGCACCTTGATCTCATTGCAGAGGTACACCAAGTCTTTGACAAATTTGCAAAGGGCTCAGTTAGTTGAGAAGTCAAGGCAAAAGCCCAATGAAAGGAAAGAAGCTTTGTCTGGTGTATGTAATCAACTTTCAATTTCTTGTGTTAATTTTAACTCATTACAAAAAAGTACATAATGTCCATATCCTTAAGTGATTGTTAACTTTATTCTGGCAGTCCTTAAGAAACAGCAGATATGGAAATGAGCCTATGCTTCGCTCTGCTGGGATTACCATTGAATCTGATTTTACTCGGGTTGAAGGCCGAATTCTGCCACCTCCAAAAGTATGGTTTTTTTTTTTTTTAATCTCTTCTGCTTCTTAAATCTATTTAGTTTTTGTTCACATTTGGAATTTTAAGGCCTCTGAAGGTGTTCTCATATGTCTTTTGTGTTTGCAGCTTGTAGTTGGAAAAGGGGAGGACTTCATTCCAAGGGGAGGGCGCTGGAATTTCAACAATAAGGTCAGTGTTTTGTTATTGTGATTATACTTTTATCATGTTATTTTCTATTGTTATTGTTGAAAAGTTAGACGTGTGTTTCTTAATTGAATGTCGTTTTTCAGCAATTAGTTAGGCCTGTGAGTCTTGAGCGTTGGGCTGTTGTAAACTTCTCAGCTCGCTGTGACACGCGATTTCTGTGCACTACTATCAAGAAATGTGCTGAAATGAAGGGAATTGTAAGAGTTCTGTGGCTAATTTAGCTTGTTGATGTTGTAATTCATCTTCCATTTGACACTTTTGGTTTCTTTTGTAGCGCATAAACCCACCATTTCAAGTATTCGAAGAGGATGGTCGTGCAAAACGCGATCCGGCGCCTGTTAGAGTCGAAAAGATGTATCAATATGTAAAGTCCAAGTTGCCTGGTGCCCCTCAGCTTCTGTTGTGCATTCTTCCAGAGAGAAAGAATTCTGATATTTATGGTAGGATCAACAAGTCTCATCTCATTTGTAATAGTTCCTAAGCAGCATAATCTTCTAGTTTTGTTGATACTCACTAGTATGCAATTCCTCAATTAATGCTTCATGTTATGTAGGACCTTGGAAAAGAAGAAATCTTGCTGATGAAGGTGTTGCAACACAGTGCATTGCACCAACAAAAATCAATGATCAGTATATTACTAATGTTCTCCTGAAAATTAATGCCAAGGTACATGCATGAAACTTTATAGTTGTAACTGAAATAGCTATCATTGGCTGTTCTTCATTTTGCTCTTGTGATGCACAGCTTGGTGGAATGAATTCCTTGCTGTCAATAGAGCGTTCTCCTTCCATACCTTTACTTCGTAATGAAGCTACCTTAATTCTTGGTATGGATGTTTCTCATGGAGCTCCAGGCAGATCGGATGCACCATCTATTGCTGCGGTATGATATCGTTTTCGAAGCAGAATTGACATTTATTCTTAGTTAATAGAATGATATCACTAATCTTCACTTGTGTGTGTGAATATTCAGGTTGTGAGTTCAAGGGCTTGGCCTTCAATATCCTGCTACAAAGCCGCGGTTCGGACTCAGTCACCAAGAGTTGAGATGATTCAGTCTTTATTTAAGCCAGTTCCTTCTGATACTGGTAATAAAGACGAAGGTATCATCAGGTAAGTGTTATTATCTAATAATCACATTAGTTTGGTTGTGGTTGAACCTTGAAGAGATTGAAGTATTCCTCATATTCTGATTATTGTTGTGTTTCTTTTCAGGGAGCTGATTATGGACTTCTATGAAACTTCAAATCAAAGGAAGCCTCAGCAAATTATAATTTTCAGGTAATTTTAGTTAAATGAGTGGATTCATGCATTGGATTAGTCCTAATAATGATTTTCAAAATTTTACATAATGTTATATATTTAGAGATGGAGTGAGTGAATCACAGTTCATCAAGGTGTTGAATGAAGAGTTAGTTCCAATCATAGAGGTATTGTGTTTAAGTTTTAATCACTTATTGGTAACTAAAAAAAACTGAATCTCATTGAAATTTAATAACTCTTTCACTGTTCAGACATGCAAATATCTTGATGAGAAGTGGTGTCCCAAGTTCACTTTTATTGTTGCTCAGAAGAATCATCATACTAAGTTCTTTAAGGACAATGCTCCGAATAATGTTCCACCAGGTTAGTGTCACTATTGTACATCAGATTGTAGCTGTAAAATAAATTGTGAAAATTGATGATTTTCTGTTGCAATCTTTTTGTGCAGGAACTGTTGTTGACACCCAAATCTGTCATCCCAAGAACAATGATTTTTACATGTGTGCTCATGCTGGGATGATTGTAAGTATTATTGTCAAATGACTTCTACTTTTTATGAACTTCATGATGCTTATATGATTCATTTTAAAAAATCTATCTACGTATTAAAATTTAATCACCAAATCAACCATTAAATATTTATGTATGTATACATATATTGTTAAAGTTATGACGTATATTATTTTGGGATAGGGAACAACTCGACCAACTCATTACCAAGTTTTGCATGATGAAATTGGGTTCTCTGCTGATGATTTGCAAGAATTAGTTCATTTTCTTTCTTATGTGTAAGTATTACATTACATTACATTTGATTATTTAATTTGATCATGAATTAACTTTGCTATATGTGTAAGAATTCTGTGTGTATATATGAATAATTGATTTTTTTTTTTGTTGAACTTTATTTTCACAGCTACCAAAGGAGCACCACTGCCATATCAATAGGTATAATAACTACTATTATTTGAAATTACTATTCTTGATAATAATTAATTTCTGCACCCAAAAGTATTTTTAAAAGTATAGAAAAAGGAATTTAATTTCAATGTCCTTGTATATAATGTGATGATTGTGTAAAAGGTCTTGCAACTAATAAAATCTTTTTCTCTTGTAGTTGCTCCAATTTGCTATGCTCACTTAGCAGCTGCCCAAATGGGACAATTCATCAAGTATGATGATCTATCTGAGACTTCTTCAAGTCGCGGCGGAACTACAATTTCTAGTGCAGTTCATGTACCTCAGTTACCCCTTCTTCACAAAGATGTCGCGAACTCAATGTTCTTTTGTTAAAATTAGTTGAGCTCTAGCTACAGTAATTTATTTTAATTGAATACATTAACTATTAGGATAAGTCTTCATACTCTCTTTTGGCTATGAGTTATTTATTTGTTAAAATTCTCAAGGTGTTTTTTTCCTTTCAGTTTTTTATATATTTTTTGGATTTTTTTGGGTTATTTATCAAATATTCAAGTTTTTCTTTAAAAAGAAAATTTCATAAAATTTTATATTTTTATAATTTTTTAATAACGATTACATTTGTATTTTGTTAAATAATTTGGGTTCTATACATGTATGCATGGTGTTAGATTTAAAAAAATAGAACAATAATATAAGAAGATAAATTTTATTTGGGTTATAGAGAAACCACCTTTAGAAGGTGATAATTTTCTCCATGCAAAGGTCAAACTGGAACAATAATATTATTTATATTAAATCTCTAATTATTTATACTTTTTATATAGTAACCTAAGATTTTTAGAAATATAATTTCATGACATAAAAATACAGGATTGTATAATATGAATATATTTTATTTTTTATCAAATTTGATATACATGACAAACATAGAATTATACTGGATGCACGTTAAAATTTATATATGTTAAAATATAAAAGAGTAAATATCATTTTCGATCGCTAATTTTTTTTTATTTTGGACATGACACTCATGCTAAAACTGCAAAATGACTTTTGAGCAATTAAAAAATTAGACACATCAACCAATATACTCTATTCGAAATAAGTTACTGGTGTGACATGTCAGATTAAAGTTGATGTCTCAATAATTTACATGTGACAAGTGTCCATGACACGTCAGCTTTAACCTGATATATCACACCGGTAACCTATTTCAGCCGGTTGCAGGAGTTGATATATCTAATTTTTTAATTGCTCAGGATCTTTTTGAGATTTTAACATCATTAGAGGTGTTATGTCCAAAATAAAAAAATCAGGGTAAAAATAATATTTACTCAATATAAAATAATACACACATAACTAATTAATGACTAATTTACTGGTTAAATTTTGATATGTAAATTAGCACTTTTAAAAAATGTATTATATAATTACTTAATATTCATATTTGAATAAAAGTACTAAAAATAGGGGTTTTCATGGGTCGGGTTGGTTCGGGTTTGGGTGAAATGAGAACCGAACTAATTAAAATGTAATTGGTTTGGATTGATTTGGTTTTTCCATTTTCTGTGTCTGGAAATATAGGTTGGTTCGGTTCGGGTACCCAATCAAACATTAAATTTAAGAAAAAAAATTAAAAAATGAAAAAAAAATATTTTAACAAATAAATAATAAAATTAATTAGAAACAAATCTTAAAAACAAATTTTTCATGAGTTTATCAAATTAGAATGAATAATTTACTAAAAAATATTTATATATTATTATATTTTTTATTTTTTTAAAATTAATAATAAGGGTAATCGGATTTACGAATTGGTTCGGGTTCCACTCCCTCAAAATCGATACCCAAACCAATACAGATTAGGCATAATCGAGTTGAACTCGATTTATACCCGATGACCCATCAGGTCTTGAACCAATTTAATTGGTTCGGTTCGAGTCCGGATGGATAATTGGGTACTCATTACCCATAAACACCCCTAACTAAAAATACTCATAGAAAGTTATTTGTATGTCAAAACAACTCATAGTTTTATTGCGGTGGATTCAATTTAATTAAATAGGACTTTTAGTGATTATTAATTCTACGTAACCAAAAGTCTTATGGATTCAATAATTAATTTATTATTTAAAATTTTAAAAATTATTACTCGAAATTAAAAATTATTGTCATCCAAATATAATAAAAGTGATCATTTATATGAATTATTATTTATAATTCGTTTACTATCATTATCAAAATATATGGACTCTCTCAAAATTTTCTCTTAGGCGTGATTGGAGACTAGGAGACTAGGATTCGTTATTCTGTTTGTTGTATAGGAATTGGAACTAAAATTTCATTCTCTAAAATTTCAGTATTTTCAATATCTCCATTTAGAAGTAACTGGAGCACTGAAAACTGGATTGAAATTTTAATAACTTTTTTTTTACTTAAATACGCTCACATAACATTAAAGTTTTTAATATTAGCATTTGTTTTTATTCTATTACTTAATTCAATCTCAACTTTTTAATATTTATCTCTTAATAAATTTTAAACCAAACACAATAAATAAAATTAATTCAATTTCAATTTCTCGTCTCAGTCTTCCGATCTTAGCCTTATTATTTTATTTTAAATTTAATTAAATATATGAATGGAAGGATTTTTTCCTAGAACAAAAGAAGGTGAAAAGTATGCATTGATGCCTTGATGGCATTTGTCATTTATTGATTTTAAATTTTTATTTTTCTACTTCTTTTTTCTTAGATATAAACAAAGAGAAAATTATGCATTGATGATATTTGTCATTTATTCTCTATTTTTTGTTATTTATAATTTCAGTGAGATAAAAATAATTATTAAAAACTTTAAATGAAAATGAATACTATTAAACAATTATTAAATAATAAAGACACATAATAATCAAATAACTATCCCTATCCCTATTAATAGTAATAATTAATCATTCAATAATAAATTTAAAATAAAGAAAGTCAAAATCACAAATAATATTATTTTATTTGATAATTAAACTCTTTTATGATGTACTCCAAACTCCAAAGTCAAAAATAATATCTCTCTTTTATTTTTTTTTGGTGTGCCTCTCTTTTATTTTTATTACATAACAAAAAAATATAATATTGTAAGGAAATTGGAATTTTGCCATTTGGAGCACAGAATATTTTAAATTGCAAGGGAATGCAGAATTTGCCATTTGGTTTGGTCTCTGCTCACTCTCTCTCTTTCTCTCTCACCAACCTGGGTATTGTCATTCCTTCCCTCTTACCACATCACTTTCATTTCGCACGCACAAACAATACACACTCGATTCTCCATTCTCACACTAATCTTTCTCTCAAAACCCATTCTTCTCTTCACTCACTCACTCTCTAACTCTCAGATCGGTGTCTCGCAACAAGGTACTTTCCATTTTTCTATTTCTCCTTTAATTTCTTCTTCTTCTATTTTGTTTTTAATTATTATTTCTGAAGGCTCACTGTATCTATCTTCTTCCTGAGTACTTTTTTTTTTCATATATAATTTTTTTTAATTGTTGTACTTTATTTTAATAATAATTCTGAATGTCATTGCATTCGAGAAACAAATTCTATGCTGATCTCGTCGCCCTGTTTAGCTGAATTTTTCTCCTCTTTCAACGCTTACTCTGAATTCCTTGCATGCAAATGACGCTTCTTTCTCTTTCACTTCTCTGTTTTTCAGCTTGTTTACTGAAAATCTTGTGTTTCAAATATTGTGAAACACTTTTTTTTGGGGGTTAATCTCGTGGTTCTGATGATCCTTTGAAAAAAAATTAATTGAATTTGTTCATCTTCTGTACTTTTTCCCCCCTAATTTATTATATTTTCTATCAGTTTTTGGAACGGAATTCCCAAGGGACATTTTGTCTTGTGATTTTTGAAAGGGAAATATGGGGTTTAGGGTTTCAAATTTAATTTTGTTGATGTAGCTGCATCTTTGTGCCTGCATGCAATGGATCAAGCTTCTTGATGTCTTTTTTTTTCTGGACATTTTTTTTTGTTTTGCTTCTAAGAATGAGAATCATAACTGTAAAGTTATTTGTCAAAAATTTTCAAGTTAAGAGGGAAAACTTGTCTTGCATGTCTATGGATTTAATTTGTTTGTTTCATTTTTTTGTCCTTCCAATTAAAATTGGAACAATTACAAGGTTACAACTTACAACAAACATATGTTACTTCATTTCACTTCTATTAGAATGCATGCAGAAGGCTTGTGGTTACTGCAGATTGTATGAAGTTTATGCTGATCTCCTTACAAATGCCATTGCTAAATTGTCTTTCTCAGGTTTGGATTCTTTTGAGAATATTCGGTTTATGAAATATTCAGTGAACTTTTATAACTGGTATTTGGCTACTGGGGGATCCAAACCATGGGGTCTCAAGGTGGTGGTGGTGAAAGTAATGGTAAACATGCACAGCTCCAGCCTTTGGCGCGGCAAAACTCGTTGTACACTCTCACGCTCGATGAGGTTCAGAATCAATTAGGTGACTTAGGAAAGCCCCTAGCTAGTATGAACCTCGATGAGCTTCTAAAAAATGTATGGACTGCCGAGGCCAACCAGTCTTTAGGTATGGACATTGACCGCACAACACAAGCCAATCAAGCTGCACTGCAGCATCAATCTAGTCTATCAATAACTAGTGCACTAGGCAAGAAGACAGTTGATGAGGTTTGGAGAGATATCCAGCAAAATAAAGATAATAACGAGAAGAAGTCTCGAGAGAGACAAGCTACATTAGGAGAGATGACATTGGAGGCTTTCTTGGCGAAAGCAGGGGTCGGAATTGTTGTCGAACCATCATGTAATACTAAAAGTGCCGGTCCTTTAGCTGTTGCTGATTCTAATTTAACAGCACCACCATTTCCTCCACAAGGTCCAATGATGCAATATGCACAACCACCATATCAGCATCCTCAGCAAAGTTTAATGGGGATGTATATGACTGGCCAGAACATAGCACAACCGTTGCACATGGGGGCTGGTGGTGCTTTGGATGTTCCATATGCTGATGGTCAGGTGGCAATGCCATCACCTTTGATGGGAACCTTGTCCGATACGAAGATACCTGGTAGGAAAAGGGGGACACCGGAGGACATAATGGAGAAGACGGTCGAAAGGAGGCAGAAGAGGATGATCAAGAATCGGGAATCTGCTGCTCGTTCTAGAGCAAGGAAGCAGGTTACCTTTCTCTTACTTTTGAATTGTGTCATGTTGTCATATGATATGAAGTTCCTTTTTTATGTTTAGCTTTCCCCTTAATAAAATTTATTCACCTTGATGACTAAATAGGCTTACACAACTGAATTAGAGAATAAAGTGTCGCGCTTGGAAGAGGAAAATGAAAAGCTGAGGAAACGAAAGGTTAGATTAATCTTTGAAATTCTTTTTCACTTTTTTTCAATCCCCAACCCAACTTCCCTTGTACCCTGTTACTTTCATGTGCTGAATATGATATTGAGACTTGGCACAATGGTAAGATTGCTACGTGTGTCGTAACCTAGAGAGGGTTATGGTTTCAAATTCAAGAAACATCCTATCTATTTGCGGTGGTCAGCTGAGTACACTTCCCCAACCAAGGTCCTATTAGGTGGGAGTGATGTGTTCTGGGCTGCCCTTTTGACTTAGAATTTGAAGTGCCGAATATACAGTGTTATTGTTTGATTAATTTCAACTTTTTTAATATTCAGAAAAAAAGATATGGAAAATCTGTATTTCTACTCCAATATTAATTCTCTCTAAACTTAAAATCTTACTACAAGGACTCAACACACTATTTCATTGTTTACAAATTGTCAGTAAAATCTAAAAAACTTAATTGACCATGAAAAATGTATTCCTCAACTATCTGATGCATGTGTATTCCCTGCAAGTCAAAGTGTAACTCAACAAACAGCATCCTTTATTACATGGTTTGGAGTGTAATTTCACCACTTGAGCCCTCGGTCATGTAGTGCAATTTGGCATTGAAATAACCTAGTCAAAAGATTTTGTGGGATGGTGATGTCGGGCATTTGATTGCCCCACCAGATCTCCGAGCAAGTGGTTGAAATGCACCCCAAATGTAACTCAAAAGAAAAAGAAAACGTTATTTTTAACATTTGTACGGCTATTAGAACACTGAATTTAGTTGCAGACAGCTAGATTGACATTTTAGAAATCTCTGGTTTACTAATGTTGTGCTTTAAAAGGAAGAATTCAATATATATAGAGAGAGCTGCTAGTTCTCTAATTTGGCTGGGAAACGCCATAAATGAATAGATAAAAGGCATCACAAAATACTGGAGATATGCGCTGTATGTATCTGGAAATAACTCCTCTGAAGTTGAATCGTTTGTTGTCCTAAAATCTAAAAATGTATTATCTTCCAAATTTCCCCTGTTCTCATTCATGGAAAAAAGCTTCTCTAAGTTCTATTGCTTCCTTCACATATTTGCATTTAGGTTTTTAGACAAACTTGTTTATATCTACCATGGTTCATGGTTCTTTTAGCTATTTTTCGGCGATATTCATTTAGCTGATTAGTCACTTGATCACTTAAAATATTCACTTGACTGTATGTTTTAATGTTGACTGCTAATGTAAGATTCAAGATTCAAAGATTACTCCTCTCATTCTCACAATTCATCACCCCTATAGTCCTATCACTTGATCCCTTCTCGATATGTGTGTATCAAAGTTCTCAGATAGATTTGTTCTAAGTGTCATTTGCATACTCTTGAATGATGTGTCTCTTAGTATACTTGAATTAAATAGCAATCTTCTTCTTTATGAAAGAAACTTGATTTTTTATTTTATTTTATTTTATTTTCTGTGGGCTAAAATTATTCACTCAATCTTTTATCCAAAAAATGACATTCACTTCTGCTTTACATATAAGTTGTTAGTGCACATAATTGAACTAAGCCTTTAAGGGTTATTTTCACTGCTTTTCTTTGGAAGGTATATAAGAAGATTTCTTCAATACAATTTGTGTTAAATGCAAGTAATTGGTAGGAAGATTATTAAAGGTTCTACTAGTAGATTACAAATTGTTCATGCTGCTGTCCCAATCCACACAGAAACCTTGTTTATTGAATCTTGGTGCATTTATTTAGGCAGTTCATATGAACATGTTTCTATGATGGTTTCTGATGCATTCTTAGTTCCTTGTTACTTTTTCAACTAGCACATTTAACTTTTGGCCTAAACATGCAGGAGCTAGAGAACATGTTGTCTAGTGCACCCCCACCACCGCAACCCCGATACCAGATTCGCCGAACATCATCCGCGTCGTTCTGACATCTGTACCTGTAAGTGGAGGCATGGTAGTCAAAGGCACCAAAGCTGTTGTATTTGTTGGTGCTTTAGGGCTGCCTTTCGCAAAATCGGTTTAAATTAAAAGAGAAAAAAAAAGGAGAGAAGAGGGTGAAAGATAAGTTATCTCTAACTTGTGAAAATTGTGATGCTAATGAATGAGTTAAAATAGTGAGAATGTGAAAAGAACAACTAGTTGTTGAGACTCTGTGACTCTCTTAGTAGCAAACAGCTTAGAGCTTTGTAAATTGAACTTCACAATCTTTTATTTTTACTATGAATGTTAAAGATTGAGTAGCAAAGTTAAAATACCAACCAAATAACCAAAAAGAAAAAAAAATTATTATTATCTCTATGTAATTGGAATACTCCCTCCTACCAAGTAAATCTGTCTTTCAGTGTTAATGTTTTTCTTCCAACAATATAATCATTTTTAAGGTTTTAACGTTTAAGATTGTATTAATTTTGTTTTGCAATATGACTCCTCCTAATCTGATTCACTTATATTACAATTATTTTACAGCTATCTAAAATTCTTATGTTCTCTTTAATGCATTGATAGAAACAAAATACTAGAAGGTAAATAATTGAGAGGGGAAATCAGACAAAAAGAACTTTGTGACAATGTTAATGGTAAGTTTGTGAAAACTCATTTTAAGTCCAGAAATTTATGTTTCTATAAGTTTCCGAATTTAAAAATTTAGTAATACTTTCTGTCCCAAAAAAAATGGTAATGCTAGTCAGCATTGCATATTTTAATTAGGGTTGTCAAAAATCTCCTGCTCTGAATTGGGATCCGAAGAAGGAGATGTTTTTTCGTGGGCCACAGATGGAAAAAGTATCTATATTTTACATTGATCGCATGGATAGATATCCAAATGAACATATGCATTAGACAATTGTGTAAATTTTTTTTGGCGACTAAGATCGTGTAAAATGTTTAACACTAACATTGCATATTTAATAATAAATTTTACAAAATAAGTTAACCAAAAATAAATTTAAAAATAATTATTTATGCCACAAACTAAAAATTTAAGGTGGGGACTTTTCGTAGGATGTGTATAGTCCAGAATTGTTAATAAGAATTTAGTCATGTATAGAAAATGGTGGAAACTCACGTAGACACAGGGTGTCAAACGGGCTAGTCCGCTCCGCCAGAAGCCTACCCTTAGGCGGGTTGGCCCTCCCCGCCCCGCTTAGTATGGCGGTTTTGAAATCTCATCCTGCCCTCACTAATGGTGGGCTGGCGAGGATGACAATGGGGATCCGTGGGGGTGGGTACCTTAATCCAGGCCCGCTCCCGTCCCCGTTTATAATATTGCATCCTGTCTCCGCTCCATTTCTGTCGCGGGTCCCCATTTAATTCTCTACACGGGGAATACGGAACTCCGCGGATATCCATGGATATTAAACTTTAAGAAATTTTAAAAAATAAATACAAATATAACACAATTAAATTCAATACAACAAAATTCAACATATTAAAATATGCAATTTCAATACAAACATAATCAAATTTAAGTACAACTTATTCAAACAAATTTATTTGTTTTAATTTTTAATATAATTTATACATTTTACATTTATATATATAAAGTTTTTATATAACTTTAGGTTGACGGGGATTTAGCGGGTCCCCATGGGGCGGGTACCTCAATCCTCGTCCCCATCCTGATTTATTCGTGGGGCGAGTTCCCATCCAGTGGAGAATTAGCTGGTCCCCATTAAGTCCTTCGTCGCGGATAATTTTCGCGGGTATGAAGATAATTGCCATTCCTAGTCAAGCTTGCCTAAGTTTTTAAATATCTTTTTTAAAGAAAAAAGAAAAATAATTAAATCTATTTAAAAAAATATATATAATTTCACAAACATTCCAAGAATTTATAATATTTAATTAAATATTATCCAAATCATATAATTAAACATTATTTTTTTAATATAATTTTACTAACATTTCAATAAATAAATAATATGTTTTACTGATTAACTAATTATTTTCTTAATTTTTAGAAAAAAGAGTGAAAAAAAGGGCCCTGACCCCACCACGCTTAAGCCTGCCAAAGCCTGCGGGTTAGACGGACGAGTTAGGCGAGTTTACTATTATGGTGGTCTCCAAATTCTAGTTTGGTCCGTTTTTCTTACGGGTTAAGCGGGCCGGCCCGATGGATTGCGATCCGTTTGACATTCCTACGTACAGTTAATTTCATGTGAAGTTGATATTTTATTATTATTAGATGATAATTTAATTAAATATTTTAAATCATTCAACGCTTTTATTAAGCAACTTTATGTGAAGTCCACTATACTCAAATATTCATTATAAGAAATTATCTAACAATTTTTAACTATTAAGTTTATACAAAGACGACACGAGTGAGTGTTCACCAAAATTAAAACTAATCTAAAAATAAAAAAGTTTGGCGAGACTAAGGTTGCAACATGGACAGAGACATCAGTATTCCAAAATACTAACTAGTAAATTAGTGTATTTTAGTTCTGTTAAAATAGTCACAAATACATTGAGTTAAATATCAGACTGACCCCTGAAATTTGAGGTGTTGATCAAATTAGCCTCAGAAATTCACTTGGCATCAAAATATCCCCTCACTTTTGAAGTTGTGACTCAAGTTGGCCCTTCTATTAGCTTCCGTCAAAAACTTGATGATGTGGCCGTTAAATGTGCCACTATGGACGCCATGTGTTATGACATTTGTCTTGTAGTACCTCTGGTGGTTAACTAATGTGGCAAATTTAATGTTATGGCTCAATTTAGTCCCTGAGTACTTACAATACCAATTTTCGAACCCTAATTCCCAAATTTCTGTTGTCTTCTTCCCCAAATTGTTGTGTAGTGAAATTGATGCATACAAGTGAACAACAGCCAACGATATTCTGATTTTGTAAACTTGCCTAATTTCAGATGTAGGCTCCCCAACTAGCAATTTGCATAATTATTCATACTTATATTAGTATAGTAAATTATGACTCAATTTAAATGTACCACAAATTGTGAATAACTAAACTGCTCCAGCAAGCATAAGTAACAAAGAAATGACATCTCATTCTAGGAAACCTCAAAATACACAAAAAACATGACAAATTCAATCTGCAATATTGCAATAGACAAAAAAGCATTTCTGCATCACAATTTGAAATCCTTAAACATGATATTTTTTATGTCGTACGATATTCTTCGATTCAAGAGTAAGGCATCATGGACAAGCATAATTCTTATCTTTTAAATGTTTTAGTATGTAAATAAGTAGATGTTATTATAAGTTTATAACAGTTATCAGCAAATGCAGAAAAAAACTGCGATAATCAGCATAATTTAAAAAAAGTAAAAAGTAAAAACAAATCATATGAGCAATTGAGCAGGGATTTTTAGACATTGAAACTTACTCCACAGCTAGTGTTCAGTGCTGTTCTGCTAGAACCATCTGCAATTGGAATAACTGATACAAGTTCATCAATATATGCATCTGCTCCTTGTGGGAACAATAGCCAAGGGCCCTGTAACCAACACATCTCAAGGAGTGAAAATTAAGCATCCATTTTTATCATCTCCAGGACCCTCTGCGCTCCCCCCACCCCCCCACCCCCCCACCCCAAAGAGAAATACATAAATAGGCATTTTTGAAGTTCAATATCCTCGACCTTATCCATTTTTAGTTTAACTTAATACTAACTTTACCAATTCTATTGGAATGGTTGCACATGAATCTCAGTGACTAGATATATTTTGCAAGCAATAAAATTAGAGAAGTTAAATATTTAGAGTGCCAGCAGTATAATATTACAACCTTGAAATTTTAATATAACTCATGTTTCACAAAGACAATAGACTTTGCAAGCAATAAAATTAGAGAAGTTAAAAATTTCAGAAGTCATAACAACTTCAATATAGAATTCATAAGAACACTAAAGAAAATTGTCTTTGTCAAGCATTTTTCACTTTAGACATGTTAATGTTCCCAAATTATAACCAGATAAAGTTCAAGTTTTCAATGTCAGAAAGTAATATATTAAAAAATTTAGTGAAACCAACAACAAACAATTAAATTTGCAACAAAATAATTAGTTTTCACATGATTGAGCCACCTAGAAAATTGACCAAAAAAGGTAAATTGATTAATGAAATTAAGAGGGTGGAAAAATGGGGGTATTAGGACTAGGTAAATTAAAGAGTTATTCGATCAAACCCCGAAACTCAAACAGATTTTCATGAACCCTAAGCCAAAAATGTTGCAGAAAATTGGAAGAAAAAAAATTTGCTAAGAATAAAACACATAACTGAGCATTCACGATTGAAGGATTTAGTTCTCTCACTCACCTTCTCGGGGCAATGCCTTTGCACTGATGACTTCGATCGATCATCCATGCCACCCACCCTTTGAATGTTGTTCCGCATCGCCTAAGGCCATTGATTACGGCTGTTACAGAAACGCTCTGAGAAGAAAGAAGAAGAACAAGTGAAGAAGAAGATAGAGAGAGGGGCATCATTTTAACAGTGGCACATTTAACGGCCACATCATCAGGTTTTGGACGGAAGCTAAGGAAAGGGCGAACACGAGCCAAGACTTTAAAAGCGGGGGTTTATTTTGATGCCAAGTAAATTTTGGGAACCAATTTGATTAATATCCCAAATTTTAAGGGTCAATATGATATTTAACACCAAATACATTGGATGAAAATATTAATATTTGACATGGCATAAGGACAAGGTTGTGGCAAATAGTAGTCGTGGTTTGGTAATAGAAGACTCGCCGAGCGGGAAAATCACGGAACAAAGAACAATAAAAATAAAAATAAAATAAAAAAGAGGGTAGGGGGCACGCGCGACACGTGCGACGCGAGCGGTGAGAGAGGGGGAGTGTTAGAAGAAGAGTCGTATTGGTTAAACAAGGAATGCGAGTTGGCTTCGAAACCCTAAAGCGTCACGCATTTGGGGATTGTTCTTCTTCCACTCGCTCATACCCCTCGCGTGAAACTGACTCTCCCTCCCTCTCTCACTTTCAACCCCTTTCAGTTTCAGATCATCATCTTCATCATCAATCTCTCTTCTTTCTCTCAGGTACCTTCAATTTCCACACACCCTAACCCCTCTCCCTCTCCCTCTCTCTGATTCCCTTATTCAATTGTTCTTTTTCTGTTTTATGCTTTTTAGGTTGTTGTGCTATTGCTTAACTTACTAGGTAGATGTAACACTTCAAATTCAGTGCACTCTCAACTAGAATTTAGGTTGGCAAGTTTGTATTTTTGCTACAATTTATGTGGTGGTGGCAGTGTGTGATGTTAAAAGGGTAATTACTGGTTCTTGTTGATGACACATTGTTGGGTTCAAGTGTGTGCTCATAAAGGAGGTTAAATTATTACTTCTAGTTTGCTTTTAATGTTAAATGGAAGTTTCGGAATAAAAAGCCTTACACTTGAAAAGTAGTTATTGGTTTGGAGGTTATATTTGTGCTTTTGAAGACTTGTTTTTTCTTTATGCTGTTTGACTTGTGACATAAAGGAATGTGGAGGAGTCTAAATTTTGTTGAGACTGTCAGTGTTCTTTTTCTTAATCTAAAATGTTTTTGGTTGTGTTGTGTGATAATTTCATTAGAATAATTTAGTAGGATTTTGGTTGTAGTCTTGTAGATACATTCTCTTCTTCATTTGTATTGATTAGTTATTTTGATATGGGAAATATAGTGTTGGTCTATAGGTGTAATAGTTTAACCATATCTAGAAAACTGCTAGTGTTAATCAGTAATTTATGTATATATACATAGTAATTGTTTTTTTTTAAAAAAGTTAATATTTTCCTTTTCAAGTCCTTTGTGTTATAATTTACTTTGGGTTTACCTCTCTTTTTATTGGGAGAAAAAACTTCATGATAATTGAGAGTGCTTTAGAGTTAGAACAACATTTTGCCTTTACATATGTTGGGATTATGCCAAGTCTTTAGAAACCAAACTCCAAAATACAACGTCAATGCCATAGTGTAGGATGTAGGAACATGCTTAGGTGCCCTGCACATCTGCTGCCAAGCCCCAAAATGTACAAAACAATATTTCCAGATATGTTGAGAAACATTGTACTAAAATACATTTACTGGTTTGCACCGATGTAAAGTTTTATCACTGTTTAGTTTTTACCTTATTTAATAGAGCAGTGCTCATGAAAGATCTAAACTTTGACTCTTTGAGAAAGAAATACTATGATCTATATTTTGATTGGGTGGATTGGCAAGACAAACGGGAGAGAAGCATCTGAAAAATGAAAGAGCCAAATTCTCTTAAAAATGAGATGTTGATTTAATGTGGAACAAGATTTAGTTGATTTGTCATATATTTTTTGTCTAGAGCTGATGATTATCTTAATGTTTTCCAACATATAAGAGGGGGGTGGTAGCTTTTGTTATTATATTTACTTTTTGAGTAAACACCCTTCCCGGTTCCTGAGTTTTTTATTTTGGACAAGGCACCCCTTAATGAATCGAAACTCCCAGAGCGGTCCCTAAGCAATTAAAAAATGGGACAAATCGACCCCTGATACATCACATCGTAACCAATTTTCAGGTGGTTTTAGGGGTTGATTTGTCCCATTTAAGGATTTTAGGGGTTGATTTGTCCCATTTAAGGGTCGATTTGTCCCATTTTTTAATTGCTTAGGGGCTGATCTGGGAGTTTCAATTCGTTAAGGGGTGCCTTGTCCAAAACGAAAAACTTCAGGGATCGGGAGGGGTGTTTACTCTTACTTTTTTCTCTTGGAGGACCTCCTTGTCCAATCAGGTTATTAAATGTTTAGTCTTTCATCTGTTCATGTTATGAAACTGCGAAGAACAAATTTGATGGTGTCTGTAACAGCAGCCATTTGCTTGTCTGCTGGATATTAATTGGATATTGTGGACCCTTTCTAAATTGTGAAGCTACTGTCTTCCAAATTAAGAGCACTGGTTACTGGTTAGGAGTTGCATTTTTTTTTTTCCTTTTTCAAATTCCTATTTACATGTCATAGTCTGCTAGTTATCTTCAAGTTATACTGCCTGTTATCTTAGACAAGGGTTGCCGAGTTATCCCAAAATTGTTTGAAAGTTGAAATTTCTTCTCATGATCTACCTTGTTTTCTATAGTTTACAACCCATAATCACATGATTAGGCAATGAATATATGATGAAAATTGAACTGGGTCTTCTTGATGGCTTGACATGATCTATATTTTTCTACAATTTTTCAGTACCCTACATATCATCAAGAAGAAAGCTGTTCTGGACATGGATATAGACCTTAGGTTACCTTCTGGTGAACATGATAAGGAGGATGAAGAAACAGCTACAATTGATAACATACTGGATGGTGAAGAAAAATTGAATAATGGAGCTATGGAGGGGAGAAATATGGTTGATCCTGGTATGGAGTTGCAAGCTCTAAATGGTGGTGATTTGAATTCGCCCACACTTGATATGGTAATGTTCAAGGAAGATACTAATCTTGAGCCACTTTCTGGTATGGAATTTGAGTCTCATGGGGAGGCTTATTCATTCTACCAAGAATATGCTCGTTCAATGGGATTCAACACTGCAATACAAAATAGCCGACGCTCCAAAACATCAAGAGAATTTATAGATGCAAAGTTTGCTTGTTCTAGGTATGGTACTAAACGAGAATATGACAAATCGTTCAATCGACCACGTGCAAGACAGAGCAAGCCAGATTCTGAAAATTCAACTGGTCGAAGATCTTGTTCCAAGACTGACTGTAAAGCAAGTATGCATGTGAAAAGAAAACATGATGGAAAATGGGTTATACACAGTTTTGTGAAGGAGCATAATCATGAGCTTTTACCAGCCCAAGCAGTTAGTGAACAAACAAGAAGAATGTATGCTGCAATGGCCAGACAGTTTGCTGAATACAAAACTGTGGTTGGTCTCAAGAATGAAAAGAATCCATTTGATAAAGGACGGAATTTGGGCCTTGAATCTGGAGACGCTAAACTCATGCTGGATTTTTTTGTACAGATGCAAAATATGAACTCTAACTTCTTTTATGCAGTTGATCTCGATGATGATCAAAGACTGAAAAATATTCTATGGATTGATGCTAAAAGTAGGCATGACTATACCAACTTTTCAGATGTAGTGTCATTTGATACCACCTATGTTAGAAACAAATATAAGATGCCTCTTGCACTTTTTGTTGGAGTGAACCAGCACTATCAATTTTTATTGCTGGGGTGTGCCTTGATATCAGATGAAAGTCCCTCAACATTTTCTTGGCTGATGCGGACATGGCTGAAAGGAGTTGGTGGTCAAGTTCCAAAAGTGATGATTACTGAACATGACAAGACTTTGAAGTCAGTTATTGCAGATGTATTCCCTAACACTTGTCATTGTGTCTCTTTATGGCATATTGTGGGTAAGGTATCTGAAAATTTGGCTCATGTAATTAAAAAACATGAGAAGTTTATGGCAAAATTTGAAAAATGCATATACAGGTCATTGACCAGTGATGACTTTGAGAAGAGATGGTGCAAAATTGTTGACAGGTTTGAACTTCGAGAAGATGAATGCATGCAGTCACTATATGAAGATCGTAAGTTGTGGGCGCCAACATTCATGAGGGATGTTTTCTTAGGTGGTATGTCTACTGTCCAACGATCCGAAAGTGTAAATTATTACTTTGACAAATATGTTCACAAGAAGACCTCTGTGCAAGATTTTGTTAAACTGTATGAAGCAATCTTGCAAGACAGGTACGAAGAGGAAGCCAAAGCAGATTCTGATACCTGGAATAAAGTAGCAACATTGAAAACTCCTTCACCTTTTGAGAAGAGTGTTTCAGGGGTTTACACGCATGCTGTATTCAAGAAGATTCAAGCTGAGGTTGTTGGTGCAGTTGCTTGTCATCCTAAAGTTGATAGACAAGATGAGACCACTA
>JASCZI010211457.1:0-29636 GCA_036250425.1 Stylosanthes scabra | reverse complement strand
TTCATAGGGTTCACGACATGCAATCAAATAAGGACTTCTTTGTTGTGGTGAATGAAGTAAAATCAGAATTGTCTTGTATATGTCGTTTATTTGAATATAGAGGCTATCTTTGTCGACACATATTGATTGTTCTACAATATGCTGGCCACTCTGCAATCCCACCCCATTATATTTTGAAACGCTGGACCAAAGACGCCAAGGTACGGAATATAATGGGAGAAGAATCTGAACATATGCTGCCAAGGGTGCAACGATACAACGATTTATGTCAGCGATCACTTAAACTGAGTGAAGAGGGATCTCTTTCGCAGGAGAGTTATAGTATTGCAGTCCATGCACTGCACGAAGCACAAAAAAGTTGCGTGGGTGTTAATAATTCTTGTAAGAGTCCCATGGAAGTTGGTACATCAGTCACTCATGCTCAGCTTTCTACTGAAGAAGATACCCAAAGTAGAAATATGAGCAAGTCAAACAAAAAGAAGAATCCGGCTAAAAAGAAAAAGGTCTGTTTGTTACAACTGTACTGCAACAACTTGATTTAATATTGTTTTTATTTTATTTTTCCTCATTTGTTGATCTCTCCTTTGATTTGCAGGTGAGTGCTGAGGCTGAAGTGTTGACTGTTGGAGCAATAGACAACTTGCAACAAATGGTTTGTCCTCCCACTGTTAGTCTCTCTCAAATTGTGTGATCTTAGTTGTTGGTTATATACTACATTGTAAAAGAAATATAGGCAATGTTTTGCAAATTGGGAATTTGAAATGTTTGCCTTGAGGGAAAAAATTTATGAAATATTACTTTGGAACTTCAACTTAGTTATATGTATGTATCTATTTCCTTGAAGCAAATTGCTCTCAAAGCTTAAAGGGGTCTTCTTTTGCAGGACAAGTTCAACACAAGAACTGCGGTTACCCTTGATGGCTATTACGGCACACAACAGAGTGTGCAGGGAATGGTATGGATATGATACTCCATAATTCTCATGTTTTATTATGCAGCAAGGTTTTGTTTATTTGCACCTAACAATATATATATATTGCTAACCAATAATATTTCAAGAAAGTATCAAATCACCATTGCAACGACCACAATTTCTCATCTTGAATATTGGCTTTCCGTGTAAATTGCTTTATACTATCTAGCATTGAAACTATTCTCATATATTCCATCAGTCAGGGAATTATATTGTTTATTTTATTTCATTTAATTTTGTATGTGGATGTCTAACTAAAGCTTTTCTTTATTTGATGGATTAGTTGAACCTAATGGGACCAACACGAGATGATTATTACGGGAATCAGCAGACTCTTCAGGGACTGGTGTGTATAGAAGGAAATTTTAATCAAGTTCTGTTAAATAATTATTTTGATTATTAAATAATTCATATATTTTCACAGGGACCAATAAGTTCAATACCAACAAGTCATGACGGTTATTATGGTGCGCACCAGAGCATGCCTAATCTGGTAAGGCTATTTTGCTAAGGATAACTTTTTGATCCTAAGGTTGTTTAATTCTTACATGGTCTAAACTCTAAACTTGCAGGCACAACTGGATTTTTTGCGAACAAGTTTCACATATGGCATCCGGGTTAGTATGGTAATTTGAAACTCGTGTTAGGATTATCTATTATTCATTTTCCTTCTGAAGAAAAATGTCATGATGGTTCTCGTGACAGGATGATCCGAATGTAAGAGCAGCACAGTTGCACGAGGATCCGTCGAGACATGCCTGATGCCAATATCCTTTTAGATGTAGTTTGAGTTGACCAAAAACAAGAACATGAAGGTAGTTGACATGTTAATGTCAAACCCATTATTTTTACAGTTAAATGAATATCTTGTTCAGTGTTAACAGTTCAATCAGTGATTGAAATTTTCTATATTGATAGGCTGGGAAACAAGGACTTTTGGATGCTTATCTTGGTGTAGATAATGGGATACATCATTGACGGTTGCAAGTTAAAATGGAGAATTTCCAAAAATCCAGTATTTTGTAATATAAATATATCTGTTAAGTTAATAATGCTGGATAGAGATTGTTGTATTATAATAACTTAGGCTACGTGGAAAAATTACAATTTGGAAAGTGCTTGTTAGCATGCTTTCTTATTTTTCCATTGCTTCAAGAGTAAAATTTCGCCTATTTATGATTTCATTGTTTATTTTTCTGTGGAAGAAAAAGAAACAACTATCTAGTAACTATTAGAGTCTAGAGATAAGAGAAAAATAAATTAAGGAACTACATTCTTTTAACAAGTGGTTGCTAAATATGATATTATCTGATAAATGAACTTAAATTTTGGATTAGAGAAAATATTACATTATCTTTGTTTACCATATTTTAAATAATTAAATAATATCAATATCCATTCTTTTAGCAATTGCTTCAACTTTAAGTCTTCTAAAGATATATAAGGTAAGATATAAGACAAGTCAAAGTAAGTTTTTATTCACTGACCAAAAGCAGAAAGTAAGTTTTTCTTTTTTTGTTTTTTTTTTTAAAAATATTTTTGGAGATTATAATGATAACCATTTGGCTCTGGAAATGAGCTACAAATAGTAACATTTAGTATGGTACGTGTTGAATTCTGTAGCAGTTTTAATGAAATTGAAACTTTAATTGCATTTTCTTTCTCTCTGATTCTCTCTCTGAACTATCATATCATTTTTTAGAAAGCTGAGTGCAGAAAAAATGTTTAGTGGCCAAAATTGGAAAGTGATAAATAGTCGTAACTTCTTATTTATTTATTTATTATTGTTTGAATAAATATGTTGATAATATTAAATATAATAATATATAATTGCAAATTTTACATACATAATATTGTATGAGTTTGCGTGTGAGGGTAGAGAGAGTAAGTATGCATTCAATATTGACACAGAATTCACAAAGTTTGAGTTTTGAAACCAAAGTAGGATACAGCTAATAAGTGGTTGATTCTCACTACTCTACAATTAACTCCAAAATTTGAACTTTGAACATCCATCATCCAATAAACACAAGTGCATGTCTGCTTCTCCCATGAACCAATAACAATCTTCGATTCAATGTGAACATAAGAAACTTGATCCTATATTATTCCATATCACAAATTTTTTATTCCCAATAAAGCATTATATTTTTTATATGGTGATAGTTATCCTGTTCATCATGGATCAAATTATTCTTTCACCATCAAAAAAGTCTCCTAAACAAGGAAATGTTTATCATGGACCAGGTTCATGATGGACCTAGATAGAATATTCTAAATATGTGACTCATATTTAATCTATATCACAAATTTTTTATTCCCAATAAATCATTACATTTTTTATGTGATGATAGTTATCATGTTCATCATGGACCAAATTATTCTTTCACCATCAAAGAAGTCTCCTATAAACAAACATGCATTCTTCGTGCTGTCTTCTAGTAAGATAAGTGTTAGTGTCACTGTGTTAGTGTGTTACTATTAATTAACAATAATAATTGTCTCGTTGACTTGGATGGGGTTTTGTGGAATATTGGCTGGCACACTTGGAACTACATGCAATCCTATTAGGACCTCTCTCAACACCTACAATTTCGTTTGAGACTCTATAATATTAACGGAAACACTAGTAATTACAGTAGCAGAACTAGGTTTGTGTTTTTTATTTTCAGTATTTTTTATTTTTTAGAATTTTGTGAAAAAAATACATCATTGGAGGTGAAAATAAACAATAAAGAAAGTAAAACTTTCTATCTAAATAAGTTGAGGGTGGATACTATGCATATGGTAAGAGATAATAATTCTTAGGTTTGAACTTAGAAATAGAGAGATAAGTAAGAGAATTCTAACAGAGATAATTAATATGTTATTATTTGCTCCATATGGCTAATTTTGCTTCAAGTAGAGATTATTATATGAAAAATCATTAATAATAAAAGTATTTATTAACATCTGATAATACAATAAATTATATCATAAAGATATGTTTAATGCATTTTTCTTACCTAAAACTTTCTATATAAGTGTAATAATTTATTTTTCAAAATTATATTAAATAATATAATTATATTAGATAATCAATAAAATTTTCGCCAAACATGAACAACAAACATTAGACTAATTATTAGTCCAGACTAATAAAACTCATAACAAATATTAAAATTGATAATATAAAATGACAAAAATTAATAATCCATAACAATAATGCTACATGTACACACAAATATATTAGACACACATAGAATATTTTTTTTGAGTGCGTAAGTCAGTGAATGAGTATACTATGTGTTTGTGTGTATCATATGTACATGAATATTTATTGAATCCATAATACTAAAATTAAGTATTCAATTTTTTTTAAAAAAGAATATTCCATTAGTATATATTATTTAAAAAACTATTGGCTACTAATATGTCTAAATCATGCATGTTAACCAATGTTTATATTTATAAGCACTGTATGGGAGAAAAACTAATATAACGATATAAAGAAAAACAAGAGAATTTAACATATATATAAAAGTTGTTGAAAGTCTTATTATTTTTCAGTTGTACCAATAATAATAATTGCATGGATAGGAACTACTACATCTAACATCTAACAAGGAATGTGAGAGACATGGCATTAGCATTAGTTAGAGACTTAAAGTCTTTGCTTACACGTTCCCCTTCTTTTTCACTGCATTAATAATACAAATTATGTATGCTTGGTTGCTTACACCAACACACACACCCGACATCACTACAAACAATTTAGGTTTCGGCACAAATGCTAATAGCTTCAGAGTTTACATCCTTAACAAGAATTTATTGAAAATAAATGTGTTTATATTTTTATAACAACTTAATTTTCTGACTATATGTGACTTATTTTTTAATCATACTTACGAGATCTCAAAAGGAATGTAACAGTGTACGCCTTTACTCTCCTTGAATTCCTTTCTCTTTTTACTTTTAATTTTTCTCTCAACAAAAAATTCCTCTACAATACTCATTTCTGCTCTATTTCTTTTGGTTCTCTTGAAACTCAAAATGGCTTTGGATTTTGGTCCTTACACTGATCAAATTTAGGATCATGTAAGTCATAATATTAAGAATAATTCTAGACGTCTATTTATTTTTACAACTAAGTCCAACCAAATTGTTACTGTTCACGTGCTTACTGTTCATGCGCGCACTGTTCACGCCGACTGTTCACTAAAAACAAACAGAAATTTATATGTACAACGAACATGTTTTTATAGTTGACATGAATATGTTTTAAAATCTGTTCATTTGCTTTTAAATTTTCTGTTTGTTCTAGTAGTAATATTCTATTTGTGCGTGCGAAATGAAAGTGTGCAAAATTCTTTTGGTTTGACTTGTTTGAAGGAAAGAAATATACATATAGCATAATTGTAATATTAAATATAGAAGTAATTTTGAATAACTGTAAATTTATACGTCAATTTAAATTTAAGTTCGTATTTTAAGGGTTGCTTTAATTTTCGCTTCGATTTACATAATATCTTTATTTTGATAAGATAAGACATAATTCGCGAATGTTTATTTAAAAATTTGTGATTAACTACTAAATTGTTGGCGAATATTAGTGCATTGGGAGAAAGGAGGAAATACGATGCTTATTAAATTTTAAAATATAAATTATAAATTTTAAATCTGAATTATTGATATAAAATAATATAATAAATGAAGAGCTAAGTTTTATTTAATTAATAAAGAAAGCAATATTTTCTATTGGATAAGTTCCCTGTCTAGTAAGTAGAGTGAGCCTAAATTGTTGTATAAACAAAGATATAGTTTCAAAAACTCAATACTTACTTAAGTCTTAAACACACCGATCAACTAAACCAAATTGGTTAATTCTGGCCTCTGGGTCTGTCTTCTTTCTTTTCTTTTTCTTTTCTTTTTAGAAATGAGAGACAAAACAAAACTCCCTCCTCTTCACGCGTTTTTCTGTCCCCTCCCCTCCCATTCCCCCTCCAACTCCTATATAAATCCCACCTTATTCTAATAACTCTCACACCCATCACATACATTCCAAAAATAAAATAAAATAAAATGTTACTCTCACTTTTCTCTTCTTTCTTATCCCTCCTCTTCCTCCTCTTTTTCTTCACACCATTACTCCTAGCTCAACCTCCATCTCCCTCCTCCTCTTCTTCTGCTTGCAAGTCAACATTGTACCCCAAACTCTGCCGTACAATACTCTCCACAATTCGAAACTCTCCTTCTGATCCGTACGGTTACGGCAAGTTCTCCGTCAAACAGTCTCTCAAACAGGCCACAAAGCTCGCTAAAGTCTTCAACGACTTTCTCGACCGCCACAACAACAACAACCGCCGCCAATCCCACTCCTCTTCCTCTCTAAACAATGCTGAGGTCTCTGCATTCACGGACTGCAGAGACCTCAACGAGCTCAACGTGGACTACCTCTCGTCCATCTCCGCTGAGCTCAAATACGCCAACAGTAACAACGGCGCCGCGGAGCTCGTTGACAAGATCGAGAGTTATCTCTCCGCCGTGGCCACCAACCACGAGACATGCTACGACGGGTTGGTGGCCACGAAAGGCGGGATCGGAAACGCGCTCGCGGCGCCGTTGAAGGATGCGACACAGCTGTATAGTGTGTCGCTTGGGTTGGTGAGTGTGGCTCTTGATAAGAATCTGAAGAAGAATAGTTACAAGACCCGCAAACATGGGCTTCCCAACAAGAACTTCAAGGTCAGGCAGCCACTTGAGAAGCTCATTCAGGTAATTAATCCATTTAATACATATTTGTAAATTAAATTAGTATACATTTAGAATGCTTCATTGTTTTTTTTTTTTTTTTGCCAAGGAATGCTTAATTGTTTGAACTTTGAAGTGTTTTCTTTTACATTATACAAAACTTTGTCTCACGTGTTTTTTTTTTTTCAAAAAAAATAATATACTAGCATTTATTTTTACTTTTACCCATGGTTCCATATATATAACCATTTTCAAGTCACAACTAGAATTTAAATTCGATGTACTTTCTAAACAAGACATACATAAATGCCATTAGACTAAGTTGACTAACATTATTTGATTCGATCGAGCTCCTATGAAAAATAAATGTTTTAAGAGATTTTTTTCTTGAAAAAAAGCTTAAATTTAAGATTTCTTGTTAAGGTATTATGGTATTTAACATTAGTAATAACAAATAATTAATAAAAGCATGTTAATTAATTTAACTTAAACATCTACAATATTGGTTGGCCGCCGTATTGATTGCAATAGTTTTTTTTTTAAAAATAATTATAAAAGTTAAGGAGGAGAGAATGGAAAATGGGTAGAAGAAACAGTGCATTCATTATTCCACATCAGTATCATAATACAATTCTTGATTCATGTCCACCTTACATCTCACGATGTTCAAGAAAATATGAAAAATAAGAAAATTAAATACAAAATTGAAGATAGTAAATTATGATAGATAATCTTAAGAAATTCATTAAGGAGCTAATAATTAAGTTATTATTTAAAATTTATATAAGTTATCATTCGTAACTCATATATTAATAATTAAATTATCATTTAAAATTTATATGAGTGATAATGAGAGAAGTAAATAATATTATTGATGCTGAGTAAGATAATATTTAATTTATAATAATAATAATAATAAGCTTATGGATCGGATATAGAAGTGTTTAGAAAGCGATGTTGAATAATTATTACTTAGAGATTACCACTAACTAAATGAAAGGGATGTTCAAATTATTATTTAATGATAAAAAATATAGACGACAAATATTTATTTTGGCTCATACACTAATAATAGGCACTGGATGATATTAATTAATCAAGAATAATGAAAACTTAAAAGAGATCAAAAGAGAGTAACACAACTTTAATAATGATGGGATGTTCAAATGATTTATTATATGCATGATAAAACCCTTCTATCAACTTTGTGATAAGAAGCAACAACACTTCTACTATATATTACCTTTATTGATTGAATGATTACTTACTATGAAATCGAATAACATTATTCCTCATATCCACAAATATAAGCTTAGCAAATGGACACAAAATTAAAACATGATGCCCAATTGTCCTCTTCGTGGGGTCAAAAGTTTTATCTTAGGAAAAGTCAAAGTGTATCATTATGTTTCCCTACCAATAATGTTTTTTTCTTTAATTTTAATTTTTTTTTTTTGAAAAAAAAAGGGGGTGGTGCTTCATTCATACTCATTACTCAAGCACCTTTCAATGAACATTCATTCTAAGAATATTGGTCCCAAATTCGTGAAGAAGTACAATAATAATCAGAGTTGTAAAATAAAAAGTAAAGCTCCTCACATTTGGAAGGAAACATGATCACACCAGGACATACTAAACATGATTAATTACTGTAGATGTTAGTTATGGTGAATTGTCATTCTTTTCTTTTCCCTTTTTTTTTTTCTCTTTATTTAATTCCCACTTCTCACTTACAACTTTGCTTTCTATTCAATTCAATCCAATCACGTTACGATGGATTGATGGGTTGAGTTAGTTGAGTAGTATCGTTATGAGCTCTAATTTTTATTTAGGTTTTATATGTATCAACGTTTGAAGAAGTTTGAATTAAAGGATCGGACATAGTTCACATCTATGATTAATCACGTGGGGTGTTGCTTCTGTTTGCTTAAGCCATTGGCAACGAACCATTCACGTGCCATATTCATTATATGTATAAAAATATCAGACATACCATTATTAACATGGGCTAATAATGTAGTTTGGACTAAACGATTCATTCTTATTATTATTAGTCGGTACTTGCATTATTATTATTATCATTTTAATCATCAAATGTATGTGAGATTATTGGTTTCTGTTATTTTCCCTTACTTCTATATCAAGTTTACTAATTCAGAACAAACATGCAATGTTATAAATCTAATGCAATTTCAAAAGTTAGTGTAACGGTTGAGATCTGCCCAACACTCATAAAACTTATCATATCTATATTCCTAATTAATGTCGCATTTCTAACACAATAATAATATAGAAACCATTATTATTATTATTATTATTATTATTATAAAATATATTTTTGTCTCTTATATTTACAATTTTTTTTTAAATATTCCTAATGTATAATTCTATATAATTTTATTCCTAATATTTTTTATTTGTACAAAAAAATTCGTTACATTTTAGACGGAGTTAACTTGAGAGGTAATAATTTTGAAAAAAAAAAATGCTAAGGATAAATTTAAACAAAACTAAACCTTATTATTATTATTTTGTCAAAATATGCATACCAATATTCAAAAGGCATGAAAAACAGAGATGAAGGATTATAATACAAACTAAATCATTCAACCTTAGAATGTATGTGGTAAGAGTGAATGTGATTTTGAGTACTTTGATTCATTATTTTGCCTTGATAGTAGTCCTTAATCATAACCATAGTTAACTTGATTATACGTATTTGAGACATTATTAATTAATACTGATTATATTATTGCAGCTTCTCCGAACAAAGTATAGTTGCAAGAACTTATGGAATAATTGTACTAGAAGTGAAAGGATTCTGAAAGAAAGCAAAAGCTCAGGGATTCTATTGAAAGATTATGTGATTGTGAGCCATTATGATGGGAGAGATAACTACAGTTCAATTGGAGAAGCCATTGCTTCTGCGCCAAACAACATAAAGCCAGAAGATGGGTATTTCCTTGTGTATGTTAGAGAAGGGTATTATGAAGAATATGTTGTTGTTCCAAAAGAAAAGAAGAACATTTTGCTAATTGGAGATGGTATCAACAAGACTATCATCACAGGCAACCATAGTGTCATTGATGGTTGGAGTACTTTCAATTCTTCCACTTTTGGTAAGCACTTTATTCTTCCTTCTTTTAATTTAAACAAAAATTACTAATTTGTTGGTAAAACCACACTTTATAATAATTAACTCGAGTTGGTCGAATAAGACAAGAAAAGAAAACAAAAAGAAATTTATTGATCCAGTTATTCACTGTAGATTTTTTTCCTTATATTTAACTTATTTTTAATGTTCAATTTATATTTTAATATACAGTCTAAAATAATGACTATTTTGATGGTTAATTTTAATATATACATGATATTAGATGCAAAATTCTTTCTATATTACAAGATACTTAGCTTATGTGAATAAAAAGAATAGCAATATTTGAATTTAAGAAGTGTTTGTATTACCTTGAATGTAGCTGTTAGTGGAGAAAGATTTCTTGCGGTGGACGTTACCTTCAGAAACACGGCAGGGCCGGAAAAACACCAAGCAGTGGCGGTGAGGAACAACGCTGACCTCTCCACCTTCTACCGGTGCAGCTTTGAAGGCTACCAAGACACCCTCTACGTCCATTCCCTAAGACAATTCTACAGAGAATGCGATATTTTCGGCACCGTTGACTTTATCTTTGGTAACGCAAGAGTAGTTTTTCAAAACTGCAACATTTATGCTAGACAACCAATGGACAACCAAAAGAACGCTGTGACCGCACAAGGACGAACCGATCCGAATCAAAACACCGGAATCTCGATCCATAACTGCACGATTAATGCGGCACCGGACTTGAATATTTCTTCCACCTTGACCTACCTAGGTAGGCCATGGAAGAACTATTCGAGGACGGTGTATTTGCAGTCTTATATTGGTGATCTGATTGAACCTTCTGGGTGGTTAGAATGGAATGGAACATTTGGGTTAGATACTTTGTTTTATGGAGAATTTAATAACTATGGACCTGGTTCTAACACTTCCAACAGAGTTCAATGGCCTGGCTATGTGATCTTGAATGCTACACAAGCTTCCAACTTTACTGTTCTTAACTTTACTTTGGGGGATGCATGGCTTCCAGATACTGATATACCCTACACTGAAGGCTTGCTGAATTAATAGAAAAAAAAAAGTATTCTTTATTTGTTGCATCATAAAGTTATGTATGTAATGTTTGGAATCTCAAAGGAAGGTAAATAACAATCTTTATGGTAGTTAGTTGAAAATATATGAAAAAATATATTCAGAAGGTTGTATCTATTCGTAGAGTTATAATTTTTTATCAAAGAGTTGTATTATTAAGTGTTGTGATTCATTGAAGATTTATGTCTTTCAAAATGGACGTTTCGGTTTATGCATTATCAGGTACATAAGCCAGTGCCTATAAATATTAGGTTCAAGTTGGCAGAGCAGAAGACACTCTTTCTTTATATGCTGGAAAAAAAATAGAAAATATTATTCTGTAAAAAATATTAAGGCTAGACTCTGTAAATACAAAAACAAGTCAAATATTTTTTATTGTATCCTATAAAAAATTCGCCATTAACATATTTTGCACGTCATTGTTGGGGTGATGGTGGGTCGAATTATACAATAATATTTTATGTTATTCCATGGCAAACTCTGCTCCATCAATCCCAATTACTCCCCATACTTAGTTACAACTAACAAGAAAAAAGCAAGAAGACGAGGGAAAGAAAAAAAGAAATAATGAAATAATAAAAACATGATTATGAAGTTTTGCATGTCATCATCAGAGATCAGACTTAAAAGGAGCAGAAGATGCAGGAATCCATCTCTGGCCTCCAAGAAAAGCCTTCACTGAAAACTTGCTAGCTTGTTTAAAAGAAATAGCTCTCAAGCCCTTCCACTTCACTCTATTTAAAGTAGAAGCCCCTGGTCCAAAGTTCTCAAATTCAGCATAAAAAATGGTGTCTGGTGCTGAGTTTCCAACCCAAGGTAACCATCCACTAGGCTCAACAATGGCTTCCATCTTGGATCTAATGTACACTGTAGTTGAGTAATTCTTCCATGGCCTACCCAAGTAAGTTTGGACAGAACTCAAGTTCCCAAACCCTGAAATCTTGGAGTTGTGGATTGAGATGCCTGTGTTCATGTTGGGATCAGTTTTGCCTTGTGCAGTGATAGTGTTCTGCTGGCCATGGATTGGTAACTTCGGGAAGATGTTGCAGTTTTGGAAGACAACAGCGGAGTTGCCAAAGATGAAATCAACAGTGCCATAGATGTTGCATTCTCTGTAGAATTGGCGGTTGGAATGAGCATAGAGTGTGTCTTGGAATGCATCAATGTGGCATCTGTAGTAAACAGCTTCATCACCAGTTGTCATTAGTGCTACTGCTTGGTGCTTCTCTGGACCTGCTGTGTTTCTGAATCCCATGTCTCTTGCTATGAAATTCTTTCCAAACACACCTGATTTATACAAAATTAGAAGAATATCAAGCTTTTTATTCAAGAGTTGTAAGTATTTTAAAATTGAATTACTCACTAAGACTATTCCTGAAGTTTAAAAAAAATCGATAAGAATACTCGAAATTGGACATATTTTCTTCATATTTTTAAGAGTCAACACTCAATTCGATCCATGACGATTTTCAATCTGAACGACGTAACCTCTAATAGTTCAAAAACCTTAATCCGACACTCAACCATTTAAAAATTTGGACAAATAGACCCATGAAACTAGTTTGCGAGTTTAGGGTTGACAAACCAATTTTAAGGGCACATTTGTCATAATTTTTAAATGATTGAGGGTCGGATTGAGATTTTTGGATCATTAAGAGTGATGTCGAAATTAAAAATGTAAGAACCGTAATGAGTGTTTACTCAAAATAATTGAAGGACATTTTTTGTCGTTAATAAAATTCGAATTCATTTTTATCTACTTTTAAAACTTTAAAGGTAATGTTGATGGTTTACCCTTTAAAATTTGAGTAAAAACTCTTCATTTCATCTCTAATAAGTTATTTGAATACTAATTCATCCTCCTAATTATTATCATTATTTCTGAAGAAAGAAAGAAAAATAATGAGGTAGGTTAGTTACCAAAAGTAGCAGTTGAAAAGGTTGTTGTGCCATCAACAAAGTTAAGGCTGCCAGAGACAATAGTAGAAGTCATGCCATCACCAATCATCATGACATTCCATTTGTTCTTCTCAACTCTCACATTCTCATAGTAAACACCTCTCTTCACATAAATCACTGTCCTCTTATTACTCTTATCTGGAACATGCTTCAATGCTTCAGAGATTCTCTTGTATTTCCCACTCCCATCTTTTGCCACAACAATAGTCTCACTTTTCAACTTCAAATCATTTTTATTATTTCCAAGTAGCTTCCTGTCATTGGAATGAAGCCACTCTGGAAACGATGAGCTCGTCAGCAAGCGTCGCTGAGTCACCATGGCGGTTGCGGCTGCCTTGTTGATCCAGGTGATGATGGCCAGACTGTTACTGGTGAACTCTGTTGAGTTTTTAAGGTAGTTTGTTGCGACCATTTTTAGTGATTCTTTTGCTTCATCAAAGCCTTCAATGCAAGTTTGTTGGTATGTACCTGTTTCAATGTACAAACAAACTTGTTATCTATCCAATTTTGTGTGTACAAATATGAGATTCACTAGCAAGGTTAAAACTTAAAAGTCCTTTTTCAAACTATATCTCCCTTTAAAAAAACTTTAATATATAAAACTATTTGTTGGGCTTAATATTTTCTTTATTTTGTTTCTTATGGGATCCTTCAGGCTAAATATTAAATATTAATTTGTCACGGATTATTAACTAATAATGAGTTATGACATACCATATTCAAACTTCCAATATTATCTAAGTAGATTAGTAAGTTAGCCATTAAACCAACTAAATATTATCGTATGTAGATAAAAATCGAATTCTAATTTTTTTTATCATAAAACTTTTGATAATATGATATAAAATCATAAGGTTGATAAGAGAAAATATATAAATAATTATATTTCTAATTAATAATAATAACGGAATATAAAAAAAATTCAGTGCATAAATAAATGTTTTCTAAAATATCTTTTATTTACATATGATCTAAAAAAAAATCATTTTCTTCCTTAAAATATTTATATTTGAGTAGTTTAAAATAAATATATTTGGCATCTTATTGACTAAATTCCTCACTAATTCTACAATTTTAATAGTCTCTTTTTATAATTGAGATTGAGTGAATGAAAATATCCAACTTTTCTTGTATCCACCTTGGAACATAATTTTACTCTAACTTTTTACCTTGAAATAAAATAAAAATGTATCATACATTCATACCTGCAGCACTTAGCCACGTTTGAAGATCATCAAAGATGTCAAAAAGGGAAGAGGCTTCAACAGAAGACAAAGAGTTATTAAGATGATCAACTGCAAGATCCAAAAGCTCTCTACAATTATCCAAAGCTTCCTTTTCCCTACCAAAATTATTCAATCCTTGGAAATGTCCATTATGCCCCCCACTAGAAGAGAAATACTTGTTAACAACATTTGACACTTCTTCTAAGGCCACCTTAATAGACAACTTTAATAGCTCCTCTGGCTGAACCTCCCCAGTTGATGAGTTCACAACAGAGCTGAGGCTCCTGTAACATGATTCCTTGTAAAGTGTCACGTCACAAATCGCCTTCACCGACGTAGCCACCAGTGAACCCCCTTCGTTTCAAAATAATTGTTCCGAAATTAATAATGATAAAAGAATATTATATGAATAAAACAGAATTATTTTAAGAACATATGTTAAGATGTTTTGCTCTCAAAATAATATTTTTTAAAAGACTTTTTTATTGAAAACTCGAAAATAATTAATAAGAGAAAATATTAGACCTACCATGTTGTTGTGATGAGTTATTATTATGATCTGGAGAATTATTGAGTATTCCAAACACAGCAGCAATGACAACACCAACGAGGATTATTGAGGAGAGGCTT
Source organism: Stylosanthes scabra (assembly GCA_036250425.1). NCBI lineage: Eukaryota > Viridiplantae > Streptophyta > Magnoliopsida > Fabales > Fabaceae > Stylosanthes > Stylosanthes scabra. The sequence continues at coordinate 14,929 of JASCZI010211457.1, read as the reverse complement.
ATGATTATGATTCTCTTTCGGGTTTTCATTTTGGTAATTTGGTGCAGCATTTGGTCTTGTTCATCAACTTTGCCGTATGATTTGAAGGAAGACATTGTGGTTAATTAAGGCTCGTGTGTTAGTTCTTTTTTTGATAAGTTGCTTTGATGAGTATTAAGTATTAACTTATGAATGAAGTTCTAAGTTTTGTGATTGAATATTTATACATACGAAAATGAGAGGAAGAGTTTGGTAGGAGGGGACACGTTTATTCGTGCGAGGCACTATGTTAAATTTGATATATTATTATTGTATAGTATATAGTGTATTGTATCTATTTGCATGTTTGGGTTGAGTGCATGGCATGTTTGGTTGACCAGTTTCATTTTTTTGTAAAACATTTCTGCAATTAGATTAGTGTTAAACCCTCATTTAGGCTTGCTTTTATAATTACTAATTAGTAATACTTCTACAAATCTCATTTTATATTTGGTAACTAAAAAAATAATAATATTAAAGAGTGAGTAAAATTTTTTGTTTCTAGTTATATATTAACAGCTATTGGCTAAAATTATAATTTAAATTTATTGGGCTAAAGGTGTTGGGTTGACTAAAATACTGACTAATAATACAAAATAAAATTATTAGTGTTTGTTTGGATTTTTTTTTAAAGAAAAAAGTACGTTTTTACTAAAAAAAAATAATTTTTATTAAATTTATATCATTTAAATATATTTCTGAAAAAATATTTTATTTAAAAAAAACAAAAAAAGGAGTTTCTATTAATGAAATAATATGCATGTACTTATAACACTTTTAAAAGCACATAAATAAATACTTTTTTAAAATTAGTATCTGCTTATTAAATTAAAAAATAGAATATAATTTTATATATTAATATATATCTAAATTTACTCTTATATCTATGTTTATTAGGTTTTTTTAATTTTAAAAGTTATTTTTAACAATTAACAAATACAATTATTGGAAAAAGGGAAGCATATTAGATTTTTTCATTGGGCCATAATAAGGTGAGGAAGGCCAAGAAAAAGAACAATGGCTAGCCCAACCAAGGAAGCTCCTACCCAACCAGATCAGAGGTCAAGTACCCAATGGTACTGCAAAGGCACTACAAGATTTTCGGCTGTTTGTGGAGGTTTTTTATAGGAGGTTTTTCAAAACTCCCACAATGTATTTTATCTGTGGCAATTTACAAAACTCCCAAAACAACTAATAAAAAAAATGCCATTGTAATTAAACTTGGGCCATGTAAAAAAGAGAGTGAAGTAATGGGCTAAACACAATTTACACTAATACCAAAAAAAGAAACATAGTTTACTCTGCGTGAAGGAGAAGATGAAAACTCAAAACCCTAATCTCAAAAACCACCGTCGCCGCCGCCGTTGCTGCCATCGTTGACGCCGCCGCTGATGCAACCATTGCCACCGCCGCTGTCGCCACCGCATTGTCCTTACTGTTGTAAAGCTTTTGGATCGAGCTGCTACTTCTTCTTCTTCTTCTTCTTCTTCAGATCCACTCCACTTTGCTGCTGCAACCATTGCAACCGCCGCTGCTGCCGCTGTCTCCGCCGCGCGCCATTGTCCTTGCTATCGTAAAGCTTCTAGATCGAGCTTCTTCTTTAGATCCACTCCACTTTGCTGTTGCAACTATTGCAACCATCGCTGCCTCCGGTGCCGCCGCCGCTCGCCATTGTCCTTGTTGTCGTAAATTAAAGCTTCTAGATCGAGCTTCTTCTTCAGATCCATTCCATGCATCTCATCTTCTCCTTCATCGTAGATTTCACTCTGGAAGTTTCACTCCCGGTATATCTTTTCCTTGAACTAGTTAAAACATGTTGATGATGAAGAACAATTGCTATAACTCTTATTACTTTTTATTTCAATGCTTTCTTCCAAATTAAACTCTTATCACTTATTAAGCTCTGTTTTCTTCAATTTGTTACATATGCATCCAATGTGTTGGAGAATAACGTGATCAGACAATTGCCATTCTACAGGTCACTTTTTCCCCTTCATTTGTAGTTTTATATGCACCGAGAAACTTATTATGAAATTTTAGTTCAGTAAAATTAATGAAAATCTTATGCTTATGGCTGCTTTTGAATTATAACCGGTTATTGTAAAGAGATACCGTTGAAAATTGTTAGCACTTACATTTATGTAGCATGGAATTCAATTTTGTTCATTATAAGATGATGGATTTGCAAAATGGTTTTTCTCCATTTCTTTCATCTTAAAAGAAGAAAGCAACCTCTGAAATATTTGATGCTTTCATTAATATTGATTATCTTGAATGGCTTTATATTTTTAATATGAATCCACTACACTTTTAGAGATTTAAGAATAATGAAAAACTAATATTCCTTGTGTGTATTTAATGGCTGCAAAAGGGATGACTAACGTGATTGCATCATAAACATCTAGAAGGCTATACAATGTTCTTAAGTTTGTTTAGATTATTTGAGATTTTAATTTTAATTAAGTTTGTCTTAAAGTTTTTAAAGAAAGATTGTCAAGATCTAGGGTCACTTTTTTGTCTCTTCTAAGTTTTAATCTTTCCTTAATTTCCCTCTCTTCTCTTGATAACAGTTTATAATTGTGGTGCGATTCCAACCAGGCAAAGCATTACATTATGTGAAAGTATAACCGTGTCATCTTTCTGCAGGTAATAAAACTTTTCTGCATTCCTTACTCTCTTGATTTATTTTCCCTCCACTATTATATTTTAGGAGATCTACTATTATAATGTATATACTCAGGACATTATTCCATTATTAGTTATTACCATAGTGTGATACAGTAAATAATACTATGAACTAAGAATTTCATATGTAGAGTAAAAGGTGGCATTTAAAGACTAATTGTTGTTAAAGCATTCAACTAATAGAGAAACAAATCTTTTTGTTTCTTCTCCTCCGTTCCTTGCATAACTTGCATGGTGCATATCAGTTGCAGAAAAGCTGGCCTCATCAAACTTGATTGTTGATTTTATAGAGATACATTAGTTATATTATTGATGATTTTAATGTTGATCTCCTAATAGATGTGTGTGACTATTGTCTCTAATTCAGAGCCTCAAACTTGATTCCTAATAGAAAAATGCTCTTATAACTCTTATGCTATCTGTGTTCTACTTTATATGTTTTCTGGCTCTGAGTTAGTTATTTGGTTCATTTGGTTTATTTGTATGTTTTAGTTATTTAGCTCTTATAACTCTAAATTTTTAATTTTGTTTGTAATCTTTCTTGTTCAAGTGAATATTTAAATGAAAACACTGAATCTTATTATGACTTATTAATCTTGTATCAATCAATGACTTATTAATCTTGTATCAATCAATGAAGCGGGGCCAACTGCATAGTCCAGTCCAACTCTATTATTTAAAACTTTCTAATTAATTATTGTATTTAGTTAAATACTAGTAACATCAGAACTCATTATTCTGCTGAGAGAAGTACAAATGATAGCTTGATCTTCTCTAACATGGAACCATGAAGAACTTATTATTCTGTTGAGAAACTTATTAGATATTTTAATTCTAATTTATCCTATTTCTTTGTGTAGGTTGCATTCAGCAGGACATTTAATTAAAGCTTACAATTTTGCAAGTCAGGTATGCATTTAATTAAATATGAGTATCATTTTTAATTCACTACTAAGGACAGAGGCTATAAAAAAGACTCTTGGAACTTCAATTGCATTAATTTCGATAGATTAATTCACACAGGTGAGCGTGAGGAACATGAACCTTACATTGAAGCATCTCAAGCACAAATGGTGTATTATGTGGATGATATAGTAAATAAAGGGTGGAGTATAGCTGTACATCTAAAGCCAAGGGATTTGTACGACATGGGTCAAGGAAATGAAGATGTAGTGTATGAAAATCAAGAGCAAGAACTAGAACAATTGTTTGACCCTAGTAATGAGTTCATCCAATTGGCTACCAATTTATTAGATAGTGATGTTGCTGAAGATAATGTAGCTACTGATTTGGCAATCGATATGCTTGAGTGAAACTTTGTACCAAAGGTAACATTAAGTATTCACAATTTGCCTTGTATATTGATCATAGACAGACTAATAATAATAATAATTGTACCTACTTTCTTCCTTTTCTCATTTAATCTTGCTGTTGTTTTTTGTGTTGGTAGCTTTTGGCTTCTATTTTCTCTTTAATCATTTATTGTATGCTGACCAATTTTGTGTTTGTTGATATGTAGTTATGCGAAGGGGAAAACTTATAAAAAATCCATTGAAATTTGGAGATGAGAGGGAAAACAACAATGCTTCTTGTTCACTTCAATCTCAAGCACCATCATCTGAAATTCCCTCAGAATCAGTAGAAATTAGTATAGAGGCTAATGAGGCTCCTTCTGAAGCCCCTACAAATTCCATTTCATCTGATGGAGCCACACACTGTTCTAGCTCAAAGTCTTCATCTGCTTGGATGGTAGAGATAATTGGTATGAATTTATGTTTATATTTTATATACTTTTCAGTGGTATCTATGGAAGTGTATTGATTGTTTTAATATTTTTTTAAGACTCTACAAATACCAAGAGGAAGGATAAGGTCAAAGTCAAGGATATTTGCAACTTACCTAGAGGAGACCATGTAATTGTAGAGTTTGATGAACATGGTGCAGCATATGGTAATGCACAAGTTTTACTTGCTGGCTATTGTGGTATATTAGCAACAAATGCATGTATATTTCCAATTAGCTTTGAAAAGTGGTCAGGACAAGAAACTGGTGGCATGCCTAAGTCTTTTAAGGATGATTGCTTTGATACAATGATAAAGGTAAAACTTATTTTGTTTGAAACTACTATTAGTTCATGTTAATAACCATAGTGATATTGCAACTTCATCTTTATACTCTTGTGTCTTCTTGTGATTCCATTAATCAATGGCTGAATGAGAAGAACTGAATAGGCAATGCAATATTGATGTTCTATTTTGGTTAATCTGCTGATTTTATCATTTTCTTTTCTTTTTGTTTGAAGCCCCATTTCCATTTTACAAGCACAGAAAAGATTGCCTATAGATATTGCCTTCAAAGTATTGCAAAGAAGTGGGCAACATATAGGCAAAAATTATGGAATGAGTTTTATGATCCAACCATGAGAAGAGAAGCATTGGTTAACAAAGTACCTAATGATGTCCCAAGAGACCAATGGGCATGCTTTATTAATTATCGACTTAAACCATCTACAGTTGTAAGACAATAATCAACTCATTTAGCTATTGTTGTACTTTAATAAAAAGAAATAGAAAAATATATTAATTGAAGTTGTTGTATTCATTTTCAGGAGCTTTGCAGAAAAAATAAGGAAAGTCGAAACAAGCAAACCATCCCTCACACTTGTGGATCTAAATCCAACTCAAGGAGACGACATGAGATGGTATATATATAAGCACTTGATAAATGTGTAGTTTTACATAAATTGAATCTTTTAGAAACAGGAAAGAAGCCTAGTAGAGGAATGATTTACACTGAAACACATAAAAGAAAGAATGGGTCTTTTGTAAATAACGAGGCATTAGCTATAGTGGTAAGTGTAATTTATTTTAAGTAATGGTGGTGTTAATTGTGGATAATCAACATGCAGAATTTGGTAAGTAAACACTTAATCACAGTGTGTTTTTTAAATAGGAACAAATTGAAGTGAATATGACACAACCAAATACATAAGATGAGGTGTCACCTAATGATGCTGTTGGTAAAGTTTTGGGGCCTAAACACTCTGGGAGAGTTCGATGCATGGGAATGGGAGCTGTGCCTACAAATACCTTTAGAAATGTTAGAAGCCGGCTTACCATCTCTACTAATTCAGCTGCATCTTCTTCCCCTACTACTGCTGCTGTTTTACAGGGAAAAATCAATAGTTTGGAGTCTGAATTACATAATTCACAGCAAAAGGTCACTAATCTAGAATCTAAATTGCAACAATCCTTTGACATGATGAAAGCATACTTAATGATGAAAGAAGGAGGAATTCCTGAAGCACTTGTTGGCTTCTTTTCAGCCCCAGAGGTAATCTCTAATAATGTGATCCTCTTACCTTATTAGTAATAGCAACAACTAATAAACTCTCTGTTGTTCTTATCATCTATCAAACCAAAGTGCAACCTTTTTGTCTTGTTTTCTTTTCTGCTTCTCTGTATTCCTTCCTTAAATCTGATGCATTGCTTTCAAAACCTCCCTATAATCATCATGTGTTGTTCTTATTATCTATGTAGTTAATAATCATTAATTATACTAATAATATTTTATGTTTGCATCTAGGCTAATGATGCTGGAAGTGAGCCTACTACACCTTTTGATGCTAGGAGATCATCCGGTGATAGTAATGGAAATCATAGGACAATTGTTTAATACTTTTATATAATTAGAAGATATTGAAATCTTGAAGTATCCATTTTGTATTATTTGCTTAAAGAAAAACAGCATGTAAAACAATGTTATATGCAATTATTGTTTGAAACTATTGATGTTGAAAAATTTTTTATATATAAATTTAGATTGTTCTATATTGAAGAATTATTGTGCTATATAATAGTTAATTCTTAAACTTTTATATTAAAAATCATCTCTAATTTGAATACTTTTCAATTAGATAGGGTTATTGAATGTTTAGGGAAAAAAGAATATAAGCTGTGGAGGTTTGAAAATTCTACAAAATGGTTAATTTTAGTTAAATTGAAAAAACAGTTTGTGGGAGTTTTAAACTGCCATAATAATTATTTAAAATTGTCACAAAATGCAAGAATAAAACTCCCACTAAATGTATATAAAAACTGCCACTAATTAGGTCATGGGGGTTCTATAAAATTGTCACAAAAGAGCTCGTGACACCTCAAATTCTGGGATTTTTTTAAACTGCCAAGAATCTATTTGTGGGAGTTTAAAACCCCCACAATCAAGAAAAAAAAACCTCCACTAACAGTCGAAAATCTTGTAGTGAGGCTTTATTCATGTTCTCTATGACCAAAAATATAAAAAAATCATATGTTCTTTTGAAATTTTATTTGATTTAGAAAAGGACAAAAATACATTAATAAATTTCAGATTTTTTTTTATTACCAAAAAAAAAATTTCAGATTTTTTGGTGGTAATAAATGTCTTATTTTTTTTTTAAAAAAAAACTTAATCTCTATCAAATGTTAAGCTATTCGCAGCTAGGGCAGTGCCCAATGGTGGAGCTTAGCTCCCAAAAGATACTGCATCCAAAAGGCTAAGGATCCATCCCTAACAAGAGCTGAAATGAAATGAAATAAAATGTGTGTAAGAGTGGGTGAACATGTGGGTTGGATTACTAACCATAGTTCCAAAAAAAAAAAATTGTCATGCATACATATCTAACAAAATTTTTGTTCCTTTATGTTTATGATCTAATATAGATTAAAATAAGTATTTAATTTCTATACATCGTCAGTGTAAAAAAATTTTATGGTTTAGGATTTACACATACATTCAATCAGGTGTTACTATATCATTAAAAGTAATTAATTTTTAAACCCACTATTTCGAAAATGATATAAATGCATAAATCTGATTGGATGACCGTGTAAAACTCTTTACACCGTTAGTGTATTAAAATTAAACTCTTAAAATAAATTAAATATTGTGATTCAATATATATAATTTGATCGGTTGGATTGGTAAATCTCATGCTCTAAAATCGCAGCTAAAAAATTGATTTTTGCAGTACATAGAGAAAAATATTATATATATATATATATATATGTGTGTGTGTGTCTTCTATGTTTAAATGTGTTTGAATAAAAAAGTTTTTAAAATATTTTATTGGATACATTTAAATATCATCATATGTGAGTGTGTTTAACTTTATTTTTAAGTCATATTATTTAAATGAGTTTAAAAGTAATATATGTTATTATTTACTAATAAAAAATTATCTTGAATTATTTATATAATTAAAAAACATATTAAATCTTAAAAAATTCAACAATTTTATTTGCACACCAAAATTAGCCACTAAAATTAATCACTAATGTATAATATATATTGAAATACTAAATACACACTAAAAATGAGTTAATTACACATGTATTTTGTATTTCAATGCATATTATATACTGATGACTAATTTTAGTGGCTAATTTTGATGTACACTTAGCATAACTCTAAAAAATTAATTTGTGCTTTATTATCAATAAAATGTCAAATATTATTATATCTCAAAATAAATGCATAAGTCCAAATTTTTATATATAATGAACATATATATAATTAAAAAAAATGAAAAAAAGTTGAAGTGCTCATATGATAGATGAGGTTTTGAGTTGTGAGCTGTAGCAACACCTTAGCTTTCACTATCTACCATTATTTTTCAAGTTGTCCTAAACATTTAAATATTCTATTATTATTTTCTTCACCACCTGCTATTGGCTTAGAACTCATCTTTGCATGGGATTATGGGAACCTCGCAGTTTCATCTCCGATTCTTCCAATTACTTTTTCTTGTGAAAAAAAAAGAATCAGATATTCCTGATGAAGAGAACAAAATGTGAGAGATTCGAAGAATGTTTATATCATGTAACCTTTTTCAACTTTAGTGTTTGCGGAGATGGCATTGGCCACGGAATTTCATATTCTTGTGAAGTGACGATGATGAAATGAAATGTGTAAAATAATGAAAGAGTTTGTGCCACGCGCAGGTATAATATTACTTTCTTCATATAAATGCTATATTTTATACTACTGTATATTCTGACTTTTTTGTATTTTCAATTTTTCATAACAAATCTAATTTATATTCCGATTGCGTTTGTATATAAGATAAGTTTTGAATAAAAATAACATGTTAGTTGTTAAAAAAAATTAGTTATCAAATTAATAATTATATAAAATATATATATCAATACAGAATATAAATTAAAAATAGACTAAACAACACATATATTATACATAAATATATAATGATTAATTTAATGTGCACATTATATTTTTATAAAAGTAAATATATTTACATAAATAAATATGAATTTAGAAAAAAAATGGTTTTTTTTTAGTCGAACGGAATATATAGATATATAGAGATGGTTTAGTATTTTTTGTGAAAGAAAAAGTATAGGTAACCAATAATTTTTTAACCAACAATTCAACAAAAAAAAAAATAGAACATCCGAAAATACTGTTTATAGAACATCCACAATGGTATCTATAGAACATCCGAAACCTAAAGCAACCTCAGCCAACTTTATATTTTTTAAAAAAACAGAGCATCTGAAACTTAAAATCAGAACATCCGAAACATAAAGAAATAGAATATCCAATTTAAATTGTTGGCTAATGTTGACTAAATTTTTATTGATTACCTAGCATGGTTGTTTATGAAAACATCTTTTTGCTATCTTCTTTAAAATTCTGCAATTCATATTTGCAAGCTTGTTTTAATTTCTTAATGTAAGTTTTTAGGTTTGATCTTAGGTTTTGTTTTTCATTAAATTTTAATCTTATTTCTTTGTTTATTGTTATTCAATCCTATATCTTGAACACTTTAGAATTTTTTTAAAGTGTTCTTATTTGAATTTTAAAGCTTAATCATGTTTCATATTTTTAATTAAATTTATAATTTTTTACTCATATTCTAAAAGAAAAAGACTAGAAAACTAACACATTATGATCAATAGAGAGTCGATACATACTATATATAAGTTACGGATAATAACTCATATAAATTTTGAATGATAATTTAATTTTGGATATATGAGTTATATATAATAATTCATATAAATTTTGAATGATAACTTAATTATTGATTTCCTAACGGCTCCTAACGTTGATTTCATAGTTGATTCCATAGCACCGTTTATTATAAAATAAGAATTTTGATGCTCTTTATTATATGATACTAACAAAAAAAAAATTAATCCTTCTCCTATATATTAGAATTTAAATCAAATTAATTATTTTCATTTGAATTTTAAAAATCATAAAATCCACCTAACAAGTAGTCATTTTAAACGATAATCCAATGACATTCACACGTAAATTTTACCCCTAACTTAACATCAATTCATTTTGAATAATTCTATTTGCACTCCAAATTCAGCAACCAAATCAGCCACCAATGTATAATACATATTGAAATACAAAATGTATGTATAATTTAACTCATTTTTAGTGTGTAGTTAATATTTCAATACGTATTATACACTAGTGGCTGATTTGATGGCTCATTTTGGTGTAGCATTTCCACCTATACCCTTTGTATTCTTCAATTTTCTCCATCTACGACCACTTGATATTCATTCTCTCTGAATCCACCATCTACGTCTTCATTTATTCCATTCCCACCTCCAACAATCACAAACAACAACAAAAAATTCTATTTATTATCCCTTTTTTAATTTCTTATTTTAGAGAATCCGAACCCTCTCCGCCGCATGTTCGATAGCTTTGGACTTTTGTGGTCTCCGAAATGACACAATTCATTTTATACTATGGAAGCCAGCATTCCTCTTTATCTTTTCTATTGACTTTTATCACTAGTTTTTAAAGGGAATCGATATTCAGAGGGAATAAAAATGAAAAAAAAAAAGGCTAATTAAAAAGGAGATTCCAATAAGTTCTTTCCTTGCCTGGCCACAGATAATATCATAAGATTTTTATAGCTATATTAGTTGGATACTAAAATTAACTTCTAAAATTAGTGATTATAATATAAAATATAATAAGATTAAATGTATATTTATTTTGTCCAATTAAATTATTTATTTATTTGTTAAATAAAATATTATTTTAATATCAAATAGTATAGAAAATATACAAAAATGAGTTTTTATTTGAAATTGAAATGATTTTTTTAATTAATATAAAATAAATTATTTGATTAAATTTAGTTACATAGAATAAGTGTATCTATAGAATTATTGTATAAAATATATATTAAATAATATTTATATTTATACACAAATATATAGTTACTCAATTTTTTATACATAACATTTTTAAGAATTTTATTATTGGTTTGTTAGTAGTTGTGTTTAAGATATATATTAAAATTATTTTTTTAATAAAAAAATATAAAATGAAAATTATTTATTTATTTATTATGTATTTTTTAAAATAAAATATTTTTTAAAAAATTACTTATTAAATATATTAATTAAACTCTTTTATTATTTATTTATTATTGGCCTCACAACCATTCCTTTGTAATTTGATCCCATGCATGCATCATTGATTAACCAATGCAAGTTCGCGGACCACATTCTGCAAACTCAAAACAATAAAGAGATTCATCAAGAATCTAGTGGATATGCACCTTTTTTTATTGGTGGAATGCCATATCTACATCACCAAAAAGTATTAAAAAAATATCTATAAATCAAAGGGGACTAGTTAGTCGTGGACAACATTTATTTCATATTTTATAGACAAATAAAATATTCAATAAATATGGAACAATAAATGTTATAATATAAACATCTTTAATAAAAATAGTCAAATAATACACAAGTATTTAAAAGTATTACATGCATGGTTATTTTTGTTTATAAACTAAGGAATGGTTTTAATACATAAATATATAGGCATATATTTGAACTCAAAATATAAGTACTTTTGTACTCAATTTACATAGAAAATGTGTTAAATAATTTTATGTGATTTTGTATATGTACATAGTGGTTAACAAATTATGATATATTATTTTGGAGTTCATATTTGAAACTCAAGAAATATTCAATTCAAGAATAAATATTTTAATAAGCATGCAAGTCTTTATTATTAAACTATAATAATATAGCTAAGACACACAAAAATAACTACAATATAATTAATTATAATACCAAAATGTTATATATAAACTAAAATTAATCATCGATCAAAATAAGGATATATATATCAGAAGTGGGTCCAACTATACATAAAGTGAGATGTTATAAGTTTTATATTTATTTATTGTTCAACATTTTTGGATGAAATTTTAAAATAAGGGAATTACAAAACTAAATAAAATCCATTTTTTAAAAAAATAATAAATGAATATTTAATTTAAAATAAAATAATAAAAACATAACCTAAGACTTTAACTTTCAGAAAAAAAAACCTAAGACTTTTTAATCTAGTTGCAGCAAATAAATAACATAAATGTTAGGCGATTAATAATATGCTTTTCTTTGTTTAAGATAATACTAATATGTCTTTTTCCTGCTAACACTTTGGAATCCTAAAAATGTGGTCCTCTAACTTGATTGGCTTTAAGCCTCTTTTGTTTTGGTAGATGTAACACTCAAATTTAGAATGTTTAATGCATCAAAATGATGCAAAAGTTTTCAATAAAAAAGAATTTAGTTGTATCTTTAACTTTTATACCCATATATTTAACTTTGGTACAAGTATATAGTGTAGTTTTATGATCTTCAATCAATTTATATTTGAGTAATGTTATGACGCTAATATTAGGGGACTAATAGAGAGTCAATGAGTGTAATTAGGGAAATAATATGTGATAGAAAAGAAGAGAAAAAAAAAAAAACCTATTAGCCACTTATTAACTAATAAATTATACGCTTCCTAAACTTTTTTTTATATTTTTTCTTTTCTTTTTGGTTAGCTAAATTTTGCGCAGAACAATACCTTATCATCATCATCATTATCATTATTATTATTATTATTATTATTATTTAGCATGTTTATTATATAGTACTAGTGTAATACCCGGTATCAAGCACGGGAAGTGACATGTAATAAGTGTATGATAAAAAAATTAATTATAGTATAAATTTATATTAATATTGATAATTTATCAGAAAAAAATAATGCAATTAATTTTTAAATTTGAATAAAAATGTAATAAAATAAATAAATTGATGTATAGTAACCTAAATAATTTAGAAATAAGGAATAAAATAAATATAAAAATATTAGATTTGAATGGTTTATTAATATATTATTTTGGATATTTTAAACATAATAATTAATTCAATATTATAAATATGTAGTATTATTTAAATTTGTTAAAAAATAAAAAATATAGATATAAATATATAAATATTTTATAAATATGATTTTAATTTAATAATCCTATATGAATAGTGTTTAACACTATTTAATATGTAAAACTTAAATAAAAGAGTTAACTTATCTGAAGAAAAGAATATTAAATAATTTATAATATTGATCGGATAAAATAAATTACAAATTGATTTATACATTATGAGATTATCTAAATCATTTGTCTGATGTGGTAAATTGTTGTATCTTGAAATAATGACACAACACAAGAATACTAAGTTAAGTTGGCGTACGTTATTATCTCAGAGTTGATTCAAGCGATTATTTTGTCTAAACAAAGAAGCATTGCTGAATTGTTAAATAACTCGTTCGCCCAATTTGATGAATCCTTTTATTTTAAAGTACATGCTCAACATGAGAACACTAAGTTACGGACATACGTTATTTTCTAAGATTGGATCATGCATTTTTTTTAAACTAACTCGATTAATAATTGTAATGATATAAATAAATTTTAATTAAGGAAATATGTTAAGAAACAAAAAATAATGAATGCTAACAATATTAGTAATTCATTTATTTAATTTGATATACATATTGATAAAAAATTTAATTTATATATGTACTTTATGAGAATATAGCATTGCAGAATTATTAAATAATTCGTTCACCCAATCTGATAAACCATTTTATTTTAAAGTATAGGCTCAACACAGTAACACTAAATTACATCGATGTACGTTATTTTCTGAGATTGGATAATACGTGTTTTTTTTTAACTCGATTAATAATTGTAATGATATAAATAAATTTTAATTAAGCAAATACGGTAAGAAATGAAAAATAATGAATGCTAACAATATTAGTAATTCATTTATTTAATTTGATATACATGATTGATAAAAAAAATTAATTTTTTTATTTTTCTTTGTAAGACTATAGCATTACCAAATTGTTAAATAACTCGTTCGTTTAAAAAAGAGTAAATGAGGAGACATTCGAACACATTTCCTTTGGTTTCCAAATGAGTATCTAACCATTGAGCTACATTATCTAGTGTAACTTTCTTTTACTAAGATGTTTATACAAATTTTGCGAGCCATGGCCTCATTGTCCCTATAAGGCTTCGCCGCTGATTGTAATAATATAAATAAATTTTAATTAAAAAAATATATCAAGTAATTCATTCATCCAATCTAATGAACCATTTTATTTTAAAGTATAGGCTCAATACGAAAATACTAAGTTACACCAACGTATGTTATTTTTTTAGATTGGATAATGCGTGTTTTTTAAACTAACTTGATTAATAATTATAATGATATAAATGAATTTTAATTAAGAAAATATGTTAAAAACTAAAATATAATGAATGCTAATAATATTAGTAGGAAAATGTTTAGGAAACAAAAATATTTCAGTTCAAACTGGCCAAAAGTTATTTTCATTAACTTCATTCGTATATTGTAATCACCTCTCTATTAATAGCATTAATTAGCATTTAATTCTCTAGTCTCATTTAAAATGCTTTAATCTTTTTTATTTTAATATAATAAATTTTCTTTTTAATTATTTAATTTCCGCTTTGAATTCACATCTTTAATTTTCTTTTTACACTATTCATATATATAATTTTGAAAAGAAGTATTTAGCTTAAAAAAGACAATGTCTATAATTAAGAGAAAAAATTTATAATTTTGTGTTTCTGTTATTTATATATATATATAAAAGTTAAACGTTGCATTCTAAGTAATGTGCATAGTTAAGAAAAGTGCTTTGATTTTCTAAATAAAAATAATAATTTAAATATTAAATAGCATTCATAATTTGATATAAATGACATATTTGTTTTTATTCATATAACATCCATTAATTATATATATATATATATATATATATATATATATATATATATATATATATATATATATATATATAT
>JASCZI010211456.1:316446-332551 GCA_036250425.1 Stylosanthes scabra | reverse complement strand
ATCCCCGAGGATCCTGTCAACTTGGACGGATTGTTAGGTGCCAGTGCGCGGGGGGAGGATCAGCACTGGCCGACTAGGCATGCAGAGTGGTATGATGGCTGGAGAGGTCGGTTTGCACCCGAGCATCAGATCACGATTACCCCTACGGAGTATCCGGCCATGCCGACACAAGCGTACTTTGAATGGTGGCTGGACGGATGCAGAGTTCAGTTTCTATCACCCGCCGATGCACTCGATGATCCTCGTCTGGATGGTCTTCCCGACGATGTTCCGGCCATGGCTTCTCAGCCCAGGGACAGATTATCATTGCCGGGGGATGTGCCGGCTTCTACGAAGCAGCGTCGGGCGTTTAGACCAGATATCAAGAGGCAGGCTCACGGTGGAGTGGGCCGAGGAGCAGGTGGGGCGCCTGATAGACCCGTAGGGGCGATTGATTCTGACGAGGAAGCCGAGTATGAGCGGCAAGAGGACGTTGCCGGTGTGGCAGGCGATGGACCGCCCACAGGCACACAGCAGACAGATGATACTGGGGATGGTCCCGTGATTGGTGAGGATATTCCAGTGGATGATGCCTTTTTCACCGGCGCCAAGCGTCACTTCCAGTCTTCATTCGGGGGAGGAGAGGCTTCGTCCAGCCAGCAGTTCATGGATCTGAGCATGGATTTCATTGCCACTGTGTCAGAGTCACAGTTCGGTCAGGTAGCTGGTCGGTATCATAGAGCGCATGAGGCCGCAACAGTAGCCGAGCACTTGGCTCCTATCCGAGCACCTCCACCAGTGGCAGGGGAGTACATGAGTTGGATCCCGCCTATTACCCCCCTTCACATGGGTTCGCCAGCACCGCCCCAGCATTCCCTTAGTGGGGTACGCCACCCTCATGGGAGTATCCTATGAGCCACAGCGGGTCAGGTGGGTCACAGCCCCAGTCAGCCCCGCCGCATCAGCCTCCCACAGTTATCCGACCTCAGCCTAGGAGGACACAGCGCCAGAGACATCCTCGCGGGTGCGGCACGTCGTCACATCTTCAGCCTCCTCATCAGCATCAGTAGATGTAGTTTATATTTTGCGTTGCATTTTGTATTTAGTATTTAGTATCTCATCATGTATTGTATTAGGACTATTGTGCTTTATATGTCGTATTACATCATGCAGTTTGGATGTTTTGTATGAACTCTTGTGTTGGATGTTTTATATGAACACTATCGTACTTAATCTCTCGTAATACGTCACCACTTTTGTATTCAGTATTATGTATTTGTCATAACCGCACATATAAAACACGCTAAATGACACGAAAGTTTATAATTCGGAGATGATTAATATATAAAACACTAAATGCGTTTTTATTAGCATAATTCGGATATGATTAACACAAAATACAGTGAATGATCACTAAGAAAAATCACAAACAACACCGACAACTACAATCTCTAAGACACAAACACACTTCATCAAACTTCAGGTGGGCCACTCGTTGATGCTGCGTTCGGGCACTTCTTCTTGGTGAGACCTTCCTGCTGGCATAAGCCACACCTCTTGGGTTGAGCCGGCTCGACAATGTCCATGCCATTGCGGATCCTCGTTGACACCGGTCAACCGCGCTTCTGTCGTCGCATCGACGGATTAGGCCGGACGGTTGTGCCATGCCATTCAGGCGTATGGGCGGGAACACCACACGGTACACATTGAAAACCGATTCCATACTGTACACCGGATCAATGTATGTGCCCCACTCTAAACCGGCCGCAGCACAAGATGCCAAAGCATGCCTACAAGGATAATGAAGGGTTTGGAACACACCGCAATCGCACTTCCTGGACATGAGATTAACTCAGAATCTGACAATTCCATAACCCGTGGTCTGCTCAAACTCGTCGACTGTAAACACCTCTGCTTGTCTGTCACAATGGGTAACTCGCAGCCTTGGAATAGACTCTCTCAACTTCTCAATGACTCGCACAAGATGATGTGACCACTGTTGTCCTGAATTGAGTCCCGCCATCGCCTCCCGCCCCTTCCTGATGAACAGTTGTTGCAGCCTCTCATACGTCGCTCTCATAATGGCGGCAATAGGGAGTCGACGTGAGCCCTTCAGGACGCCATTTATGCACTCTGAAATATTCGTGGTCATATGTCCCCAACGTCTACTCTCATCAACATATTTCATCCACAGATCCTTTATGACCGCAGTCGCCCACGCAAACATCTCAGGGGACAAATCTTTCAGACACTGCAACCAGTGGTCAGCTCCAATCTTCGATGGGCTATACGCGGCATTTTTCAGATACCTCTTTCCATCGGCACTCCTGAACTTATTTGTGAAGTTTGCAGCCATGTGCCTGACTCAAAAACCATGGTGTGCGGTCGGTGTTGCCCACCCATTGATCGGGTTGTTAAGGGCAGATCGAATGGCCTGCGACCTGTCAGATATGATCATCACACCTTCTTGTGGAATTACATGCTGCTTCAGATTTCTAAGGAAGAACGCCCATGCATCAGTTGTTTCAGACTCAACGATAGCAAATGTGAGGGGCAGAATATTATCACTTCCATCCTGCGCCACAGCGATCAACAAAACCCCACCACACTTTCCATACAAGTGGGTGTCATCGATCGAGACAAACGACTTGCAATACTTGAATGCTTCAATGCATTGGGGAAATGCCCAAAACACCTTGTCAAACTGACTAGAGTCGTTGTCCAACAGGTTTCCCCGGCAGTAGGGAACAACCTCCAAATCAGTCGCTGTGCCCGGACAGAAGTCACCGAATGCTTGCACCAACCTAGGAACCTGATTATAAGAATCCTCAAAGTCCCCATACAACTGCAACATGGCTTTCTTCTTCGTCATCGAAACTTTTCTGTATGACCGCATGAAATGATAGCTCTGTTGGACCGCAGCCTGCAGTAACGGGACTGACACTGAAGGATTTGTCTTCACCAGTGGCAGAACAACTGTTGTGATCAAACTGCTGTCGAGCTGGGAGTAATCATCGGCCATGACGGGCGCCAAACATGTATGAGGACCGCCTACCTTTCTCACCTCCCTATAGAAGTACCACACCAACATGTTATCGATAATTTTGTACCAAAAGATAAATTCAAGAAGACACAACGCTTACACTTACTAATATCCCAAATTTTGCCGCAACGAAACCCGAATCATCCAAGGACACCCGGCTGTGTAATGCTTGCAGCGACAGTGATACTTGAGCCGATCAGACTCAATAACCTTATACTCAGCATTTCTTCGGATACTGTAATTCTTCACCGCCGTCAGCACTGCCTTTCGATTCGGCATCCTATGGCCCATCGTGAACTTAACCCCTCCGTCCGTGTTATACTCAGCAGAAACGAATTCCATGGATGGATCCTCCACGTGTCGCACATCAATGTCTAGTTGCTGGAAAAAGCTCGGAACATCCGTAAGAGCAGGGATAGGTTTAGGGGCGGGGAGCACAAGTCGCGGACCACCGGCAGCGGGAGTATTCGGGACTAGCTCATCCTCGTCCGTGCTATGGCCCGATGACTCATCGTCGTAGTCGGAATCTTCTTCAGAGTTATAATCCGGCGGAACAATGTTGATCGGAGCGGGATCTGCAGGCAATTGATACGGACGAAATCCACTAGATCCGCCAACGTGGCACACCTCTGCAAGGAACTCCATGAACCTGTCGTGCATAATCCTCCTATGCACCTCGAACGTGATCCACACATGTCTATCCTCGCTAAACCACGAGGGACGATACTCTAACAGATCATCAGGTGTAACTGCCTTCTGATGTCACGTGGGCCGTCTGCCCCAAGATGAGACAAAATAACCCGCTTCAGCTCATGCAATGTGCTTACACGGGTATTCCTAAACATTAGAGGCGCATCCGAGTGGAAATATGCCCCGTTCTCTCCTTGTATAATAGATCTATTCACATATACAATAAAATGAAACATCTCTTGTGCCATTGGTGTGTTTTGTGGTTCATGGAAGCTCCATTCAATGCAGCTGCTTTTATAAACGTCAAAAAAGCCAGTACCGATCCTACATGGGGCGGTATTGCCAAGGTAGAGAGAATCGAGATTTTACGTGGAATCGAAAATTAAATTAAAATGTAAAAACGTAAAATCATAGAAAGATTTAAACCGTAAAATCGTCTGACTTAGTGTAAATTGTGTAAAATCGATTAACTTATTAAAAATCGTAATATCGGAAGATTTTAAGAGTTTAATCGAGATTCTAGCTACCTTGGGTATTGCTTTCAACCCAGTACCGGTCCCACATGTAGCGGTATTGATATACATGCATTACCGGTCCAGACCGGTATTCAATTAAATCAGTACCGGTCCGGACCGGTATTGGGCTTTTTTTTAATTAAGTTTTTTAAACTATTACCGGTATGGACCGGTATTGGTTTAACCGAATACCGGTCGGGACCGGTACTCCTAATAAAACGTATTTTCGTAAATTTTCTCAAAAAATTGTATTTTGGTAAAAAACGAATTTCTTTAATTTATTTAAAAAAAATTTCTTCAAAGATATACCTAGGGGACAGTGGTTCATCTGATGATGCAGTTTTTAATGCTTTTTTCAATGTTGAATATTAAAAGAAATTGATTGCTACAAATAAAGAAAAAAAAAGCAAACATACTCCTATATAAATCTATATGAAAATTGTTTAATATGTTCATTCATGGCATAAATGGTTAAAGATATAACTATTTCAATATTTTTTTAATTGTTTATTAATTTAAATTATTAAGAAAAATACTTTCATGATATAATATTAGAGTTTTATGATATAAAGATTTAGAATTTAACTTTTATTATTATAAAAAAAAATTAGTATAAAATAAATAAATTTTTGAAAGAGGTGGTTTTATGATATAAAGTAGCATATTATATATATATATATATATATTATGGTTTTTTGTATCTTTTAATGAAAAATGAAATTGTTCATTATTTTATAATTAAAAAACCAAAAAATATTACGTGCAATGTGCACATTTTTTTATATAAATTTTGTAAAAATAATCATTTTTTATTTCATTCTACTCTTCACAAATAATTTTGTATCATTGAACCTAAATGAAGGAAAAAATTTAAAAAAAAATCATTAAATACATACCAAACTCTATATTGAGGTATTGTAATTTTTGTTTTTTGTTTTTTCTTTTGTGACAGGGATATTTTACATTTAATAAAACACAAATACAAAGGGAATTGAATTGTAATACTTACTTTTTTTTTGTATTTCGTAACTATATATCTTAAGAAAAAATAATACAAAGATGCTAAGAAAGTAAATATAGAAAATGTATCATTGGTCCTATTATCACCCTATTTATTTTAATTAGACAGTCAAACATAAAGATAAAATAAAAAATCACATAATTACATTTAGCATTCTATTAATTGAGTTTTAAAAAATTTTGATAACACATAAAAAAAAGTTTCCAAAATAATAATGGATAAGTATATATTACTATTTTGATCTCTTTTTTTTTTAAAATGTTATATATATAATTTTTTCATTATCAACATATATATTCAAATGTGTTTCTTTCTTTATGTATCATCAGATAATCATTATTGCATTGTTTTCCATTCAATTATAGAGCCGGCTCTTTATAATAATCCACAGTAAAAGAATGTAATTTCAATTGAGCCAGTTATTATCGATAAGACTAAAACTTTTTGAGAAAATAGGAATACAAATAATAATAATAGATAATGATACACTTATCTCATTGTTCACTGATGTAAAAAAACAAGTCCCTTCATTTCAAGCCATCTATATAAAGAAGAGTAATACGGTTTCACTTTTAAAACTATCATTATAAGCTCTTGAAGTGATTTTTTTTTTCAATCACTCGATGTAATTGTTCAACTAAAAATCGTACAAATTTGAGTGTTATCTTTTATTTTTACTTTTTATCACTATTAATGTTGAGTTAATTTGATATTGCAGTTTTATCTTATTATTTGTTCTTGATCTTAAAACGTTTTGCGGCATATATATATGCAACGGTTAATAAAATTGTCGCTATTTGGCATAGGAAAATTGTCGCTATTTTTGTCGGATTTTTTTATTGTAAGTTGATTTTCGCATGTATCTTATAACAAAAGTTTTATTACACATTTGTGTATATATAAATTATAATTTAATTTATTTTTAATGTGTATTCTATATTTACTGGCTGATTTTAATATATACTTAGCATGATTATATTTTTAACCACAAATACTAAACTGAGGCTAAAATAAACTAAACTATATAAGTTGTTTGAGAGACATTAAAAAATCTAAAATATTATGCTAATTTAATCCGAATTTTATCATGTCTTTTGAGTGTTTTGTTTATTTTCACCTTTAAGGTTTAAGTATTTGTTTGATTTTTATGATGCTTTGCAAATTTTTTATGTGTTGTTTTATATTTTGTGTATTCTAATTACTCTAATATTTCTTTCGAGCGAAGAATTTGAATAAATAGAAAAAAAATCCTATATTTCAATCTCATTATAGACATTAAAAAAGATATAATTCCATAAAATCATTAAATTATTATCTATTTCTTTCATCATAAATATAATGAGAAGAAAGTTATTGGATGAATAAAATAATAGAACTAATCTTATCATCCAAGAACAAGTGAAAACATCACATGGTTCTAACAATCAAACTAAATTCTCAAAAATTTTCTAACTCCCTC
Source organism: Stylosanthes scabra (assembly GCA_036250425.1). Taxonomy (NCBI): domain Eukaryota; kingdom Viridiplantae; phylum Streptophyta; class Magnoliopsida; order Fabales; family Fabaceae; genus Stylosanthes; species Stylosanthes scabra. Next base: position 325,844 of record JASCZI010211456.1, on the reverse strand, counting down.
ACATTCTTATTGAAAAAAAGAAAAAACAACTTTTTTTGCTTTATTTTGAAATGTACCAGAATCTCATGTACTTATTTAATGATTTAGCTCTTGACTTGTTTTTTCTTTCTTCATTGTGAAGATGATTGGGAAGTGGGGCTAATTGGATAAAGGAGCTAGATAGAACCTCTTGGCCAAAGCACATGTGCAAGTAGGTATATACATAGGAATAATGTTTGTCTATCAATAACATGTGTAGGTTACTTTAGGGAGTTAGATTGTGCATATAATAAATTTCATAGATTTTTTCTGTTCATCATAAAATAAATTCTGACGAAATTAGAAATTAACCTTAATTTCTGATTGACAAATAATACACAAAAGTTTATGTCTAGTAACCTAGAAAACACCAACTCCATTTCAACATCACTTCAATTCTCAGCTCAATTTAATCTTGACTATTATAAATTATTATTATTATTATTATTATTATTATTATTATTATTATTATTATTATTATTATTATTATTATTATTGATTAAGACACTTTAGTTTCCCTATGGTTTGTAAAATATTTTCTCCAAACAACAACTGAAGAACTTTCTCCAATAATGGTACAAAGAATGTAACAATAGTACTATTAATTAGTTGGTCTGTTAGTTAAATTAATAATCCTTTCCAATGAGACAAAGAAGGCAACTCCTTCATTTTTTAACATTTTTCTCAAACCATAAATATGATCATTTGTATATATGTTTTGTTTTGGTACAACATAACACAAGATCAGAATAACTTTCTACTTACAACACTAGAATCAATTAAATAATTAATTGGAGTGAAATAACACATACAATTCTCACTTCTCATATTTAGTTAGTTTCATTCTTTAAAACAAACTGAAATAATTATATACATAAAGTCAAATGTGCAATATCAAATAGAACAAAAAGGGGGTTTGTTACAACATACAACAATATAATTGGCGTGAAATTGAAGCTTAATATATATCTTGAATTTTCTGAACTTGGGATGTGTCGGTCTCATTTGCATCAAATTCGACATATGCTAGAGAAAATTTAGATGTTTGTGATAAAGGCCTAGTATAAACACAAGTGTATTTATAATAACTTATAAAAATGAAGAATATGATCGTATATTTGTGTATGTTAGCATCATCAATGTAAGAAACACCAACATTTTCGGCCAATCTTTATACACGGCACACAATCGTGTCATTGTGAGAAGAACATGGGAATGAAGGCATGACATTTTAACATTTTCAAAATTTTTTTAATAAAAAATATAATTAATTTACATGTACCTCTGTACATCTCCATGAACTCTTATTTTTTTTCTTTTATTTTTATTTCTGTGTTGAGATACATTATTTTTGCACTATACGTAACTGTTTATGTGCTATCGTATGGTATATTTATGTATTTTGTGAATTTTTTTTTTGATATTTACATTTTTCGTATTATAAATGAGATATATCGAGATGTCTAGTGGTACATGTAGCATTACTGAAAAAATAAAACACTCCTCTTTTGCGCATTATTTTTCTCCTATTTATAAAATATATGTTCCACTTTTCTGTAAGATTAAAATAACCTATATATTCTATAGTTCACTTGACCATAATTAAATACAAATTAATGAAATTTATTTGGTTAATTCAAATAATAATAATAATAATAATAATAATAATAATTGTTAATGTAATAAATTTTATTTTTTTAATATTTTATCATTAATAACATACTATATAAAAATTATATTAATATTCTTCGTATGTAACGTGTTAAAATATTTTATATTATTTGATAAAATACAAAAAAAAATTTTAATTTCTTACAATATTAATAAATATATTTTATAATATTATTATCGTTATTTGAACCAACCAAATAATTATCACTAATTTATATATAAATATAATGATTATTGAAGGATATTTTAGTCAAATAAACTAAAAATACATTATTTATTTTTGAAGAAGAAAAAATACATATTTTATAAGTAAAAAGGGAAATTATAATTTACATTACAAGTCCACATCTTTCAAGGATAAAGTTTTTAGAAAAGTTATAAGTATAAGATATTTCTCACCATTTTTTTTTTTAGGACGGACTATCATTCACTTCAAGAGTCAACTTTTGAGGTTGAGATAGGACCATCAAATTTTAATTATAATATAATATCAAAATCTACACTCCAAATAATCATCTCTCAGGATAAATGGGGTATATTACAATGTAAGACACACATATCTCATTATCAATGATAAAGTTTCTAAAGAGTTTATAAATGTAAAATATATTTTACCACATGAGCTAATTATTTTGGTGGAATTATATCCACCTAATTAATTTCAATTATAATAATTTATTAGATATTTCGAAAAAGAAAAAAAGGATCATTTTCTCTTTTGTTTAGAAATAAGGGTATCCACTAGCTACATTTCCATTGCTCAATCCACTTGCGCGGGAGTTATTGTTTGAATAATAAATAGGTTTTTATAAATTAAAAAAAATTTGAAAACCATACTTAATTTTGTAACTTATTCTTTTAATAAATATTAAGGTAAATAAAATAGTTTTGTGTTATTGTCTCCACATTACTCCATTTTTTTTCGATAGAGATCGAATCCTCGACTAGAATGTATGTGTTTGTGTGTGTGAGTTTATATATAATATAAGGTGAAAAAACTAATAAAATAAAAATTATCATCTTCATTAATTAGGAATAATGACAAATAAGTAGCATATATCATACATTAATGCACTAATTAGGATATGAATTGTAACACAAGTTACTTAGTTTTTTTCTGAACGGATTAATTGATATCATCAATACATAAATCGTAACACAAAAATACTGTGTAAATAAAAAAATGTGAAATTAGTTAATATATATTTGCGTATATTTTATACGTATTGATTTAAGTATTTTTTTTATTAGATAATCAATTACTAAAATAATCCAATCTACAGTAGTAAAAGAATCGAACTTACAATAGAAACATAATCAAATTAAACAACAATATAATTAACAAAAATTATAAGATGCTAAATACATATTTTTATATAAAAAAATATTGGTAACTAATAAAGAAATGGCCAATAATCAGTTAACTTTGTATTTTTTCAGAAATATAACATTTAAAACTTAGAAAAATAAATTTCAATTTAAATTATTGACTGATATATACATGATATTTAATTGCTAGCTGATTTTACTTTAAATATAAAATAACTGAATATAAAATGTTAGGACAAAATTGATACCAAACATAATTTTAGAAATTTAAAATAATGTAAATTTGAAAGCGACAAGTAGAGTAAAAAAAATAAATAATAAGTACATTAATAGGGTCTTCTCTAGTGACCTGTATTAGGATTTATCGTATTAGCTTATAATACATAGTAATCGATGTGTTGTGACTCTCTAATTGGATCCCTTTACCTTCTCAAAGATAAACAGATTCAGGAGAGGTGATGATGATCGTGGAAGGAACGAGATTGATAGTTGAAAGAAATAATTTATGGATATTAAAAGTTCAGCTCCAATAGTGGAGAGTACTAGTCCGAGAATGACATATACCCATAGCACCATGAGGATTTTAAGTTGAACTATCTCTTTATAGTCCAAAATTTTAAAGGGATGTGTCAATCCCACTCCTTCGAGGTTGTATTTTTTTATGAGACGAAAAATCAATCTCAAGTGGTGGAATAGAAACTGAGAAGTTGTAAATTTCAATATTAAAGACTTGATAATCTCGATATATGACTATTAAATTGGATATGAGTAAAGCCTATTATCAAGTTGAATGATAATTTTTTTGATTTATGGTGATAAAACTGGATTTTAATCCTTGATTCCTAGGTATGTAGATTAGTTAGATTCAAGAAGTGACAATGTTAGTTTCTTACTATGTTGTTGTTGAAGTTCAACTCTTTTATATTTTCAAACTAAATAGAGGTATTCAACAATGTGATCCCCTATCTCTATATCTTTTCCTATTTTGTGCATACATCTATAAATCACTTACTTTCGCATATGATTCAATCCTATTTCATTTGAATATTGTGACTTCTATTAAAAAAAATATAAATAACTAATATTTTCTAACTAACAAATCAGTTAAAAAAAAATAAAACATTCATAATCACTGTTCATAGAACATTTATAATGAAAACTATAAAACATCCAAAACCTAAAGCAACTATTAGACAACTTTATATTTTTTAAAAAAAACAGAACATTTGAAACCTAAAGAAACAAAACATTCTGTTGTGTATCTGCGTTGAATTACTTTAATGCACAACTCTTGAGTTTCATTTTTTTTTTAACATTCTGTTGCGTATCCACATTGAATTACTTTAGACTTAAATATCTTGTTAGAGTTGTGCAGAGTACTGTAGTTTCTTTTCTTTTCAGTCGAACAGGTTATTTGTTTTCAGTTGAACAGGTTATGTGTTTTCGGAATACATTATTAAATTGTTAATCAGGTATAATTTTGAACATCAAAGACACAATTTAAAAAATTTGATGATGCTGCCACGTGTGCAGAGGCGCCTATACGGCCAGCGCCTGCCACGTAGGAGGCGCCTACTGCACCCGCGCCTTCACCATGGTGGCGCCAACGCAGTCCACGCCTTCACCATGGAGGCGCCTGCCTTGTTCCCGCCTCCACGTGGATGGCGCCTTCTCCAGTAGCGCCTCCTAGTCAGCACCAGAAAAAAAAGAAGCTACCACCGTGTCGCCACGTAGGTAAAACGAAGGCATCTTCATCAATAGTTTCAAAATAAAGGCATTCTTGTAATAAGTTTTGAAAAAAAAGGGTATTTTGGTTTTTTTAGCCTAATAATAATGACTAAAAGAAAAACCATTTGCAGAAAAAAAAAATAATCTATGTGTACTATTGTACATATTCGTATCACATCGTTTAGCAACACAAAATATGTAAATATTAGTACAAAAAATTTATATTTTTGTGTTATTGGTTATATTTTACGATGTTGCTAAACGGTGTGTATAATAGTACATGTAGTATTAAAAAAAAAGAAGGTCATAATATCATAATATGAGAATTAAAGTGGTTGTTAAAGAAAGTTGTTTAACATACTTACCCATCTAAAATTAAGTATATGATATGTATTTATTTTAGTTAATAAATAATTCAGGAAAAAAATATTTTTCACGTTCTTTAAAACTAAAAAGTAATACTCTGAACTGATCAAATAACCTTGCGTGTTATCTTCCAATAATGACTGTTTTTCACTTTTTCTTTTTAAAATATACAAGGGAGATCAAATGATGCTCATTTGTTCACTTTGGTTATTTAAAATTAAATTGCTTTACGATCACATGAACTTACTTACGTTTGAGCCCTTTTTAATATTTTGACATATATTATGTTATATTTTTATGTAACATTGGTTTTGCTTTCTTGAATTTTTTTTATTGTTTAAATCGAAATCTTTTAAGAATATATAACTGATTTTCGTTCTTACAATAATGCTATATATATTTTTTATATAGATCCAAATATATCCAAAAATATTTTATTTTATCCCTTAAAATAGATTATACTCTTAATTTTTAGAAGCTTAGATTATTATTTTAAGAACTTCAATTTTTTAAAATTGATTAATGCTTTACTTAAAAAGAAATAGAGAAAAGTTACAAGCACTGTTTAAACTACATACTTAGTCACCAAAAAAAAAACTACATACTTAGACTACTTTAACATAATTACTACTTAGATTTAAAGCACCATTATTTCAGTATAAGAACAAAAATTAAAACAAAATAATAGCTGATGAGGCTAACATTTAATATAATATTATTAAACCTAAATAATAAAAAATAATATACAAACCAATATTTTTTAAAATATATATAATATTTAAAAGGGAAAAAAATTAATGTAATGACCGTACAGTACATATTTTGCTGCATTTATATATTTCCCAATCTTAATTAAAGAACCTCACCTAGAAAGGAATTGTATTGCCAATTTTAACCCACAACAGTTAAGTTGATGCCCTCATTTTACCAAAAAGCAAAGCAGCTTCGGGAGAGAAAATTTGTGAACTTAAATTACAAGATTGCCCTTGAAGGTGACTTCACATCCTCATAATCACCTTTACAAAAAGCTGCTTCAAGTGAAATTAATAAGACTTCCTGCAGAGTCACAAGTATGGGTACTATGGTCAATAAAGATACATCTGCCCCTACTTAATTATAACTTGCATAAGAGAGAGAGAGAAAGGGAGATAAATATAAATAAAAATTAATGAAGGAAAATATGAGGCATTCTAACTTTTTAGTTTTGGGCAAATAATTTAATTTTGATGTACCGACGCAGTCATCTAATTAAATTTATGCATTTATATTATTTTAAAAGTAGTGAGTTTAAAAATTAATTACTTTTGATAATATGGTAACACCTGATTGGATGCATGTGTAAAAATTGTTTCAAAAAATAATTCTTATTTTCTAATAACAAAAATATTTTCAAAATATTTTAAAATGTAATAAAATAACAGAACATATTATTTTTATTATATTTACAAATAATTTTTGTATTAGACAAATCGCTTATACATTTGATCTAAACTTTTGTAAAAATAGATAACTTTTTAAAAAATAAGTACAAAAAGTATGATCAAAATTCTAATTCTAGAATTTTGTGTTGTTTTTTAAAAGTATTAAAAACCACAAAAAAAATTATACTTAGCATAAAATTACTAAATTTTGAGGATTTCTAGCTATCCTTGAAAAAAAACCGAATCAAAATCTAATTTCCGAAATACTTTTTGAAATATATATAATATTAGGTATTTTCGTCGCATTTAAAATATTTTGAAAATATTTTATAGTTAATAAAAGTGGAAAATATTTTTTGCCAATGTATTAAAAAATCTAAGAGGGTCTTGGTAGTTTACAACAAGGAGATGGAACTAATGTATGCATTAGTAATCTTAATATTATAAAAGTTCTCTTTTTTCAAGTAAAACATTCAGAATAAATAGAGTTTAATTTTAATGTCTATAAAAAAATATTGTTACACACACATTTGTTTTACTTAGATTAATGCTTTAAATAATTTTTTAAATTAATGATATAAAAATTAACACATGATTCTTTTCATGCAAAAGTTTTTTTTAGCTTGCGTGAGTTTTTGTATAAACTTTTTTTTTCTTTTTATTTATCTTATTCTATATCGTAAAATCACTTTTTTTTCAATAATTTAAGTGAGGAGATGTACGAGTAATTATAATAATTAATCTAAAACTCTTTTGCATTTTACGATACATGAAAATTAGGTTCATACGTAATATTTGTAATAATTATTAGTATATAATAAATGTAACTTATCTCATCAATATAGGGGAATGAACATGTATTTCAATATTTACCTATACTGGTACTGGTATTAATACAGAATTCCTTACGTGGGATAATACCCGTGCACATACATATCAAGTAAAAAGCACATTTCCTTATTGTTTGAATGGATAAATCCACAACCACCATTTAATCTAAACAAACCCCCAAAAGTGAAATAATTTAGCCCAATTTTCTTACCAACAGGTCACATAGGAGGGGATGCTATTCTTATCTAGCGTGTGATTTTGGATAGGTGAGAATGAGATTTATTATTATTATCATTATTATTATTTATTAAATTTAATTTTAATGTACTCATGATAAAAGAAATTTTATACATGATATCAAATATATGTATTTAAATGGCTTTTAAAATAATAAATATAAAAATTAATTATTTTTATTTATATGACAATACAAAATTAATTATTTATGTAAAATTATTTTATATTAACTTTGTATGAAAATTAAATTCTTATATACAAGCAAAACTTAAAATTATGAAAATTATTACGACACGCTAAAATTACATGATAGAATCACATATTATTAGTATTTTTATAGTGTGTTGATGAGTTAATTAAGAAAATGTCGTATATTTTATCATTTAAAAATACTCTTTAATTTTTAAAATTTAAGAATAACCGTTAAATCATTAAATATGGGTGTATTTATATAAAAAAAAAATTCCAAAACAAATATCTAAATATACTCATTTAATTTATATAAACATCACTGTAGAGAAACAAAAATGATCCGCTTATTGTATAAAATAAAATTGATTATGAATAACACTTACGTATATACATAGAATGTGACAAAAATAGTTAACATACGTGTGTATTGTAAGGGGAAATTGGGATTGTATTTATGCATGCAAAGAAAAAAAAAAAAAAAAGAGGGGGGAAATTACAGTGTAAGGAAATAATAATAATGAAATGGTTTTGTTTCTTTGTGAGGGGATTTTTGTGTAATAATAGAATAATGAATTAAAAATGGAAATTATTTATATGTGAAAGAATGGAGCCCATAGAGGTGCTTGTGGGATCAAGTTTCGAGCATTGTGATTGGGTCTCACTCTCTGTGTCCCTCTTTTTGAAAGTGCTTATTAAGGGAGAGAGAAGAGAAGATTATTAGAAGAGAAGAGAAGAGGGGGGCTATTACAGACAATCCCTGCTGAAGATGAGGGTTGGAAGCAACAACTAGTGAGAGAATTTAGAGAGAGAAACACAAAGAAACAAAGCTGCTATTGCTATTGCTGTGTGTGTGTTTGTGGAAGGAGAAAAAATATATATAAAAAAAAAAGGCTGAAAGCTCAAAAGCAAGCTAAAAAGAAAGAAAGCTGAGGAAACCGAAAGGGTAGAAAGAAAAGGAGAATTAGCTTTTGTTTTTTCATTATTTTCTTTCCTTCTTCCCTCTCTTTCTTCTCCTCCTCCTTCTTCTTCTTCCATCTACCATCTTCTTCTTCTTCTCTGGCTCCTTTTCTCCCTCTTCCACCATTATCATCATCATCATAATCATCATCATCATCAATTGCCATACATACAGTGAAGAAGAAATAGTACACTACTAAGCATGTTAGCGAATAACTCTTCAGCAGTAGCTCCAACTTCTTCAGAACCATTCTCTTGTGCTGATAATAATAATAATAATAATAATGGCACTTCCACCAATAAAAGGAAGAGAAGACCCGCAGGAACACCAGGTATGTATATATATATATATAAGTCAACAAATATAATATTATATTATTCATATACCCGTTTTGTCATGTCTTATGTAATAATCCAATAACAAGATAGATAGTAGTTTTGATTTGATGCTTAATTAATTATTAATTGAAATTGAAACTGTGTGCAGATCCAGATGCAGAGGTGGTGTCCCTCTCACCAAAGACGTTATTGGAATCGGATCGATATGTGTGTGAGATCTGCAACCAGGGCTTCCAGAGGGACCAGAACCTTCAGATGCATCGGAGGCGCCACAAGGTTCCATGGAAGCTTCTAAAGAGAGAGACTCCG
>JASCZI010211456.1:271883-300005 GCA_036250425.1 Stylosanthes scabra | reverse complement strand
CCCCGGCTACTTACCCTATGGATTACATGAGGGATGCTTGGATTAGTAGTCAGAGAGAGAAGTATATGAATATGATACCTACAAACCCAAGTTATGGTAGTATTCCGGAGACGTCTTCAACGCATCACATGCAAATGATTCCGCCACCTGAGTTGTCCGTAAAGGAAGAAAGGCAGGTGGAAGAAGTGCCTGTTGTTGAGAAACCAAACAGCACTGGGAAGAAGAGACAGGGTCCCAAGGTGCCAAAATCTCCCAAGGCAAAGAAGCCCAAAAGGGGGCCTCGCGTGCCTAAGGATGAGAATGCTCCTACAGTTCAACGAGCTAGGGCTCCAAAGAAAACTACTGAAATTGTGATAAATGGGGTCGACTTGGATATTTCGAGTATTCCAATTCCTGTTTGTTCGTGCACTGGGTCACCTCAACAGTGCTACCGATGGGGCTCGGGTGGGTGGCAGTCTGCATGTTGTACAACGGGAATGTCTACTTATCCTTTGCCAATGAGTACAAAGCGGCGTGGTGCTAGGATAGCTGGAAGGAAAATGAGTATAGGAGCATTTAAGAAAGTTTTAGAGAAACTTGCAGCTGAGGGTTATAACTTTTCTAATCCAATTGATTTGAGGACTTACTGGGCAAAACATGGCACCAATAAGTTTGTCACTATCAGGTAGATCTATTCTATGCTATGGTACAAAGTGGCCTCTTATTCCTTTGCAGCCTGTTTGTCGTGTATATATATGTGAAGTATTTGGCCTGAGACAGAGGCTTTGTTAGCTGGTTTGTAGTTCAAGAATTTTCGACTCATGTGACGTTTCTTTTTCTCTTCTAACTCTTATCTGTTGTTCTATTCACTTATTTGGATTCAGTAAATGGGAATTCAATCTTTTAGCTGGTTGGTCCTGGTAGAGGACTAACAGATGAGATATTTATTGTCTTATTGATGTTTGGTAGGAATATTTTCTGTCCATAGAGCTTTTGGTGATTGAATGTGATGCAAGTGCTTTATTCTGATTACTGAATCATTCTGATATTGGCCGGAAGATACAATTGTAGTTTGTAGAAAGGAACACGCTTGATGAACATGTGTGAAGGCATAGTGGTTGTCGTAGTGGTGGAGTGTGTTTCTCTGGTTTGATGATTGGAATGGGAAAAATATACAATCATTGCTTGCTCTGCCGAATTTAAATTTGGTACCAAGTGGGGGTCTTGGAACAGAATGCAAAATGGTAGAGGCTTTGTTTGGAGGGTGTATACTATCTAGCTTCAAAAATCATTTAGAGGGCTAGGATCAAGATTAAATAGATAGTTAGTTTCTAATGGTAGAGACAAACTCAGTTCGGAAGAGACTTTCCATTGTTGTGCATGCTAATAGGAGTCAAAGGTTTTAGGCACACCGTGTTACTAGTTCATAAGTTTTACAGTCTATGTTGGCATTTAAGTTGAGATAATCTGCATTTCTGATGAGTATCGCTTAACAAGTATGTTTCGTCTGATTTTCCCCTGAAACCAAACAACAACAACAACAAAGCCTTATCCCACTAGGTGAGGTCGATTACATGGATCAAACGACGCCATTTCCCTGAAACCAAACCATTAGGAAAATTCGGATAGTGCATGATATATATAGATAACAGATTTTCTGATTAATAGTAATCCTTTGGCTCTAAGTATTTTGATAGCTGAATGTTGAAAGAGGGTAGGAAACCATGGAGATGGGGGAGCATGATTTTCCTTTTAGAGCCTTTGATGTTTGAGCATAAATGTGCATATAGGACATATAAGGTGTGAAGCATTTCAAGTGTACCACAGAATCGAGTGTTTCATTAGCTTTAGACATTGATTTCAATCATAATATATATCAATTTTATGATTGATATACCAATGGCTAAAACCACGGAACACCCGATTTCGTGGTAGCACTTGAAATGTTTCCTATAAGATGTATACATGAGATTCAATTTGGAAGAGAATAGGAGGGGATGTAAAGTTAAAATAGTCTTATTACATTATGTCTTTTATATATATATATAGGCCAAATTTAGAGCATAAGTTTGGTAGCTTGCTGAAAGTGTAAGTCATTAGAAGGACAATCTAATTTCTGTAATGATTTGAATGCTTGAATTCCGTTTTCTTTGTACTTTATTATTATTATTACTTTAATGGGGTGAATTGTGGGTGCCAACTGCCAAGACACTAGGCAATGGTGATGGTGGTGGCATGAAGGTGTTGTTTGGCACGAGTTTGATAGAATTGAGATTCATGATTGTTGAGAGTTTGCATGTAAATTGATGTGATCTTGCAATCTATTGTTATATTTGATGCTTATAAAGTTTGTTAAGTACAGATGGAAGTTTCTGTTGCTTAGTTAAATGAATTTTTTCAAACACAAAAGTTGTTGTCTTAATTCTATTTTTTTCAAGATAAAAGTAGTAACCTTCAAATAGAAATTACAATATAGAAAATAAGAAGTTGCGCCTTATTATGAATTACCTTTCATTTATATATTTAAAGAGTAATGCTACGGAATCAACTTAGGAGACTAATAGGGATCTAATGAGTGTAATTAGAGAAATAGTGGGTGGTAAAAGGAAAAAAAGAAAAGAAAAAATAATATTGACTTTCTATTATCTCTAATATTGGTTACCAAGGCTTTCTCATTTAAAAAAAAAAATTTCCAATAAAAGGAAAGCAGTGCTTCTATCCAATATCCATGTTTATTAAATAAATTTTATTTAAACCAACTTCGGTTGATCTATTGATTAGCTCACTAGTCCGTAGATGATTAGTTATCGACTTGTCGGGTTGGGAGATACTTTGTGAACTAAAAAATTAAACTTTTAATTTTTTTTTTTGGATCATGTCCACAAAGGGAAATTATTTATTATAAGATATAAAAACAGTTTAAATTAAAAAAATAATCTGGTAAGCAGGTTAAACATTTTTGTATGATTATTAAAAAATAAAAGCTCAAAACCTACTAATTTATTTGTTATCCATAGTAAGAGGTCATTTTCTAACGAGAGCAAGTTTCCATGTCCAAAAAAAAAAATAACGAGAGCAAGTTTTGTCCTTTTTGGACACTAGCACACCCTATTTTAATACCTTCTCTTCATGCCAGAAAAGGCCTTCAATTTGTATTAAAAGAAAGGGCAACCTTCTATTATTTATCATAGTCCTTTTTTGGGACAAATATCATTGTCTGGTTCTCCTGTTTTTATAACTTTCAAAATGGAAATATTGGGCTTAAACACTTTTTTCCCACCAATTTTTAAGGTATCTCCTCTTTTGATATTTCACATATTTTTGGGTCAGACTATTTCACATTCTCAAATCAGAGCACTTGCCCCTTAATTTTTAATTAATTTGATGATTAGGGCCTAGGCCCGTTTCAGTACAGAAAAAAAAAAGTTAAAATAGATTAAGTACCAGACCAAAAACAAAGGCTGAGCATTAATCCTCAATTATGGTGAAATTTACTTATCATAACACCCAATATATTTTTTTCATATACCCTAATAAATAGAAGTTGAAAAAATAAATTATTGGACACTAAAGTGTAATTGAGTGAAAGAAACCCATCCTCCATTAATCAAATGTCAATCATTTGTGGCGAGGTTGTAGTTCAAGTGATAAACATATGCCTTTTAAAATGTCACACCCCAAGTTTTATCCTTGTTGGTGGAATAAAATAGAACTTAATTGTGTTGGGTGGGTGAGCGTGATGGATGTTTGTTGGGCCTAGGATGGGGGGTTATCCAATCCAAATGACAAGAAAAAATGTCAATCATTTGATTTTTACTTTAGGCATGAAAAGTTTTAAAATTTTGTAGTTTGTAATTTGCGATCATGCTTAGGGGTGACAATAACAACTTTATCCGCGGGTATCCAACTTGATCTGCAGCGGGTAAGGTTGAGCGCAGAGTGGGTTAAATTGTGGGTCAAGTAGTGTTCGGAATGAGGCTCAACCCTATCCGATCAACCCATGCCCTATGAATATATGTTATATTATAGTAAAAATATGTTAGGAATGTGTGTTGAACCAAAAATATTTTAATGATATAAAAATTCTTTAACCATTGAATCAAAATATTCAAATGAAAACTTAATAATTTTGTTTAATTTATAAATATATTTTTTTTAAAACTTACGGATAGGATTAGATACCCACGGGTTGAGAACGGAGAGGGTTAGGGTTAACATGTTATAAACCCGTAGATAGAGTAGGATTGAGTTTTAATAAAAATATCAACTTATGGGTAGAGTTGGGGTTGAGTTTAAACCTTACTCTACCCATTGACACTCCTAATCATACTTGATAATTAATATATACCTTAGCTTAGTCATACAAAAAAGTTATTTGATATAATTTATTAAAAGAGGTAGAAATTTATAAATATTTAAATTTAATTGTGCCAAAATTCTATTCACCTCAAACTTTTCAACTAACTTTTGTTGGTGATAGAATCAGTAATTGACATGGCTTCTTCGATATAGATCTAGATTTTATTAAAAATATAGAAGGTTAATATCTGTATTTTATTTTAATTTTTATAAAATATAAAAAATAAATTTATATTATAAAGAAATCTCTTATATTTTTATCAATTTATTGTTGGAAGCGTGCAAACATGTTGATTTAAGAAGAAAATAAAGAAAACAACACACATACATTTCAATGTCTTTACAAGTATTTGGATTTAAATTCAAAAGTAGCTTCTTAAATTAGCTATATACATTAATTATAATTTTTAAAATTTCAACTTTTCTTATTACATCTTGAAATTGACAAAAATACACCACATTATTAATCTCTATCAGCACGATGAATCACATGACGAAATACGATTAATGGACTAATCTTAGAAATTATTTTAATATACCCGTAAGTAAATCTCAAATACCACTTTAAAGTTTAGCTGCTCTAACGGATTTCTTTGCTTGTATCCACCCAAAGTTCTCTAAAACATTGATTCCTTCAATAGTTGTCAACAGATATGGTATACATTAAAATATATTTGATTAGATATGCTACATTTAATTTGTTTGTGTTCCACGTACTTCACTCTTCTTTTAGTTATCACAAATTTAAACATGCCCTAAGGGATGCATCAACACCTCATATATATGTGTGCTTATTAATTAAATTAAATTAATTAGGTCAAATGCATGTGGGGTTAAGAAGATGCATGAAACGAGTCATAATAAGGTACTTAGGCTTGTTATATATAGCACATGCACACATGCAATTAAACCATGACACGCATGGTTTAATTTGTTTATACAAATAATTAATTAAAGAGTAATGTTATGGAACCAATATTAGGGGACTAATAGGAAATAAATGAGTGTAATTAGAAAAATAATAGGTGGTAAAAGAAAAGAAAGAAAAAAAGAAAAAACCTATTAGCCACTTATCGACTAATAAATTATAGATTTTCTAAACTTTCTCTTAATTAAAATATGATAATCAAAGATAATAAACAAACTCGTAAAAGTACATTACGTTCTGAATTTTATATTTTGTTGACCAACACAGAATATGTGTCCAAGTGAAAGGTTTCTACAGTAATTAATTAAGCTCTAACAAGTTTCTTTATTGCACTTAATTATATTTTATTTGAGAATCAAACGAGAACCTAACTACCTTCCTTCGGCTTTATTGCTGCATGTCTAACTAAATATTATTGTAAACCACCACTACACTACTCATTCGCATTAAATAACCATAGTCAATAGTGACATTAAACCGTTACACTTTATTTTATACGGCTAAATTTAATTAAGTAACCTTTTTATGTTAATTAAAAGATTATTTTAATATTAAATAAAATTTTATTGTTTATATTATTTAATATTAAAATAATTTTTTATTTAATAAAAAATAAATAATTTAATTAAATTTAATTATACTCTATATAATTATATATTATACACACTAATAATAATCCCGCAATTTTGTTAAATGAGGGGTAATAAGGCCACTGTTAGTGACTACAAAATTAAAATAGGAATTATAAGGCCACGATTAAAACAACAGTGGACTAAATTATTTGATCAAAACGTGACAATATATCTACTATTGTTTTTTCAGCCAGACATAAAACAATAGTGAGCTTAGCTGAAAAAAAAAAAAAAACCATGACTATTAAGATATGGTCACAGTGGCAAACCGTCACAAAAAATGACCATTGAGATATATAATCACGATTTTCTTTAGCCACCATTGCTACATGGTCATATTTTTTATATATATAGTTATAGTTTTAAAACGTAACAATAAACCAAAAATATCATAATAGTTATTTTTACACTATATTTAACTACTTAACTGGTTTTGGTATTCTCTTGATGATGGATCCATCTAAAATATGATCCATTCAATTCAAATAATGGACAATGGGAGTAATGACTAATAACAAAGGAACTTTAGTTTAACAATAATAAATATTAGTCATACAAATTAAATCTGTAACCAATTATATATATATATATATATATATTGAACAGGTATATCATATATGAATGAACTTCAGAACAATGCTCCCTACTATGTTTCCCTCACAAAATCTTCAACACGGTTATCGAGAAAATTAAATGGAGATTCAACCCTAGCTTAATGGTTATGACTCATTAAATAATGGTATAAATCTGAATTATTGTACGTAAACAAAGAGGAAAAACCCAACAATATATTTCTCTTGCATCACTTACAAGAACCTTAATTACAGCAAAGCAGGTCTTGTTCTCCTGAAAAAGGCAAAAATCTATATTATTCAGTTTTAATCAAACTATATAAATAATATTTTACATATATGAAGAGAATAATGTAATTTAATTAATATAGAATAATGTAGCATGTTTAAGCAACAGGGGACATACATTACTTAGTTAAGTTAATGAGAGTGTGAGAGTGAGGAACATAAACCTTGGCTGGTTCATGAACTTGGAGTTATTAGAGCTGTCTACATTGTTTGACTGCATTTTAGAGTAGAAACATGATGAGTGGGGGTTAATAATGGTAGACAAGAAAATAATCAAAATATATATGCGAATCTGGGATTAAAAAGAAAAAAAAAAAAAAAAGAAGAGAAAGACATATAGGTTGCCACTATACATAATCTCACTAAAGGTTACATTCTTTTTTTGGGAAAGATTTGGGAAGGATTTCATCACTATTAGAAATATGCTCTTTTTGTCTATATGTCATGATTCCATCTAGCTTGCCACTTAATTTTTGGAAAGGTTAACCATGAATTCTTAGATAATCATTAATCATTTAATCATGAATTACATGAATTTTAGCTTATATATAATATATTCGCACTTTATATGCGACAAACATATGTTTAAAGTTTAAGCATCAATTTTATTTAATTTTATTACACTGCTATTAGAACAATTATTACGAAATAAAGTGTTAAACGATAAAGATGATCGAATATGACAACAAATCTTATTTTGGGTGGTTTTCATTGGGTATGTACATGCGATGTAAGTCTATTATATATATAATTATGCAACTAAAATGTGCCACATGACACTTTCTTATTGCAATTGAAATTAAATTTTTTTTTCTAAAATTAAGGAGCTCTCTTATTTCTCTTCTTCCTATCATCTTTCTCTATTTCACTCCTCAATTTAACAATCAAAATGTGCTACATGGCATTCTCTCATTGCAATTAAAATTGAATCTTTCCTTCCAAAATTAAGGAACTCTCTCAATTCTCCTCTTTCTTACTCTTTTTCTATCTCCCTCCTTAATTTAACAATCAAAATGTGCCACATGGCACTTTCTCATTGCAATTGAAATTGAATATTTCCCTCCAAAATTAAGGAACTCTCTCCTTTCTCATCTCCCTATCCTTTTTCTTTATCTTTCTCCTTAATTTAACAACTAAAATGTTCAACATGTCATTCTCTCATTGCAAATTAAATTAAATATTTCCCTCCAAAATTAACAGTTCTCTCCTTCCTCTTCTCTCTATCCTACTTCTCTATCACATTCCTTAATTTTCCAACCAAAATATGCCACATGTCAATTCCTCATTATAATTGAAATAAAATATTTACATTCAAAATCAATGAGCTTTCTCTTTCATCCTCTTCCCAGCTTTCTTGTCTATTTCTATTCTTCCTTCTCCATTTCATTTTTCTTATATTCCCCTTAGCTTATTCTATCTTTTTTATGTTTATAATATCTATAGTTCTATAATATATCAATAATTTGACAATAATTAAAATATGACACATAATTTAACAATTAAATTAAAATATTTTCTTCTAAAATTAATAAATGGTTTTACTCCCTTCATTATCTTCTGTGTCCCGCTCTCTCGTTCTTTATTTATCTTCATCATTCACGCTCTATTAACTATATAATATTATAAATAACATATTTATAGTTCTATAATTTATATAAATAATCTATAATTTTAGAACGAATATTTTATACTATTTTGACAACAATTTTTTTTTTATTTATCTTTCTCATTCCCTCCATCTCTTTCTCCACCTCTTTTAATTTTTCCATATTTAAAGAGTTCCTTCATAACCAGCTTTCGTCTCTTTTATCACTCTCTATTAAATATCTATTTACCTCGGCAAATTAATTATTAAACTATCTTGATTGAGTAATTGTTTACTGAGCTACCACTAAGTGACTTGCAAAAATTTATCTGTCAATAATCCTGGTCAACCACCCCAGCTCACCTCAACAAATTGCCAACTGACCTTAACAAACACTTTCAGGCTTCCAACTAACCTAGAGGTGTTAAAAATCCTCATGAAGCGGGGATCCCCGCGGGTACCGTCCTGAATGGAGACATGGATGCAGGAAATTTTCCTTGAGAAAATGAAGATGGGGTGAAATTTCTACGAGACAAGCACGGGGACCCTAGCCGGGATCTCCACCCCAACCTCGAAATTCCCGAATAATTTAAAATATCTAAAATATCTCTATTAAAAACTTTAAATCCGTAATATTATTACGGGCAAAAATACTAGTTATGCTTTAAAATTGTGGCTAAACAAATATTTTTATAGAAAAGTATCGAGTAAATGGATAAAAGCACCTATGAACGCTATGTGTACTTTTGTCTATTATTTTAAATTTTTCATGTGTACTTTTATCCCATCAAATCTTTCATTTTTTTTAGAAAAATAATTTATTCTCGACCCAAATAGAGAGTAAAAAGACAGTTTACGTTATCCCCTTCGACATTGCCATCAAGGAAGCTATCAAGGAGTATACATGGCATTACATTCAACACAAGGTTCATCTAGTGATCATCTATATGAATATATCACTGACTACGCCTATACCAACACCATCACTCTTGACCACTCCTAATACAATTAATCTCCCTAAAATTTTTTATGTGTATTTTTGTCCTCCATTAAATTTTTCGTATATGTTTTTGTCCATTTCCTCAAAAATATTAATTTTGACATCCTTATTAATAAAGTAGTTATACCCTAAACATAAATGAGCTTATTGCAAACATGTAGAAGACAAGGTCCTATCAATATATAGTTGACCTACTTTACATAACAAAATAAGGTTTTGTACTTTTGTTGTTGTAGTTGATTTTTGTTATTATGTTATGAGTAGAAAAGTAACTTATTAACACTAATATATATATATATATATATATATATATAGACCTAATTAAGATCCCCTCCTTTCCCAATAATAATAATAAACAAAATGAGCAAAACACTTATACATGATTATTCATAGAGTAATTAAATAGATATTTGGCTTTTGAAATCTTCATATTTTGACTAAATAATCCGCAAAGATATATTCTATTAGGTTAAATAATGTCCCAAATGTTTAGTTAATCTCAAATTTATTTAGTTAATTGTCAATATTTTCATGAAATTACTCATATGTCCTGAACCTTTTCTTTCACTCTTTCCATTTTTACCACCATTATATTCCTCCCACCACCCACCCCACAACTACGTACCACTCCTCCCAAGCCATTCTATCATCACCCTTTATTAATAACCACCATAAACATAGTCACCGTGTCATCACCATGTTTATTCTCTACAACCACCCTAAACCCTAACCCCTATTCCCAATGATCATATAAAAAAAAATTACGAAAAATTATTAGAATAATTCAGTCAGGTTTATGCCAGATTAACAAATTCTGATAGTAATTTCCATTGGATTTAATGGATAAATCATGAGCTTAGATGGATCATGTGTTATTTTCGAACATTTTTTACATTTCATACCAAATTTTATCGTTGGATTATTCCGACGCTAAATCTAACAAAAACATATGCAAATTAAAAGAATAAAATAAATAAATGTTACTCTCGGATAATTCGACACTAAATTCGATGGTAAGAGACATCTCTTTACTAAAACACTATTTGTTGTTAATGCTCTTTGAAGTGTATTTTTGTTCCTTCAAATTTTTCATGTACTTTTGTCCATCATAAAAAATTTTGTGGGTACTTTTGTCAATTTACTTCCTATTATGAGCTTACAAGTTACAACTTAAGTCCAAAACAACCGTAACCCAAAACTAATTAGTATAATTATCCCTTTAATTTTCTTAGGTAAGAAGATTTAAATACTTGGATAGTATCACTAGAGACAATATAAAAAAAAATTAATATAATAATATAATTCAAACAAATTGATCAAAGTGGAGAAGTGATTGTCACAAAAAAAAATGGAGAAGTGATATTCAAATTTTATATGCGACAAAAAAAAGCTAATGCTTCCCAATATTATTAGGGTAAGGTTAGTCATCATTGTACCAGAATCGTCCAAAGAACTAATAATTTCCACAACCTTTAATTTTCTTTTTTGAAAACCACAATCTAAAACCATGCTTAGGGCTTTTATTTTTCCACATTTTCTTATCTTTTTCAGCTAAATATAATTTTTGTTTCTAAACCTGTTTTCCCTGTTTAGTAATATACGGAATGCTATAGTGATAAAGTGGTAATAATTGTCTATAGAAAAGGTAAAAAGAGGAGCAATAATAATAATAATTAGAAAAATAGAGCATGCACATTTTTTCTGCAGCCTTAACTAAAAAGAGCCAAACAGACAAGGCATTTTTATGCACCTAAAGTGCTATTTCTATCAAGCTTTGTGGCACTGTAGGAAATGTCACATTTTCAACAGCGACTACACATATTGAGTGGAGAAAAGGAAGCAAACCAAATTGCTTCCTAAAAGACACTGAAATCTTATTATTTTCCGACATATCAAGTGAAGTTTTATCCAACCCACGTATTATTATTTTGTTGAGCAGAATTATTTATTTCAGATATTGATTATGCTAACACAATATATATATGGCTTTGATCTACTACTAAGATGATGACATGTGACAAGGGCTTTAAAATGGATGGATTTACCATATGTATTCTAGAAGTATTTTCATGTAAAGATGATTGACGATGTATTTTTTTTTTATTGTATTATCTTCATAGTGATTGGAGATGTATTTTTTATTGTATTTTGTTGATATTGCTATAACTTTAAATTCTTTTTAAGTCTTTGTTGATGGCAATATCAAAAAGAATTTAACGATGATTCGACTTTCTTTTTGATTGGATCAATATTCTTGAACGATCTAAAAAAAGATTGTTTAATTAAGTTGATTGTGGTCGACCTGTTCAAATCATGGCTCTATATTGTCATATTTTTAATTGGCTTAGTCATCTTAGCCATATTAAGGGATGTCATTATATAAGCATCAGATATAAAAGTAAAACTAGTCTAATTACTAAATTATTTTAAATTGAATTTTAAAAATTATAATTTTCTATTATATTCATTTATCCAAAATATTCAGCAAATAATTCCTCAGTATAATTCAAATAATGCTTGTTTGTGAATTTATATATATAAATAAGATCCTCCAATTTCTTTACTTTGTTCTTAGAGAGCATTGTCAATAATGACTCATATACAAATTAGTTACTTCCTCTATCTATCTATCTATAATATCTATCTTAGATATTATAAAATATATTTTAGAAAAAAATTGTATACTAATAAATTACAGCACAGTGCTCCTATGAATTTTGTAGTGTGACAATATTGGATGGTATTAAATAATGTCATTTGAAACAGATAACTATGTGGCTTCTCACTGTTCTTTTGCCAACATCTCAAAATTTATTTTAGTGTCTTGTGGTTATCCATCTAATTACATTGGCTTTTGTCGCAAAACTCGATTTGTATGATTCTGATTAGTTGTGGATATGTGTGTCCTAGGTCACCTTCTCATAATTATTATTGTCTTTTGGATTGAGTACTACTTTATGATTTTTTACTTATAAACCAAATGGAAATTTAAACAACAATGAAAGCACAAGATAATCTATATGCTGCTATTGAATTAAGGATAAAATGTTTCATTTTATTTTAAAATTTTAAAAACCGGAAATTTATCAAACAAAAGTGAAGGTACCTAATAAAATCTAAAAGTCACTGCAAGAAATTATTTCTCCAACATAAATATTACATCATTGATGTATTTTAAATATTCTGATCAGTAATAAAGACCCGCAAGAATAGAAAGATGTATTAAAATTTTACTTTTAATATTCTGATCATTGATGTTTTTCTCCAACATAAATATTACATCATTGATGTATTTTTAATATTCTGATCATTGATGTTTTTTCTTAAATTACATAACAAATTTCATTTTTTATATATTATTTTATCCAATAACAAAAATATAAATATAATTATCATTAAACTTTTTCTATCTATTTAAATATTTAATATAAGTGGTTTTATGAGATTCTAAACAAGATCTTCTCTACAAGCATCAATGCATTTTGAAAAGATAAATAAATAAACTAAATAAATTTAAAACCATATATGAAGTTGTTGGTGCATTTTTGGTCAATTAATGTATTATATGACTATGAATCTTATCTACAAAAAGTATTATATTATCTCTAAAGTTCAAAGCGTAGATAGATAAGATCAACGTCAACATATATTATCTCATAAGACACAAAAAAAAAAACATATATTATCTCATTGAATGCAATGATATCTAACAATGCTTACCTTGCTAGTTACAGCTTGTCCCTTTTATTTGTTCCAAAATAAACCATTATAACATAGATTTTGGAATTTTTTGGTCATTGATAAAAATAATTTTTTTTAAAAGATTGAAATGATAAACATTATTAAAAAGAAAACAAAAAGTTAGTAAAATTATTCAACCGCCAATTCATTTCATCTATATTAACAAAAAATGCTAATAATAAGATGGCAAACTAAGTTTATGTTACATCATCAGTATTTTCTATTTACCAAAATAGAGTTGACGGTAAAATAATTTTGCTAAATTTTAAATTTGAAACTCATACTTTCTTATTATTCTCTTTTTCGAAATTTAAATTAAATTATTTAAACTAAATTTTAATTAGAAAAAATACAGGATGTTACATTTCGCGGCGGTTTGAATACTAACTAAATTATTTAAACATTATTAAACTAAAACAAATTTTTTCTGTCGTTTAGCAGCGGTTTCGGTGCCAACCGCCGGTAAACGAAAAGTGTTGCAACGATTAGCGGTGGTTTAGACGTGAACCACCGCGAAATGCAACTTCTTTAAAAATTTGATCAACATACTTTTATTTAAATGTTATTTGCAACATCATATATGTATACACACGTTAATAATAACTTTTGAACATTTAATTACTTATTATTTGTTAATTAAATGTTAAGTTTTAAAAGTTAATAGTTCTTGCTAAAATAAGATTTAAAAGAATCTGAGTTAGAAAATAATCTGATCAATTGATGTTGCAATTTAACAGCTTGTTTAGAAACTTTTAATGATATAGAATTGAATTGAATTTCAGTGTTTGGAATGAATTAATAAAAGTATAGAATTGAATTGAATTCCAGTATTTGAAATGCTTATAAATATCCATGGAATTGAAATGTTATATTTAAAAAATTTATCCTTTATTCATATTACATTATATTTAAATGATATATATGCTTACTTTATTATACTATATGACATAATTAAAAATGCTAAATTTCTTAGCTAAAAAAAAAACTAAAACCAACACATATAAATACAAATACTATGATTCAAGCAATACTTATATGATCCCAAATAATTCACCTAAAGATACTAACTAATATTTATACATATTTGCATGATAGACTAGATTTTACCGTTGACATTACAAACTTGTTACTTCGTCAATAATAAATAACAATAAAAAAATTTATCTACTAGCAACTCACAAATATTTTAATTCAAAGTTTAACAAAAGCAAATTTATGGAACATAAACAAAGTATTTGTTTGTTAAAATGAAAGAAACACAAAATATCACCGAGAGTTTCTACATAAAAAACTCACTAGCTTTGTGACACTAATTATCATTAAACCAACCTAACTTATTATACAACCATCTTAGGCGCAACTCTTCTGTACATCTAAAAAAGACATCAATAAAAGTACGATGCTCAGCAAGCCAATCTACGGCTTCAAAGAGTTTATGATCTTGTACATCCAAACTCCTAATTGCGTCAAATAGTTCAGAAGTCTGCCTAACGCGAGGCCTTGTATTGACAATAGCATGCGCAATTTCTTTCATGGCAGTAGAAATTTCTTTAAGTTCTGATGGATTAACGTCACTTGCTTTTCGTTTTTTACCTTTGGAAGATGAAGTATTAGTAACAGATGAATTCGCAGATGGAACTTGTGTCGATGGAGTTGCTGGAACACTTTCACTTTCATATTCAAAAGTATTACAACTCTCCAAATGAATCTCATTGTTCACTTGCATCTCATCAATATCGTTAATATTGATGTCCTTCTCCTTTGACCATCTTTGTAATTTTTCTTTAACAGTCTCACTCCTATTTTCAGGTGCTATATCTTTTTCATATATGTCTCTAAGGATGTCCAAGTGACGAAGAGGTTTTCCTCTAATCTGTCTCAACTTAGGATTAGACTGAAAAAATAAAACAAAGTACCATATATTAAGCACATGTAGACACAAATGCTAACAAAAAAAAATCATACTAAAAAAAGTGTATCACTTACCTTTATTAAAGCTTTCCACACACCTGGAGTAGCCTCAAATGTTTTAGTAGTTTCATTCCATCATATTCCACTTTTGGATTCTAGTTCTTTTGCAAGAACCATTTGTTCCTTGAGTGTTTTTAAACGATTTTGTACCTTGGCTTTATTGATACTCAAGGAAAATTTTTCATTGATTTCTTCTACTACCTTTCTATAAGCTTCTACTGAAAATGCTCTATCTTCCTTGTGTCCCTTATTCTTTTGTTCCCTAAGAACTTCAAGTAACAAATCATCTATGGCTATGGCACATCTAAAGTATGTATTGAGTTCATTCCCTCCTTCAACATTATCAGTTTATTGAGTTTCCAGACTGCTACCTATTATTATATTTATAATAAGACGATATCATAAAATGCAACAATAAAAGAAACCAAAATAAATAAATAAATAAACATCTAATGTATTAATGGAGCAAACACACATAAACTCAGATTCATTGTACCAACAAGTAATAATCCAAATGATACATAAAATTCAAACTCAACTAAAACACTCTCCCATGATTATGCAGCTATAGAATGTAATGGCTCCACATTTGTGCCGCTATCAAGTCTCTCAAAATTTCTCCTCTTCGTCCATCTTCACTTCTTGCAATTTCTACATTTGTAGAATTTCTTTCCGGCACACTATTATTGAGATCTCTCTCAACTTGTGCAACAAGTTCCTCATCTGGATCAAAATCAACTAAGAAGTTATGTAGAATGCAACAAGCTATAACAATTTCACTCACAGTGTCTACATCATATCTAGTCATCTCTGCTATGATCGGAAACCTATTCTTGACACTCCAAAAGCTCTTTCAATTACATTACGAAGTGATGAATGTCTTAAATTGAATAACTCTTTTGCATTTTCATGAGGATGTCGTGAATATTCTTTTAAATGTTAACGAGTACTTTGATATGGAGTGATAAAACCAGATCTCAGCATATATCCAGCATCCGCTAAATAGAATTTACCTAAGCATAGAGTTTAAAATAATTAATTAAAAATTACTAGAAAAAAGCTCATTGAAAACCTCAAAAAACATTATATTAAAAAATTAATACCTCAAGGAACAATTAGATTATCTTCTCTACTTAGTGTATTATCTAAAATTTTTTAATCTAAAGCTGAGCCCTCCCATCTGGGCATCACATAGTAAAATTTTAAATCAAATGTACAAGCTGCCAATTTGGATAACTTTTTCTTCCCCTATACTTTGATATATCATCTTTTGAAACTTTAACACGAATATGTGTTCCATCTATGGCACCAACACAATTCAAAAAATTTTAACAAAAATTAGTGATATGACTATTTGAAAATACAACTAAATTATACAAAACAAATAATGAATATATTTTATTTTTGAAAAATTACCTTAAAATATGGATAGAACCTTTGTTGATTAAATATTTCAGGGGAACAACTGAACCATCTGGTTGAACTAAAAACTAATCTTCAAGTGTTATTATAGCTCTAAGAACTTAGTGAAAATGACGACTAATAGTTTCAGTAAATCGACGAAAGAAAAAGCTTCACGTTCGAACACTTGCTTGGCCACTTAAAATATGTAAAAACTTTGCAACTTACTCCTCAACACAATTATATTGGGTATCTCTAAGAAGCCCTCTTCCACGAAATATACAAACTAATCTCTCAAAAGCATCATAACTCATACGTATTATGGAACATGAGTTATAATGTGCTCTTAATTGAGCTATCAACTCCCCTTGCACTTCATCTTTATTATATCGTTGTGGTCGATCGATTGGTCTTTCAATCATATTCATATGCTGCCTTATATATTCCATACAAGCTAATTGACCCGCATACACAACTATAGCTAAAATTTCTATGTCATCAAATTCATCCATGTTACCTAAAAAAAATTGGCTCTTTGACTAAGTTTAATCTTCATTGAGTACAAAAAATTGGATATATTAAACTTCAACCTAGATTTTCAGATGCATGCATACAAAATTAACACACAAAAAATTATAAGAAATTTATCCTACAACAATTTTATTTTAACATATGATTTTTTTAAAAAAGAATATATTAAATCACAAAAAATATAAACAGAAGATAACACCTAGTAGGAACAAATATAGAAGTGAGATGAGAAGCGAGGAGAGAAACTTACCGTTGATTCTGAAGAGGAAAAGAAGAGAAGCAACATAAAGAATAAGACGAGAAATGTGAGTACGAACTTGTGGCAGAGGAGAAACAACGTGAAGAAAGAAGAATGTGTTATTGTTACTGCTGATAGGAAATAAGTGGGTGAAGGAAGTAATTAGGTATAAGAACATTTTAGATATTTTATCTTTTTATAGAATTCCAATGGAATGAAATTCCAAATCAGACCTATCTACATTGAAATTGGTTTTGGGGGGAAACAATGAAATTGAATTCAATTCCATAGGCACTCATTTACTTAATATTTGTTTCAAACACTGGAATTGAATTCAATTCCCATATAAATTGAATTCCAAGGGGTTTCCAAACAGGTGGTAAATAATTAAAATGTCTTGAAATTTATAATATAGGAAATGGCGTCGACATAATATAAAAACAAATAAAAATAATACATACATCATGAATTTTAATGCATTAAATGAATTTCAAGAAACATAAATTATAGACTAAAAAAATAAATAAATTAATCTATATATTATGGGATAAAATTCTAATCTTTATCCAATTATTCGAGTCTGCAAACATGACCATTTAAATGCATCAAATTAAATCATGTATCACAACTAAAATAGAACAAATCTACTGTATATCATTTACTAGTTGTGTTTCGAAGTGTCATATTCATCCGGTGAAAAAAATTCTATGAGAAATCTAGCATTGTCATGTTTTAGAGGATCTGATATGTCATGTCCATACCATGATTTTTTATTAAGATCAAAGTTCTTATGTGCAATGTTTGACTTATTTATCACATGTTGTTTATCCACAACAACACTTTCTTTTTTTCAAACTTCTCTCATATTTTGATCACATTCATGTAGTTCCTACATTTTTTCAAACATAAGTTAAAGCAATAAGCACTTGGTGGAAAACCTAAGTTTCATAAACCAAGGTACCTAGTTGAAAATTTTGACAATTAATCAAAGATTTATAAGATGATATAGCATGAAGAAATCCTGCACAGTTACTTTATTCGCATCTACCAAATATTGGTTAAAACAGTTACCAACGCACGTACATACAGGCGGCAGATGAACGAACCGCCGCTAAACGGGCACTACAAGATACGCTAATATTACCGTCAGCCATATCGACGGCTTAGCCGTCGGTAAAAGGGCGTGAGTAAAAAATCTGTTGGTAATAATTACTGACGGCCCCGATAAACTGTCAATAAAATAAAATAATTTTACCCACGGCTCGGCCATCGGTAATAAACCGTTTTCAGTAACAATTTAATTATTAGGGATAAGTACTATTTTGACCATAAAGGTTTAGTCCGAAAATCCTATTGGTCACAAACGTTTTTTTCCTCAAAATTGCCACAAAAGTTTTGATTTCACTTTAAAAAGACCAAAACAAAATTTTTGGGACGAAAATGCCCCTTCCCCTTTTTCCATTTGAGGCACAAGAACAAGCAGCAGCAACACAAGAATATGAACATTTCAACACAATCAACAACAACAACAACACAATCATCAACAACAAACCATTCAAGTTCATCAATTAATTAACAGAAGATCATCAAATTAGGTTCAAGTGTTTGAAATGTTTCATCAATTGAAAGTGTTAGCAAAAAAAATTGTCCCTGCCCTTCATGAGTACTTTTTCTTTCCCAGGAAACCCCATACACAGAACTGAACAACAATCATTCAAGTTCATCAGAAGATCAAATTAGGTTCAAATACTTCAAATGTTTCATCAATTGAAAGTGTTAGCCAAAAAAATTGTCCCTGCCCTTCATGAGTACTTTTTCTTTCCTAGGAAACCCCATACATAGAATTGAAAGGTGGCTGAGGCAGCTTCTTCCATGAATGGCGGTGGCGGTGGAGCAGATCTCAGAGGGGTACAGCTGTCGCAGCACCACAGTCACCAACCACCACCATCGCATCATCTCTGTTCAATAGCTCCCTTTGGCGACAACGGTGGGCTGTGGCTAACGGTGATGAGACAGCGGCGACGAAGACAGAGCTTTTTCCATGAACGGCGGTGGCGGTGGAGCATATCTCAGAGGCAGCGACAACGGAGCACCACGGTCACCAACCACCACCATTGCATCATCTCTGTTCAATAGCTCCCTTCGGGGATGGTCGGTTGTGGCTAACGGCGACGACACGCAGGGCGACAAAACGACGGCGATGAAACGGCTGCGGTGAAGGAGATCTCTCAACTCGTCTCTATCTCTCTTCGGTTTCTCTCTCACCACTCTGCTTCTCTCTCTGTACTCCGCGACGGTGACGATGACGACGGCACCCAGCCCCGCTGGTCCCGTCCTCTTCTTCCTCCCCTTTCTCCATCCTTCTTCTTCCTGTACTACCTCTCTGCGTCTCTTCTTCTTCATGTGTGTGAGTTGTGTTTGGGTGTGTGTGTATTTTTTTCTTTTCAAATAGGAATTGGGTTTAATATAATAATAATAATAATAATAAGGTAATAATAATAATAAATAAATAAGATAATAATAAATAAATAAATAAATAAATAAAGTAATAATAATAATAATTATTATTATTAAGGACAAAATGGTCAATATGGTATTTTTTGTCATAATGAATACCTTTGTGGCACTTTTAAGAAAAAAAAAAGGGGTTTGTGACCAACGGAATTTTTTAGCCAAACCTTTATGGCTAAAATAGTACTTATCCCTAATTATTAATTTTATCCACAGCTAAGCCGTCAGTAATAATTCGTCTAATCAATTTTTATAATCAAAATATTGCCGACGATTCAGCAGTGAATGAAAACCAAAACATTTATATTATTTGTGGTAATATTATCGATGACAAAGCTGTTGGTAAGGATGGCGTCATCCAAAACCAAAGTTTTTGTAATATATATTTATTCCAGATTAATCTGTTTTATGTTTTAATATAATTTATTGGAACCGGTTTATAATATCAAGAAAGTATCTTCAAAAAGTGAGAAAATAAATTATTCAACATAATTATTCAACTAAAAGAAAATACACAAAGAAAAAGTAATGTCACAATTATTCTAAAATACAAATAAAACATAAACTAAAATTCTCAAACATAATCGGGGTCATCCTTGACCAGGGGAGGGGGATTCGTGCACTGGTCAGGCCGTGGAGGGGGAATCCGGGATAGAGCGAGAGGCGGTGGGAGCGGTGGGTGAGTGATGCGGCCCCCGAGACCGGTTCAGAATTCCTTTAAAATTCAAAATAGCAGTTCGTCGCAGATAGCTCTGAACCAGCTTACGAGAACCTCAATCAAATTTAGTAAACTTGCCACATGATGCAACCAGTTAAAAATACTGAGTACTGGACTAGGGTAGTTCTCCTTAGGAATTCAAAATGGTGGTTTTGCGTTTGCTTGAGAAAAGAGTTGGGGTTGCAATAGTTGTGATTGAGAACAGAAAACAGAGAAACATAATATAATTGCAGCAAGAATTAAAAGAGTACTCAATAACGTAAGATCGAGGTATTCGGTGAACTCAAATAACCCATCAAATTCACGTCGTTAAGGTCTTCCAGTTATTGGCAGGGACGCAGTGTTAACGGCATTGGAACTAACCCCGACTCCTCCCATCCGTGCCCTTAGGGATTGGTACCTAAGGTTATTTGCATACTTCAACCCATGTCCAAGACACAAGAACACTACTCCATACTAACAATAATCATAATAACAGAAATAAAGCAAGCAGAATAATAAAGAGACATAATGAATAATAACAGAATAATTATAATTGAAAAGTAAATGAGTAGAGTAACGATAATAATATTAATTAAATAGACATAAAAACAGTAAATTGTTTCGCTATTGTGGCTACAAGAAAATGAAAGTCCTAAGAAAAACTAAACTAAGAGAGAAAATGGGAGAATATGAATACCTCTAAAACTCTCCAAAAATTATTCAAGACTCATGATCCCTAAAAATGGGTCTCAAAAGGGGGTGTGGTGAATGGGGTAATATCCCTCCTATTTGGCTTGAAATTTCCTTTTTGACATTCAAATTGAGTGTTGTCCGCGTCGTGGTGCGTACGAACCAAAATGGTGGGTGTGTATGCACCTGTGTCGAAACTTGGGCTCTAAGTCCCTGAAAATGGTGTGTGCGTATGCATCGAGTCCCTGTGCGTACGCATATGGGACATATCTATACCGTTTTCAAAACTCTAGATGTTAGCTTCCCAATGGCGTTAGAACCATGTCGTTTGGACCTCTGTAGCTCAATTTATGATCTAATTAGTGTGAAGAGGTCAAAATTGACAGCATTAGGAAAATTCTGAGCACTGATCTTTGGATATGAATTTCTCATAGAATCACTTAGAATCGGAAGAAGTGTTCAACATGAAAGTTGTAGATATTGAATTCTTCTTTCGAAAGAGTCCAAGTTTGCTCCAATCCGATGACTACAGTTCCTTTTCTCCTCTTCTCATTCTTGCTCCCTTTTCCTTCCTTGACCACTTTCGATCCAATTCTAACCTATTTAGGCTTGAAACACTCGAACAAACAAATGAAGGTATCGAATGGAATGAGAATTAAGTAAATCTATATTAAAATATGGCCCAAAATGCATGTATTCACAATTTAAGCCTTAAGGAGCAATAATTCATTAATACACTTAATTTGCAAGAATTTAAGTCAGTTTCGTTTGATAATTTGCTTATTTATAGCATATGATAAACCATCAGAAATGGGTTTATCAAGGAGGCATCGTCGTTTATGAAGATCCAATACTCCGCATTTGTGTCAAGAAGGAGTACATCTCGGAGTAAACCTTAAGTGTTCAAGTTTTTATCCTAAACATGTAATCAAATTTCCAATTATTATTTATGCAAATTAGATTATTTAAACAAAATTTCAATTTATATGTGTCCAATGCTAACTAAATTGAATAGGTAACCAACCTAATTAGTGTACGGTAAAAATGGGCAACATAAAAAACTGCACAACGACGGACGATCCCCACCCTCCACAGCAGCGGTGACAGCAGCAATGATGAACATTTAGCTTTGAATTCAACAACATTGCAACATTGAGAAATACATAAAGTAAAAAAATAGGGGAATAAAAAATGAAAAAAAAACTGCACAAATCGAAAAAAAACTAAACCGATTTAGTCGAAGAGGGACTAACCACAAGCACAATGGTGGCGACGAAACTGTGAATGAAGCTCTAAGGAGGGAGAAAATGAGGAAAGAATGTGGTGGTGGCGGCGCGGTGGAGAGAGAGTGGAAGAGGAGAGAGAGAAGGGTTCTGCAGAAGTGAGGGAGGAAAAGAGGCGTTGTGCTACTTGAAGAGTCTTTTATTATTACCGATAACTG
Organism: Stylosanthes scabra; assembly: GCA_036250425.1. Taxonomy (NCBI): domain Eukaryota; kingdom Viridiplantae; phylum Streptophyta; class Magnoliopsida; order Fabales; family Fabaceae; genus Stylosanthes; species Stylosanthes scabra. Next base: position 277,438 of record JASCZI010211456.1, on the reverse strand, counting down.
TCTGTAATAATAAGACCGACGCCATCGCAACACTGCATTTCATTAATCAATTTTACAGACGGCCTAACCGTCGGTAAAATTAGTTAGGGTGCCAAATTTGAATTTTTTGACACTATTTATATCGACGGCCTAGTCTTCGGTAACGATCGACCATTACTTTTCCATTTTACTGGCGACTAGGCCGTCTGCAAATATATAACCATTCTTCAATGTTTCCATGTTGACGATATAGATGGCTCGGCCGTCTAAATTACCGACGGTGCTGCCGTTGGTACAATTAAGTCGTCGGGGCACCTCTAAGCGTGAAATCCTCCCAAATATTACCGACGGCCGTCTGACGGTTTAGCCGTCGGTACACAACGCCTCCATTGCTAATGTATATTGCCTAATAGTACTGACGACAGTGATACTTCTACCGACGGCTCAGCCATGGGTACAACCCATGTCGTAATGGTAGTCGATAGGAGCCGTCTGTACACGACGGTTGTGTTGTAGTGGGGATTCCCAACTGCCGGTAAGTGTCGTTTGTGCTGTAGTGTTTCTTCTTCATTTATTGAACAATTAAATACACAGATCTCTAAAAAAAACGAATCAGGTAGATTAATTACTTATATAAGATAGAGTAAGATAAATTAATTTCTTTATTATTTTGAAAGGAACAAATTTATTTCATAGTAATATTTTCAAACCTAATATATAAATTCGTGACGATGTTGTTTTTGTTAGCATTTGGGACTAAAAAGAGGGCGACGCGTTTCTTTTATTAGTCAGGATTTTTTCAATTAATCACTGACGTAACAACCGTTGAGATCTTTGGGATAGTCACAAATTTGACACATGCAACTAGACACATTATTTTCTGAGGAAAAATAAAATCATTAACAATGAAATTGTTTCTTATGTCACGCTTTATCTATGGGCAAATTACCTAAGTCGAAGTTTTTAGCCACACTTTTTTGTAGCCAATATAAATAAACTAGTTAGGTACACATTTTTTTCGTCACAGAATGAAGGCACGTATTATTAGATATATACGTTTTTTGTGATTGTCATTATTATATGAGGAGTTTTTTTTTAAAAAAAAATTCATATTTGCTTTAGAACTACAATAAGCTTTCATATTTATTCTGATTAATTATATTTTCGAAACTATTGGTGTACAATGGATTAGATATATTGTATATGGGCTCCTAATAAGGCACACAAATAAACCATTTCTTCTAAGTTCACAAGTGAACACCAGAAAACAAATAGGTGCGTGCTAGTTTTTTGTCTTTGTTTTTATTTTCAAAACAAATTAATTCACACACATTGAAGTAGTGAACGCAATTGTAAATTATGGATTCATTGAATTTTTATTTTAATTTTTTTGTAATTTTAGATATGAAAATAATATAATGGTGAATATGATGTTATGAGGTTTATTATGTTATAAATTTGAACTTATCATTTCTTTGACTGGTTGTTGATTAAATAAATATTAATATTTATTTATTATTATTTTAAATTTTGTTTAGTTTTACAATTGTTATCACTTAAATTTAAATAGATTTATATATGTAGGCTGATTAGAGTGGTATATATCGTGGCAGTTTTCATCATGCATCCCATTCTAAATTGTAGCAGTTTATAACCCCACAAAATATCATTTTTTTTAAAAAAAATGAGTTTTGTGTAGTTTAACTGCCAAAAGTTCAGATAACCACAACAAAATATTGGGTAAAAAACCGCCACAAAATCCAAAAAATGTCGCAAATTCAAATGCCAAAAATCACTACAATATTTTTTTCAAATACCATTAGTTTCGTAAAAATTCCTGCAACTTAATAACAACACTTGAAACTGTGTAAGTTTTATGAACCGTCATTACACATCTTGCAGGAATTAATTAAAGCTGCAGCAAATTGAAAAAAAAAATCTTATTAATTTACTGTTCTTTTATATATAGTAAGTTAAACAGCTGATTTATTAATAAAATAACAAAAATCGTACTCTTTTATTTAACCATGAAGACTAAAAGAGAACCACAAACTTGAATGCACATAATCTTTTAGCAGCAAGGGCAGAGTCTAAGGTGCAGATGATTGTCAAAAGAATAATGCTACGAAATTAACGTTAGGGAGTTATTGGATAAGCCAATAATTAAGTTATCATCAAAAAATTTATAGGAATTACTATTCGTAACTCATAAATCTAATGATTAAGTTATCATTCAAAATTTATATGAGTTATCATCCATAATTCATATATAATATGTAATGACTCCCTATTGGTCATAATGTGTTAGCTCCTTAGTTTTTTTCTTTAAAAAAAAAAAATAAACTAAGAGACACCAAATGTTTTTTTCCAAAATAAAATTAATATATATATATATACTTCTCAAAATCAAAACATATGAACAATTTACAATCTCTTGTTTAAGCATGCTAAATCGGTAAATCCTAACAATGCCAAGATAAGTGAATTTGGAACAAATTAAAACAAGAATGCACATAACTTCTAGGTTAAATATTATATTAATCCTTAGAGCAGTTTTATCTAAATAAAAGTCAAAATGTTCCTTAAAATTTTACATTTAAAATTATTTTTAAAATTTAATTTATTAGTATTTTTATTCTAATAATCATCATAAATTCACTTCTCTCAAAAGCTTAAATTAATATTAAGAATTAACATGAATAATTATATCTCTAACATGATTTTCACGCAATATATATTTATTATTATTATTATTTGAATGTGCATGCTTGAATCTTTGCATATTTCTTTTTTCTTTTTTTTTTATCTATTTTTGCTAAATTCTTATTTTTTTATTTAATAATATTTGAATTCTAGTTTTTTAGATCATAAACTCTGATATCATATTATGAATACATTTAAATTTTTTTAAATTTTATTAAAATAAAATGATTAAAACATAAGAGCCAAATTTAAAAATTGAGCCAAATATTAAAAACCTAAACAATATTTTACCCTAACTTGTATATTATCTGAAAATTATATACATTGAACCCTTTAAGAAAAAAAAGTGTAATTTCCTTAATTACCACCATACCCTGTAGTGATGTACAACAAACATGTTCAGAAAAACGAATATAAGGGTGAAGAAAATGGAGTACAGCCACTTTTTGGTAGAAGTGATAGATATACAGTAAATTTCCTGAGACAGTGCAAAAGTCCAAAAAGTGAATGTCGTATGCAAAATTATGAAATTCCCAAAATTATTTTGTGCTTTCCAAAGTGAATTATGAGATGAAAGCCCATGCTGCTAATGGGTCCACTCAAAGCCCTTTTAGTGTTTTTTCCCTCCTTGCTTGTTTGGACATAAAAGCCCCTAACATGACATCATAATTGCAATTACAGGACATTGGGGCTAATAGCCTAATACACAAAAAAAGTTCTATTGGAGCCTAGAATTATAATCATTTTTTTTCCCATTTTCATGCCCATTTTATAATAATCTATTTGGATTAACATGTGAAAATTAGTATGACACTCAAATGAAAGAGAAGGTTGGTACATCATTTTCTGTTTTTATTTTTAGTGATTTTTATTTTTTTGAATTTTAAAAATAAAAATTATAAATTAATAAAATTTTGTTTTTACCTTATGTTTTTCTTTTTTTCTTCAAAAAATTTAAAAATCCATAAACCAAACACATGTTTATTTTCAACGAAAAAAGTTCAAAATTCTTTAGTTAGTTCATAACAAGTGATCACTTAACCCAATATTCTTGAGAAAAATGCATAATCTCTCTATAAATTAAACTTAGGGTTTATAAAGGATAGCTTGCATTGTGCAATATAACACACAAACGTAACATTGATAATAATCAGTTTTAAAATTAAGGGAAAATGGACAAAACATGCAAAATATATGCTTACATAGTGTAGAATGCAATGCATGTGAGTGAGCAACTGTTAAGAATAAAAAAAATACTAATATTTTGCTTAGCTTGTTGATGTTGGCTGGGCTAGCTGGTTTATTTGCAATCATTATGCATAAAGATTCAATTATTAGCTACCATAAATAATTAATTAATTATCGAAAAATAACTAACTTATATGCATATTCTGTGATATATTATATGGAGTTCTGTCAAGCGTTCAAAGATGTATATGTCTCCACATATGAGGACAAAAACTAATTCCAGAATATTTATCAGAAGTTAACGTTTTTAATTAACTGAAAGAATATTATTTAGATGAACCGAATCACATGTGAATCCAGTGCTAATAACCAAGGAAAAAAAGGAGTTATTAATTTTTTGTCTAATTAAGCTCCCATGAAATTTAGTACTATTAATTGCTTCTACGAGTTATAATTATTTGTTTACACTTTAATTTCAATCATTAATGGTTATATCTTGTTAATATCTATCAACCAAATCGGATTGGTTTAGCGATCAAGACACTCGTTTACCTTAATAATGGTTGAAAGTTGAAATCACATATTGTATTATAGGAAGATTTTCGGTACACCATGATGTATCGAAACTCCAATACTCATCACCGTTGATTCTATAATATATATATATATTTTAAAGTTATTTAATATTCTCCAATCAACAATTATAAGATCTAGAGCATTACTAACATAGAACCTGGCTTATTTCCTGTATTATATTGCAGCAACATAATAACTCATAGCTAACTCTAAAATGGAATTTAGTTCCGCACACATTAGTTTTTGAAAAAGTATTCTTTTATGTTTTAAAGTATATATATTGTTATAATAAAATATTTTTATAAAAAAAAAATATTGAAGGTGATTAATATGATATATTTAGTATTTTAATGAATATTAAATATTTAATTTAACAAATTATGTTAGTAAAATAATGAGTTGATGACAATGTGGTCTTTCGTTTGACGGTTTTTTTTATATATAAAAGAATTACTATCTCAGAAAAAATGTAGATGTAAAAGTTTTATGTAAACTAAATTTAAATTTTTATACATATTTTTGAAACTAGATTGAAAATTATTTTAGTATTTTTTTTATTGTTCCTCTATAAAGATTTCTTCCAAATCCTTTAAAGTGTAGTGGTACAAATCAGAGTCTTATGAAATCAGTTAAAAATTTGAATTAATAAACGAAATCACATAAATAACTATATTTTTAACATGCGGAGAGAATTAATTAAGATTCACCTTAATAATATGCTTGGTTGAAAATAAATACAGATTAAAATGTTACATTATTATTTTTACAATAATATTAGGTAATCAATAAAAAATAAGTTAATATCAATCAACAATTTATATTAGATGTTCTATTTTTTTAAATTTTAAATGTCCTATTTATAAGTTTTAGATATTCTATTTCTTTTGTTGATTGTTTGTTGGTTTAGGTTTCGGATATTCTATTTCTTTTATTGTGGACGTTTTATAAACAATGATTACGGATATTTTATTTTTTATTGACTGATTTATTGGTTAGAAAAATATTGGCCTATATTTTTATACTATTTTATCATGCAACCCAGCTGAATTTTTTCCTTATCAAACCTTATTACCTCATTTGTGACATACGGATCAATTAATCATCAATAT
>JASCZI010211456.1:241605-270851 GCA_036250425.1 Stylosanthes scabra | reverse complement strand
TAGGCAGGTTTTCAAGGTTTGGATGCATAACCACAAGAACAATTCTTCCTTTAATTCTTCAAATTCTGCTTCCAATGGCAATGCTTCATCTCTCACTCAGTAGCATCATAATAAGTTTTTTTGATGACACAAAACATGCATCAAAAGAAGCTAAGGTAGAGAGATCTTTGTTATGTATCTTAATCTTACCATTTCTTTAATTTGTGTCTTTTTTTTTTCTTTTAATTAGCATTTTATTTTTGGTTTAATTTTCCTTCTTTCAGTGCTTGGTTGGTTGTATGTAACCTTAGTAAGTTATATTATCTTCTTCAATGCATCGTTAGATAAGCTTGTTTGTTTCTTTTATTATTATATATTATTAAATATAGAGTGATAAAAAATGATGATAAGGTGAAGATATAATGATATCATAGAGCTTATAATGATCACCAGTAGCTATGGGCTTTTAAAGATGATTTTTATTTTAAATTATTCGTGATAATTAAGATAAAGACAATAATTTACCGTACTGCATATCATCGTAAGCATGCCTCTATTATTATATTTTAATTTTGTTTGTATTTTAGGGACTAAATTTAAGGCCAAAAAAAAAACTATAGATTTGTAATAATAGCATATAATCATCAGTAGACAGTAAGTAACTCAAGTCCAAAAAAAAAAAGGACAGTAACTAACTATATTGATATCTTTGAACTATGTGGATCTTGTTCTCTCAACTTTTATTTAATTTTTCTAAAAGTTCTGTTAGATGGCTATTTTCCTTTTAATCATAGGCAGCACTAATAAAGAAAAAAATACAACGATTTATTTATGCATTTTTTTTTTGTCAATATGTATACGTAGATTTATTATATTGTGGTTACAAATTAAATGCATATTTTCCCCTAGGGCAATATGCTTTATTTTGTCAACTAATATTTTTTGGCAACAAAAAAAATGTTATCATTGACTATAATTTAGCAATGAATTATTTTGATTTAAAATTTAGATCTCCAATAACTTTTGGTAACAAATTTTAATAAAGCAATATGCAGAAAAGAATTTTAGAAAACATTTTATTATAATAAAACTGATATCTTGCCACAAATTTTTTTTTGGTAAAAAAGTTATCTCTTGTAGCACGTATTTAAGTAGTCATTTTGAAGTGAAATGACATAAATTAGTCAATCAATTAATCTGGCCTAACTTAATATTAATGTAAGATAAATACATAGTTGACTAATATGTATATCAAAATCAACAACAATATATTTAATTTACATGAATAAATATATGTATTTTTAGTTATTTATAAGAATTTAATTTTCATGTACACTCAGTGTAAAAAAGTTTTACATATACATTTAATCAAATGTTATCACATTATTAAAAGTAATTAATTTTTAAATATAATATTTTTAAAGTTATATAAATACATAAATCTAATTGGATGACTGTGTAAAATTTTTTATACTGTCAATGTATTAAAATTAAATTTTATTTATAATATATATTTATATCCTGACTAATGATTGATTTTAATAGCTGAATTTGAAATAGTTGAATATATATATTTTTGCATAAGTCGTTGGAGGCTGGAGGACCACTGAACCTGATGGAGGGATGGATATTATTTTTTTGTTATTTTGAATTTTAACCTTTGTTTATACGCAAGAAAAAGGAGAAAATGAAGGGGAAAAAAGAAGATTTATTTGAAGTAGATGATGGATATGAATATTTGATGTCGCTTCATCCACATACAACAATAAAGGAAGATACAATACAATCACAAAAGTTAATGGCTCCCACTCTTTGCATTGTAACTTGCACTGTCTGATGAAACCATGTGCATTTTCAGATTAACTCAGCTATGTGTCTTTACAATTCGGCAATCAATTAACAATTCTTTAAAAACAAGGAAAAAAATTAAAATAAAAGAACATTTCTTTTTTTTTTTTTTTTAACAGGACCATACTAGTCATCATATATTAGCCGATATCGAATCCGTTCCAATTCGATCAATTTGAACTAAATCGGTTGTAGAACTAACAGGAAGAATTCATATTTGAGTGAACGTATGTAAATCTTATTTAACTATTTGACCAATCTGTACTCTTAATCATATATATTTAATATACATTCATATTATATTATTGTTACAAGAAATGTATTTAGAACTTTAGAAGAATAATGTGTATTTGGACTTTAATTTGTGAAGGCTGGAAAATTTTTGAGTGATTCGATTCAGTGATTCACCTTATCAGCCTATGTGGGGTTAGAATATGGGTAAAGTTTGATAGTTTTTTATTTATAAATAATCATAATATTCTATTTTAATTTTTATTTATTAATTATTATTAAATTTAATACATAATATTATATATTATAAAATATATTTTTACAAATATTATTTACATGAAATTATAGATGTTATAATAAATATAATTGACAAACTAACTCCAATTAATTATGGTTATATATGAAAATTGAAGATACCTAAGAAGATCAAAATGCTTCTATAGTTATGCTTTCATGATGTTATTTCCACTGCATCCTTTCATTTTAAGAGAGGCCTAATTACTTCGAATTGTATTTGTACTGAAGTGCAGGTGATGTTGAATCTATTATGCACTGTTTTTTCTTCTGTTCAAAGTCTATTTGTGCTTGTCAAATGTTTGTTTATTATCCTACTTGTGTTAATGACTCTCCGTGCTTGTTTAAACTGAATTGGACTTCATTGTAGTCAGAATGCATCTTTGTTTTGTGCTATCGTTCCATGAGTTTGTCGTGATAGGAATAATGATATTTTCTCTCCAAATTATCTTTGGAGTATTGATAAGACTATTGCTTTATGTCGGCATAGTATCCATGAGTTTGAATTCTTTTCTTCTGCAACTCAGTTCACTTTGCCAAATTCTCTCAAGTTGGATTGAATTTCGACTGTTGTTAATTTTGTGAAGGTGAATTATGATGATAACTTATTGATTAATGGGTTTTTGGCTGATTTTGATTATATTATTTGGGATTCAAATGGGGTTGACTTAGGGTTGCTCTGGTAGTATTCAGACCATTTCCAACTTGCATTGTGAGCTTTTACCATTTAAAAAGGTCTTATTTTAGTTTAGAATGTATGTTTCAGGAATGTTTTATGTGAGACAGATTGTCTTGATGCTCTTTACCTTCTTTAGTTTGATTCAAACCCTTCAATTGATCATAATGATTTAATTTCTACGATCAAGAATATTCTTTTATAGAATTGATAAATTTTCTTATCCAGCATTCAATCAATACTGTAGTTGATTTTATAGCTTAGTATGCTTCTTCCTCCCAGCAAACTTATAAGGAGTGGACATCTTCAAATGATATTTTAGTTTTAGTTCAACAAGATATAGTCTTTTATTAGCTTGTTTTCTTTGCTTTGTTTCTTTAATCTTTATCGCAAAAAAAATATAACAACTTTATATTATGGTTACTTATTATTATTTTAAAATATTTGTAAGGAATTTTGATATCTAAGTCAACTATATAATTAGCTATAGCGAGTGGAAGTGAGTTGATAAAACAAGCTAGATAGAGTATCTGCTAGTCTGATGGAGCTCTAATTATTCTGATAATATAATAAAGTTTTGACTAAACTTCTCTGGTTGTCTAATATTTTTTTAGTTGCTAATAAATAAATGATTTTAGATTAATAGGTATTATAAATGAATTAGATAATATTTACCTATGTTAACCTATTGAATATATATAGATCTATTCAAGTTTAGTTTGAATAGAAAAGATTGACTAAATTTAGAGTATATATATGCGATGGAAGTGGTAGAAAAAAAATATAGGAAAGAAAACGCAGGGGGTATTATATGACAGTTTTTTAACCGTGATACTGCTTACAATTTATATATAATACATATAATACAAGTATAGATTAAAAATAAGTAAAAAAAATATGATATCAAAAATTTTTTGAAATAAAATAATTAAAATTTTTATTTCCTAAAACAAATAAAAAAGACATTATTTACAAGAATCCAACTTTTCTTTTTTGTCTAGCACGAAATTCGCCCTAAGTTCCGGCGAATTTGTTGAAAATTCACCAAAACCGCAGCACCTTGCGGCGAACTTGCTGTCTATATATACCCCACAATCAAATTTTTTATTCCCATCATTTTCACTCCTTTGCCGGTACCAAAGGTGCACACTCCCTCTCCCTTCTCTTTTTTTTTATATTTTATTTAGTTATTATTTTATTTATTATGTTTTTATGTAGTTTAAGAATTTTTATTAGAATAATAATATTAGTATTAGTTTAGAAATTTTTAATTAGAGTAATATTAGTATTAAAAAATTAATTTATTTTAAGTTAAATTAATGCTAAGTTGGTTGATTAGTATTATAGTTTGAGATTTTTTATTAGAATAATATTAGTATTAGTTTAGAAATTTTTAATTAAAATATTAGTGTTAGTATTAGTTTAGCGTTTTTTTTATTATACATGTATTTAAATATTTAAATTAGTAAGTAGGTGATTATTTTGTACATTTGTTATTTATTTAATTAGTTAGTTAGTTATTTGTTTATTTATTTAGCATTAGTTTAATTAATTAGATGTATAAGGTGACCTTAATTTTATTAGGGTGTCATATTATATTTATAAGCTAACTTAAATGTTAATTATTTATTTAAAGAGAAACTGGCATTTGCACGAAGTTCGCCGTGACTTGAGGCGAACATCAAGCACATTCTGTCAGAAATCAACCTAGTTTGCCGTGACTTAATAAGAACTTTATTTTTTCATCAAATTCGCCGTGACTTAAGGCGAACTTCGTGTAAAATGCAAAAAAAAAGTTGGATTCATGTAAATAAAGTCTTTATCATTTGTTTTAGGAAATAAGCATTTTAATTATTTTATTTGAGAAAATTTTTCAATTTTTTTTAATGTATAAAAGCATTTTTTAAAAACAATATTAGAGAACCAATACTATAATAGCCAATTCCAGTTAACATTATTAGAGAACCAATGCTATATTAATATCCAATTCCAGTTAACATTATAGCAATCTTAACCAGGCCACCAATCTTACTTTTTTTTTTTTCTTAAAGTTCTTATGCTCCCTCTTATTTCAAATCTTATTCTCCTATTTAATGATGTTTCTTCTAATTAAACTTTGAATGTTTGATAAATATTGGACAGACAACTTTGATTTTCAAGACTTTCTTTTGCAAATAGTATATTTTGTTTTAAAAATTACTCCATGACTGTAAATAATTAATCACTGTGTATTTGTATACATCATCATCATCATCATCATCATCATCATCAAATTTGTCCGGGAAATGAAACTTTTACTTTAGCACAATTAAAATTTTTGAAAATCATCAAATATATACTTATTGGTTTGTTTTTTCTTTATTTTTGGGTCAAATAAGTAATTATAATTGAAGAGAATAAAAATAAACATGAAGTCAAAAAGAAGTAGTCCTCATATCCCCATAATATGAATTATCTAGACAAGGGTGGAGGTTATATCCGTTCCTCTTAACCGGTAAACCCTCCATCAAACATAGGATGATGGTGTGAATTGTGATGACATATTTGTAGCATCCACGAGAGTGGAAGTTTTCATAATTTAAATTAGGCGGGCTTATTTCAATTCCAAAAAGCTAGTGAATGTAAAAATTGTAAAATTTCCTTTCACAGAAATGATCATCTGGTGCATGACACATTCGGACAAGCTCTAATACTATATTAGAACTGAAACCAAATTAAATGAACCTAATTCAATTCTAAAAACCAACATATAAAGTGAAAAATACCTTACACTTATAAATTATTTTTACGAGATTTTTTATTGAGCAACTTGGGACTTGTAATAGAAGTTGAAGAATGGCAGAAGCATCACTATTCACAAAGCGGAAAGAGCGGGCCAATATTCAAATAAGAATCGAACATGCATGCAAATGCAATGGAGGCCAGAAGTTCCCTCCCTCCCACTTCAATGTCGCGCATGTTACAAGAAGAAGACACCATCATCATAATCATATCACTCGTCACACTAAACAGCAACAGATTCTTTTTCTTTGCAGGTCCGAATGAAATTGAAGAGCAAAAATCCATGCATAAAAACCCAAATGGACCCCACCTTCACCAGAAAACGACGGATCCATCACGCCAATCACTTTCCCGGATTCTCTTCGCGTCCTTTCATGCAATATTGCCAACAAATGTGACACCAATAATTATTACGCTATTAAAAATGAAATATGCACAAGTCAAATTGCAATATAAGCACCACCAGACAAGTTTTTCAAATTTACATCCACGGTAAAATTTCAAATTTGGCGTATATGCAATTGCTCTCTCAGCTTTATGCAAAAAAGACATAAGCAGAGAAGCCCAATGGTTAAGAATGGCAGCCTGCTCCACAAGTATCTCGCGTTAACATAGGTTTCGAAAAGGGTTGCAACCAAATGGTGTAATATAGACACCCAAACCTAATGATTACATTAACCTGTAACCTTGAACTCATACGGATACGGAGACAACTCAACAGTTGCTCCGAGGGAGAGCCCAATGGTTAAAAGGAAAAGGATACAACATGCAGAACAAAACTTGGCTAAATCCGCATCAAGAGCTTAATGCACGTAGTAGCCTAACTCTTGTATTTGTCCTGGACAGCTAAAGCTGCAGCCCTGTACCATGATGGTGCCAAGGCATCAGGGTCAGGAACTGTTGAAAGAAACTCTGAAGAAAGGTATGTAGAAACGCCCATCCTGCATAATTCTCCCTCGTCAGATCCAACAATCCCCACCTAATAATCACAAATAAATGCATAAAAACATGCAACTGAATAGTTTTGTATTGCGTTTGGTTTAAATTGTACGGAAAACAAAGACCGAAAGAGAATGAATTAAGTCGATGGAAAATGAATAAATGTTAGTATTGGAATTTTAAAAGTTAAGTAAGGATATTTGAAAGAAAGAAGTTATTAAGTTTCAGTTCCCGTTCCAAAAGTTTTCAGTCCTCGGTGTTCCCACTTTCTGTAAGAACTGAAAACACTGAAATTTTGGAAATAGAAACTGAACCTTTAGTTCCAATTTCTAGCCACCAAACACAACACTGAATCTCAATCCCCCAATCTTTGTCCCAGTACTTCAAACCAAACACTACCTTAGAGGCCAATTCCTAAAACTGGATGGCTACTGCTATTGGAACTCCATGTTTTAACCATCTGTTTCATTAAGAATAGCAAACCAATCATAACTAAAATGAAACCAAGTGAATTAAACATAATTGAAACAGAAGAATACCAGACTGTCTCTGCTCTTAAGTTTAAAACTCAGTATTGCATCAAATTTATACTCTTAACGAAGACTAGTCAGTAAGTACTTAAGTAGTCACCTGCTTTTGCAATTTCTTGGTTGACTCACTCCAGTTAATGCAGCCTCAGAGGACATAAAAAAAAAAAGCAGCGATATTATCCCCACCAGCATTCTTTTGTTTTGACAACAGAACTGGAGCTTGGTTTAAGCTATTTATGCACGCCTTGCGAAAAATTGTATAACTGAAAAGAGAGTTTCCTGAGAACAATAATCAAACAGCTTAATTAGCTCAACTTCAATGATGGCATAAGAATAGCATACATGATCCCACCCGTTCATCCCACCTTCACAAACACAGCTGCTACATATTATGGAAGGAAGTGACATATAATTCACACATATGATGTATATATCTGATCAGCCCTCATGAATCATGATAGATCTCCAGAAACCTGGGATATCAAGAGATGTCATAAATGTCCCTGTATAAACTCTATTAACAGCCAGTCCAAGCACTAGCTGCAATCCTTGAGCAGCTTTTCCTGCTGCAATCTTTAGTTCCAACAAAGGGATGCCACCAAGCCTGCATGTGAAGAACTTGCATAAGGTCAATAACACCTGAGGAGAAATCTGAATTACAGTTTTCTAAGTTTGGGATCAGAACTTCTTAAAAGTAGCCACAAAAATACATTCTAAAATAAGAATGTACATAAATAAAAGGGAAGACCATTATATTTTCAATAATTAAATATTGTTTTCCAACGTTATCTAATGAGAAGATCTATGAAGCTATGTTCAATCAAACTGGAAGATATATACCTATAGGAATGTCTTTAAATAAAATGGTGCTCAAGTCCAAAGAACAATATAAGAGAATTTAAGACCTACAAAATTACCATAGCCCAAGGCCATCACTAGTCTATCATTAAAGAATCTGAAATTTTCTTGTCATCCATTTCCCAAGATATCATCCAAGATACGTGTTGGTCCTGTATGACCCAAGTTGTTAAAGAAACCTCGAACTAACACATTCCAAGTGCCAACATTGGGGAAGATTCCTTTATTCAACATCTTATTTTGAAGATACACAATGGCTTCTTCAATGCCTAGCCAATTGCAAATACCCCACAAGATACAAGTATGCGCTATTATGTCTGGATACATCTCCTTTTCTACGGTATATTTATCCAAAATTTCCATTGCAGTTCTAACCTTACCCAACTTGCTATAGGCATGGATAATTATATTGACTGTAATGGCATCAGGCTTTACTCCATTCACCAACATTTTCCCCAGAATCTGCAAAACCCGTTCTTGAATCCCAATGGAAGAAAATCCATACATAATAATGTTGTAAGTGACAGAATTTAGTTCCACATTTCTTTCTTCAATATCCTTTATAAGTGCACAAGCTTCTCTGAATCTGTTCACCCTAAAAAGACCATCCAACAACTCATTATATGTTCTAATATTAGGCAAGCACTCATATTTCTCCATCTGATGAAGTACACTCATGGCCCCTTCTACTCTTCCATTGGCACATAAGCCCTTGATCAATGTGTTGAATGTGACAACAGTTGGAAGGCAACCATCAGTAACCATATTTTCAATAAGACGATGAGCTTGGTTAAACATAGACGCTTGACATAGAGCATCCACCATACTCGTGTATACCACAACATTAGGACGGCAACCACAATTTATCATCTTGTTCCAAGTGGTAGAGGCACCTAGCAAGTCTCCAGCTTTTGCAAAACCGGATATTAGAGTGCCATATGTGGTCACATTTGGACTGCAAGAGCTTTTCTCCATCTGATTACAAATAGACATAGCCTCAGATATATTCCCAATGGAGCACAAACCATGTATGAGGGCGTTGTATGAAACAACATTCGGCTTAACTCCCTCCATGATCATAAGGTTCCACAACTCAAGAGCTTCACTAAGTTTCCCTCCCAATAAATAGCCTTTTATGAGCGAAGAATATGTATGAATATTGGGGCTGCATCCTCTCTTAAGCATTTGTGAAAAAGCAGCAAGAGCCAAGTCAATATTTTCCATATCAGAAAGACAACTAATAACAGTAGAGTAACTGATAACGTCTGGGTCAATGCCCTTAACCACCATCTCGTTCATCAATAAAAATGCCTCCTTAATTCTGTATTCTTTGCAAAAGCCATTGATCAAAGCATTGTAGACAGGAACTACAGGAGCAAACCCCTTGGCTAGCTCTTTTGCCTTCTCTACTTGACCAAGATTACAAACAGACGACACAATAGTAGTGTAGCTCACTGCATCTGGAGAACAACCCTTCTTCGACATTTCTTCAAGCATCTTGCAGGCACCATCCACCTTCCCATTCTTACACAATGCCTTGAGAAGAATGTTATACGTGAACACATTTGGTTCCAACCCTTCACCCTTCATGTTGTTATACACAGGACTAATCATCTGAAACCTATTTTCACTAAGCAATGCATCTAAAAGGTGATTGTATATCTTAACTGTGGGCTTGCACCCGAATTCTCGTATCCTATAAAACATCTTTAAAGCTTGATTACCCAACCCTGCTCTCCTATATGAATTCATCACGCATATGAACAAATCTTCGGAGCAAGCCACGCCTTCAAGCTTCATCTGCTGCAACAGATACTGAACCCCATCCATTTCACAGTTTCTCCCAAGCTTCTCAATCATAATCCGATACGTAGATTGGGTATGCTTGAAAGCTCCAGAATTGGCCAAAGACTTGAAGTATTCAAGCGCCAGCACAGTATCTCTCTCATGCTTCAATCTCTTCACAACATGGAACTCTTCAACAGAAGGAGCATCAGTGGGTTGAGGTTGGGAATTACTTTCAACATTGAAAATTGGGTTTGTGTTGAGCACCAAGGGAATTGAAGGCTTGCGCAGTTTTAACAACAAGGAACAGCCATCTCTCAAATACATGATTATAGCATCGGAAAAATTGCTGTGATATAAGAGAAATGAGTTAGCTTAAGAAGCTGGAATATACTTGAAAAAATAAAAATAAAAAATAAGTGATTTAACCTGTTCATGCTTTTTTTTTTTTTTAACAGAGAGAGGGTTTATGACATTACCTGGAAATTGGGTGAAGGGAAGCACTCAATCTTGCAAGAAATCTAAATTTCAAGTAGAAGGGAAGAGACACGGAAAGAGAATCATGGAAGGAAACGGACGGAGAGCGGAGGTTTGTTGAATGGAAGGCGGCGGGGTTTTCAGGCGGGAATCGACGGAGCAGTGGGGATGACCACAGAACGGCATGGCTGAGGAACCAAGAAGCGGCGTCGTGATTGCGCCAGCCGCCAAGGACAATCTGAAGCGAATTGTGAACCGGGTTGAAGCTAGAGTGTCATCGACTCCAGTCGGGTCGGATAAGTTGCTAACCTGGTCCGTGACAAAAATGTTAAATTGCAAAAAATATGTTGACCAAAAACAATTGCAAAAAATATTTTACCCAAAAAAGTTGCAAAGAATGTGGCCGAGTTTGTCATAGTGGCCGAAGGAGTTTAGCCTCAATGGGAGCCACATGGGATTGAATTCCAACAGTGTCTGTGTGTGAGAGGCGTGTGTGTTGCATAGTTGTAAGAACCGGTCATCAAATCGGTAACTCTACTGATTTAAAAGTTTAAGGATTCAATCGTTGAAACACTGATTAAACCGTTAAACCGATTTCGAATAAATAAAAATATAATTTATAAAAAAATTTAATATTAAAATTTAAAATACATGTTTTTAACTAACAAATAATCTCAACTTTTAAAAAAACTAATAGTAAAATACATCAAATAATTCAACATTTTTTATACAACAAGTCAATAAGAGTACAACAACTTACAAAGATGGCATACAAATATAACATTCACAAAGGTGTTTGTCAATATTGATAATTGCATATGATGTTTGTGATGAGCCATCTTAAATATTAAAAAAACACTATTCAAATGAAATTCAATCATTCACATATTTACATTGTAGAAATAATGACTTGGAACTCAGAAAATCTAAGCAAAGATCAATTAAAAAAGGAATGAACAATTTTGCAGATATGCAGATAATATAGCAGTAGCATGAATCAATAGGTTCTGCAGAATTGAAGAAATGTAAAGTAAAGAGAATAAAAGAGAAAACATAAGAGAAAGACTAATCCAAAATCATTAAGTGTAAGAATGAATGAACAGCAACAATAACTACACAAGCCAAGACTTATATACTGCATAAACAGAGCCAAGAAAAGAGAAAGAACCTCTAACATAATTAGTTAACTAATCTAATCCTAACAGACTTTGGCTCTATTACTTAACACATAAAAATAGTACATATATAACTCTTACACACATTACTAACATCATCTAAAATTATTAATATTCATCAACACTTCACCACTAACAATTATAAATCAACACATAACAATAAGAATTAATGAGTTAAATTCCATTCTAACAAGTAATTTAGTCACAAAATAACAAGAAATAATCCAGTAACAATAACAATTAACACGAAATTATCCAGTAACAATAACAATTAACAAGAAATAATCCAATCTCAGTCACAAAATAACCAAGAAATAACTTGAAAAAAAAACGACAGTAGCACTGTAGCGATGTAGCAGGAAGTCACAAATCGGAACCAGGAGATGCACGGCGCCGGGACGGTGACGGGATGACGGAACGAACGACGTGACGCAGCAGAGCACGGACGACGACGCGGCGGCAGCACTACGAAAGCGTGGCGACAGACAGGCGGCGATTGTGAGTGTGAAGGTTTAGGGGTGAGATTGAAGATTGAGGATGGAGGATTGGAGTCTGTGGAGTGGAGGCACGATGGGAATGGGAATGGGAATTGGGGAATTTAGTTTGGGTTCAGTTTTCTTTTTTAAAAAAAAAATTCCAAAACCCGCCGAGTCATCGGTTTTCAAGAAAACCGCCCGGTCCAATCGAATTGACACCGGTTTTCTGCATTTCCGATTCTTTGAGTGTGTTAAAGTTGAACAGGCTAGGGATCCAATTTTCCGGTCGAACCCGGCCGGTTTGACACAGTTTTTACAACTATAGTTTGTTGTATAACCAAAAAAAATAATTGCAAAGAATAAAGCATAAAAAATTAAAAAAACTCCGTGATCTCCAATTGCAATGTAAATCATATTAGTTTTTTTCATGATCAAAAAAAAATTATATTAGCTTTTCGATCAATTAAATAATTAAATAATAAATACCAAAGAAACTAATTAAATAATACATGCTATAATTATTTAATGACAAATTATTATTTAATTAGCAAAATGACTAATTTAATTCGTCATTTTATTTTTATAAACTAGTGTAAGACATTTGATATTTCAAGAACCAAATTTAAAAATTTGTAAATTGAAATACCTTCCGCTAGGAGTTGTAGATGGCCTAATTATGCTATATTTTGATGCTGCCGAAACTGTCAATGAAATTGGATCAACAATTGGAAGAAACATGAGAGAGCAACAAGTGGGATCATGTATAATGCCGTATTATGCCATTTTTAAAGTTTAACTAATTATGCTGTTTGAGTATTGTTTTCAAGGAACTTTCTCTTTTCACATACGCAATTATGTGCAAGGCAGCATACACACAGTTTAAAATTTGTTTTTATATCTTTTAATATAGAAATTGAAGATTTATGATATATATTATATGCTATTTTTTTAACCATTTTTTTTTTATTTTCATATATATAGTATTCAAATAGTTACTTAATATATAAACGTCTATGTCCTTTTTTTTCCCCATATTATCCCATCAGTATCATATTTTTTTTAAAGTACTTCTTAGTCCATCGGTGTAGTATAGCAACTTAGCAAGAAATGAGAACATGGAATGAATGAAGCAGGACGTAATGGGTGGTGTGTTGTGTGATGACATGTTTGTAGCGTAGCTGAGAGTGGCAGTGAAACTGTGAAAGAGTGGCAGAAGCACAACTAAGCGGAAAGAACGGGCCGATATTCAAATCAGAATTGAATACCCATCCATCCAAATCCAATGGAAGCAAGACGTTCCCTCCAACACCCATGTCGCATATTGTTATAAGAAGACAAACACCATCATATCACATAAACAGGTTCGTTGCAGGTCCGAATGAAATGGAGAGCTAAAATCCATGCATAAAAAGCTCAAATGGTCCCACCTTCGCCAGAAAATGATGGATCCATCACGCCAATCACTTTCGGCTTTCGGGGATTCTCTTCACGTCCTTTCGTGCAATATTGCCATTTGCCAACACGAAAATATGTGACACTAATAAATAATAGTTATTACTAACATCCAATAAAAAAGAAAAAAATATATATGCAAACAAATATGTATACTCCTTTTGAGAGACACCACTACCAAGTTTTTTTGGGTGTTATACTAAGCTACCAATATTAATTGATATACACATAAAACACACAATCAAATCCTAATTAATCACTCTCACAACTGAGAAAAGTTAGGTTTATGTGTTTCATGTGTTTTATATGCACCTAACAAAACCATATGCCTACTTCGTAACACCTTTTATTTTCTCTACATTTTCAACGTAGAACAGCCCACGGAATCCGACTTTGTTTTCCATAGAAATATGTTAATCAAACAATGTTACTGAAAAGGCACAAGTTATAAACACCAAACGAAAAGACAGTAACCGCATAAATCCAGAACGAAAGAGATGGCCGTTCGGGGAAAAAATGGAGCACAAAAGAATGAATAAACCAACCATGAAAAATTACAAGCACAGGGCTCAAAAATGAGAGATGTATATTATTGTCCGACTGTAGTTATCAAGTATTTCAAATTTACATCCACTGTAAAATTTGGCGTATATGCAATCGCTCTCTCAGCTTTATGCAAAAAAGACATAAGCGGAGAGCCCAATGGTTAAAAGGATACAAAATCCGGAACAAAACTTGGCTAAATCCGCATCAAGAGCTTAATGCACATAGTAGCCTAACTCTTGTATTTTTCCTGGACAGCTAAAGCTGCAGCCCTGTACCATGATGCCGCAGCCATGGCGCCAGGGTCAGGAACTGTTGAAAGCAAATCTGAAGAAATGTATGTAGAACGCCCAGCCTGCATAATGCTCCCTCGTCAGATCCAACAATCCACTTAATAATCACAAATAAATGCATAAAAACAAGCTTGAGAATAGTTGTGGCATAAAAAATTTCTAGAAGCGAAATGCTAAAAACTGGATGGCTATTGCTATTCAAAATGAGCTTTCCAAATTTGGAACTCCATGATCTGTTTTATTAAGAATAGCCAATCATAACAAATGAAATCAAGTTTCCTTGAGCACAACTCATGACTAAGTCTTAACATAATTGAAACAGAAGAATGCCAGACTTTCTTTGCTGCAAGTTAAAACTCAGTATCTTGGTTGCATTTTCTTAATAGAGACTAATATTAAGTAGTTACCAGTGCTTGCATTTTCTTGGTTGACTCAGCTCCAGTTAAGGCAGCCTCAGAAGACAGAACAAAAGCAGTGATAGGATCCCCACCAGCATTTAATTTCTGTTCAACCAAAAAGCATGGTAAGTTACTCCATAAAAGGGCATCCAAATAATGTAGGGAAGTGAAAACCTATTGTCCAGACCTCTTGAAGAACAGACAATGCTGGAAGAAGAGCATCTAGCAAGGTTCTATAACCAGCACTGGCACCCCCATATTTACTAACAGCAGCACTGGAAGCGGCAAGTGCCTCAGCCCCTGAATCAAAAGACTCATTCATGAGGGATGGAAAATAAAATAAATAAATAACCGGTAAAAATTAACCATGAAATTTATGCTAGCTAGATTGGAGTTCCCACATTGTTTTGGCGTGACAACAGAACCAGAGCTCCGTTTCAGCTGTGTGTATGCTGCCTTGCACATGATTGTATATCTGAAAAGAGAAAATTTCTTTAAAACAATACTCAAATAGCATAATTAGTTAAACTTCTAAAATGGCATAACACGGCATTATACATGATCCCACTTGTTCCTCCCATGGTTCTTCCAATTGTTGATCCAATTTCATTGACAGTTTCTGCAGCATCATTAAGAGGATAGCTGTGAACAGAAGACAACAGCTCAGGTCAGAATGTAATTACAATTCAATTTGGAAAATGCTTTTGCAGCAAGTAACTTATCTTCAATGGCACAAAACATCTGAGCAGTGAAGCCAAAGATATACCAAACTAAATAGGGCATAGACTTACTTTTTGATGTCCTCCAGAATGGCTTTTGCGCCTCTATACATCTGCAGAAGTTTAACCAGATAAATCAATTAATTCACATGATACGTCAACAACTATAATATACAATTTTGAGGATAGGACTCACGGTTGATCCACAGTCACCATCACCAACTTGACTGTCCCATTCATTTAGGGTGTCCTTAAGATTTAATATTGCATTTGCAGCTGTTTCAATGGCTACCTCAAGGACTTGCCCTTGCTCACTTAGCTGTACAGGTCGACTCAGTGGCTTATGTAAAGCAAACATAGGAACCATATATCAAAAATTATATCAGGATATAAGTACATATGAACAGTTGACTTGATTTAATAAAACTCAACCAGTTTTCAAATGATATTGACAACTCAATTTTACTTTTACCAGATTCACCAATAGCATCATGATTGATATGTAGTTATAGTATTATACTATCATTAGTAGGTGGACATCTAGATTGGTGCAGAGTTGATATTAATGAGTTTTTCACCAAATACATAATTCACTGCAGATTGATATATGCTGTATGAATACATGAGAGAGAAAGATAACATAATTACGAGAAATATATGACCATGGCAAAGATATCACAATAGAAAATCAGTGGCCAGATGATGGTTTTGGGCTTCCAGCAAAAAGTACAGAAATTGATGGTGGACTGAAGTATAAACTTAAACCTGAATTATGACAACACAATAAGTATTACAAATCATAGACATTCCTTTGCACAGTTAAATAAAAGTGTGTCCCGATAGCTTTTTAACGTAAATTCAATTGTTATTGTGCCACATCATTTTTTTTTCCTGGAGTGTTTCTAAACGTGAGTTGTTAGTCTATTACTCATCACATAATTTTTCTGTCATGAGGTTTTTTTTTATCAATTTCTAATAAAAGTATTCAACCATGTCAAATGACACCAACCAGTGAGCCAAATAAACTTGTATCAATTTTCCTTTAACTACTTTCTCAACCACAACTGTTACATGACATAATTCCCTGTGTATGAAATATATACCTCATCACCCTTTGCTGATGATGGAGCTGGCGGGACTGGAATAGGAATCTTAGTAGGCGGGTGAACACCTTAAAAGAGATGAAAGTTTAAAAGTTCAATGAACAAACATTATCAAGAATAATCCAGATTATTAACAACTACAGAAATTACTGACCATCAACTCCAACAGGCCAAGATGGTGCTTTAGTACTGGCATCTAATCGCTCAAGAATAGGTTGATCAGCCCTCATGATAGATATCGAGAAACCTGAAATAAATACCAATCAGAACTGCTTGATGAATCACCAAGAGAATTAAATTGATGAAACAAACCTGCCATATCAAGTGATGTCATAAATGTCCCTGTATAAACTCTATCAACAGCCAGTCCATGCTCTAGCTGCAATCTTGGCACTGCTTTTCCTGCTGCAATCATTAGCTCCATCAAAGGGGTACTACCAAGCCTGCAGGTGAACTTGCATACATCAATAAAACTTGAGGAGTTATTTGAATTATGGTGTCCAGGGTTTGGAATTAGAACAACTTAAAAGTAGCACACACAACAAAAGAAACTAAGTTTTTCAATAATAGGTATAGATAGCATAAACAACGTTTTTCAACATTGTGTAATGAGAATATCTATGAAACTAAGTTTAACCAAAACAGATATATACCCATAGAAATGTCTTTATAAAATGGTGATCAAGTCCCAAGAACAATATAAGATAATTTATGACCTACAAAAACTTAATTTCAGTTCTTAAAATACCGTGAACCTACCCATTGACCATGAGGATCACTCTACCACCTCGTGTTATTGGAACGTAGTTTGTTTCCTGGTAAGATTACCAAAAGAAAAGTATTGTAACTTCGTTCATAGTAATGATAACTCCAAAAAAGGGAAACACAGTTATATACTTGCGGCCAACCCTATTGAAGCAAGACTAGAAATTTGTGATAAGATAGAACTTTTGGGTTAAACTATGATTAGTATAAAAGTCCATGACAAACACACCAGTAGTGGACCTTCTTGATGTGGTAACAAAACATCACGAGAAGATTTTTGTACACAATTAACAGTACACACCAATCAAAATTTTTCCATAAAATATTGCAACATACCGTGGACAATATTTGATTCAGAACATGAGAAACCACAACATCCACAGGCTGAAGATCAGCAACAGCTGCACCAGCTTCTCCATGCTGTAAAGTATTTTATTTTAAAAAAATATATAAAAAAAATAAGAAGAAGAAAGTAGCATTAATATTCATCATTATTTGCAGATTACTGAGAAATGGCAACAGTAGAGAATAAAGACAAACAGCAATGACAAGGTAGATATAAAAAATGTAAACAGAGAACTTATCCCATTACATAAAACATGAGTGACCTGTTTGTGCTAATGCTAAGAAGGTTCCTAACTAAAGGGAACTTACAATTCCAAGCCCCAGTTCTATCTTCCCTGGGCCCAAACGATCTGATGTAACTTCTTGACCAGGAAGTGTGCACACATTTAAACCAACACCCATTGTACCCACCAATTCAGATGCATGTTTTGCTTCTGCAGCAACCTTAGCAAGTGGAAGGCCGGCAGCAGCAGCTGCACCTGCAACCTGCCTCAATCAACAAAAAATCATTCTTTAATATTAATGATAATACACTGATACAATAATACTCTGAAGGGCTCTAACTCATGTATACATGAGAAATAGCTGGAGTTGGGCTGCAAGATTACTGGCCAAGTGGAGAACCACTGAATGTTTGTGAGAGAAGGAATTGAGAGATGAAGTGCATAGTGGATGAGCAGGAGATGGAAAAGGTGAATTATGTTATTAAGAATTAAAAGAACGGGACACCCCGGACAAGGGTTTATGGAGGCTGCTGGAATCATGGAAGGGAATGTGAAATTAGAGGAAGCAGCAGGTAGAGTGTAAGGCATTCTGTCGACCAGGCTCATTCGTGAGATCATTTACTATCTTGCATTAATACCAGAATCATCTATCATATTAATAACAAAGCAAGCATAGAACGGTGCTGTTCAAAGTGGATGTATGAACAGGGCAAACAAACGATTGCTGAAAAACCAGAAATGGCTTTCTGAGAGTACCTTATGAACCAAAATTGTTCCTGCCAAGCCTCTTCTACCAGCAACCCCTCGAGGTGGTGGTAGTGCACAATCATCTCCAACAATTACAGTCTGCATTAGCAAAATTCAATCATACTTTATCTAGATAACATAAACTAAGTACTAGATGAGATAATTCTAGCTAGGAATACCACATACCTCAACTTTATAACCTTCGGTTTTTGCTTGCTCAGCAGCCAAACCAAAGTTCAATCGATCACCAGTGTAATTCTGTCAAAACCCAAATTTGGAACAGTATGAATAAAAAAACAAAATTAAATCCTAATGACTGCTCATGAACAGACCATGCATGTGCACAAATCACACTTATTCATATCTAAAAAGTTGATTTGAAAGCGTTTTGATTATCTTCCTTTCTTTTTTTTTTTCTTTTTCCTTTTTTTTTTTTGAAACGATCTGAATTATTTTCATCTCATGTACAATCTTACAACTAATCTTTCACACTGTATATTTTTCCAATCTAACAGCTTACAAGAACTTCCGATATAGCTCATCATTAACAAGTCAATGAGCTAAATCTTACTAAAAAGCATATAAATAAATAAAAGAAAGATACCTTCACAATCAGAAGACATCCCATAGGTCCGGTTACAGCTCGTATCCCCTAAATTCAAATCATAATAGATGCTTCAGAACTATCAAAGAGAATAACATATTTATCATGACTACTGCGTGATATAGACACGCCACCCAATAATAAAAGGCAAGCATACAGCTAGAATTGAATCAACTGGTGGGGAAGCAAAGACATCTCCACATATAGCTGCTGTCAGCATTCCTTCTCCCACATATCCAGCATGAGCAGGCTCATGGCCACTTCCTCCCCCTGTGGTATTGTAGGATTGCATAACAATTGTGATGATAACACTTTGGGTATGAAAACATAGTTGCAAAATCAGCATACAGTGTTTCTTTTTATTGATCCTAAATATGTTTCATAGGGCTAAATAGCATAGTTCAACCCACCCTGATCTGTATATAACATTCTTCTCACTTGCAACTTTTCTTTCTATTTATATACAACAACAATTCATGAACCATTCGCCCATTCCCATATGCTTTGATGAGAATACTATGCTACAATTAACAAAAATTAAAACAAAAAGGAACATCCAATGGATAGTCACAGACCTGATATGACTGCAACTTTATTATTAGTTGCACTTGAAACATCTGCACGTAATACAACCTTCACCTGCATTCAAGTGAACAAAAACAAATGGACACCTGTCAGGACCTCTCATACATTTACACAGCCATACATGTGTCAGTATATGTAATCACCTGAGGAAATCCATCTAAGTACTGTAAACCAGGGTAAGTCTCCACAAGGCCTTCAATGAATTCAGTCACAACATCTACAACAAATAACAAAGTAACAAGATTAATTTCGTTACAAAAAGATTAAGTATAATCATTCTATCTCTCACATTATATAGCAGTTTGGGAAAACAATCTTCGAACTACAGTGCTAAGTAAGAAATTGAGAAACTGCAAAATAGGAACCTAGCTAATAATACCGCTATCAAGAATCGATATGCTAGAACTAAAGTAGGTAAAAGGAAAAATATCAATTCAGAGAAATTCCACAAAGTCAGTAATTGCCCGATCTGAAAACAAGCAACATCGTCCTGGTTTTCAATTTCATATATCACATTGTACCGCTATCATCTTTCACATTGAATCAACATCTTTGAATTAAAAACAGATAAAAGTAATATCCTCATTGACCGATCTGAAAACAAGAACCTATTTGCCGCTTAAGAATAGAATCGTGAAACTGCCGCGCCAGTGTGAAAAATGCAACTCCAAGATAGGAACCTAACTAACAACACCGCTATTATATAAAAATGCAGTAAAACACTAAGTTACTAAGACTCAAAGCAAAAACATCAAATCGGAGCCGTTATAGGAAGTTCTCATTGACCGATAACAAGAACAAGAAACGATTTCAACTCGTTTTAAGCTCAGTCACTTTCAGTCAAAGATAAATGCTCAAAAGTCAACAGAATGCACAGAACCTACAACAGTCAAAATGACGCAAAGAAGAAACGCGATTTCACCTCAAGAAACACAAAAGATTGAAGAAATTACAGAGAGCGCACCGAATAGTTGAAAGAAACAAGACAATACAAAATCGCAACCGAATTTCACCTACACAAGCGAGAAATTGAACGGAGCAAAGCGAACAAGAAACGGAGATAAAGTGAGAAAGAGAGACGCACCATCGGGATTGTTGATGAGCTTCTTGGCACGGAATGCCATGGCGACGAAGTACCTTTGCAGCGATTACGGAATTGAAAGAGTGAATGTCGAAAACTGAAAAAGAAAACCCTAGAAATGGCTTTGCATGAAACAGTTGAGAGAAGAGAGAGAGAATGAGAGAGTGAAAGAGAGAGAAAGAAAGGGAAGAAGAGTTGTTGTTGTTGTTGTTGCCTCGTTGGTTTGGTGGTGTGGCTCTTTATACACACAAGAGAAGGAAAGCGAGGGAGTTGATAGTTGGCTTGTTGCAGCAAGTAAGAGGGGAAAATAATATTAATGGAATTTCAAAAATAAAAAAATTAGAGTAAACTAATATTTTTATTCACTAATTTTGTGTTTGTAAGAGATAGATTTTAAATGAAAAAATTATTCAAATGTTAATTTTTGCGTCATATATTTTTAAGTATATGTAACTTTTATGATTAAAACTTATAATTTCTTTTATCTATAAATAAATTTCTTAATTTTCTAAATTTATATTAAAAGTTTACTGTATAAAAATTAAAAAGAGCTCTTGCGTTATCAAAACTAGTAACAACTTTCTGGAAGTTACGAATAAAAGAAAAAATTGCATAATATTTAGTGTAAAATTAAAGAAAAAAAATACTTCTTCAAGATATGGAGAGAGTTTCAATTTTTATATAAATTACACCATTTAATTCTTAAACCTTTAATTGTATTCATATACTCTAGTAAAAGAAATAAATATTTCTTCTTGTAAATGTGACAAATTGTAAATAATAGTTGTGTTTGTGTAGCTTTCTTTTGAAGTTGCGATTATTTCAAAATATACCTAAAATTGCCATATTTTAAGTTTTATACACAGAAGATACTCCAAATATAAAAAGTGCTTATTGTTGTGGTAAAAAAATTATTTCTTTCTTATTTTTTGAAGTTTGGATTGTTTACAGCCAAGGTTCTGAAAACCGGCCGGTTGAACCGGTCGGACCGCGAACCAGTAGTCTTTCCGGCTCGGTTTAGGATGCAAAACTGAAAATTTGCAAACCACGTAAGAACCGGAGAACCGGACGGGAACCGGGAGGTTGGACCGGTCCGGGACCCGGCCGGTTTTCTAAATAAGGGTATACGTCGTCGTTTGGGAGTAAAAAAAAATGAAAACAGGGTACGCCACCCCACTCTCTTCTTTCCCCAAATGAAACCCTAGCCTCCATTGCTCATTGGTCTCAACCACAGAACCACCCACCCCATTCACTCTTCTACCAGCCGTCAGTCGTCGCCATTCGCCGTGGAGAGCGTTGTCCTCGCTGGCCTTCTCCTTCTCACGAGTCACGACCTTCATCGACTTGAACCGCGCTCAACCACCGCGCAGCCACCACGGTTCTCGCAGACTCCAACGCCGCTCAACCACCGCGCAGGTTCTCGCCGTCATTGTTACAGGTATGTCATTTTGCTTCCTTCCCTTTCTTGATTTCTTCTTACTGAGATTCTGATTTGCTGCGTTTTTTTTGTTAGCTAGCTAATTAAAAATTAATTCTAACTTAGTTAATGCTAAATTGGTTGTTGCTTATGTTAAATTTGGGTTCTGTACTTTTGTTTACTAAATTCTAAATTTTTTTCTGATATGAAGTCTTTAACTTAGTTAATTTTTTTTATGTTCGGTACAGTAATGATAATAGTACTAATCAAGACCTTAAATACTCCTCTTGCTTTGTTCTTGATTTGGCCAGAGGCTTCTTGCTACGTGAAATCATATACAAGTGTGTTTTCTTTCTTGCACATGCTCCATTTTAATTAAGGCAGTTAAAATTTCTTGAAGAATCCCTATAAAATTATAATCGACTGATAACTATGCTCTAATGCCATGACATTATACTATTGTTGCAAGAGAAGAGTAACATCAAACGAGGCAATGCACATTGGAATATATAGCAGTCAGGTGCAACTTTAAATTGGGTTTGTAAGCATTGGTTGAAGTTGAACAATAAGAAAGAGCATCTTTTTTACTTTGATTTTTCTTAAATAATTATCAACTCATCAATTTTAATTTTCTTAGTTTAATTTTTTATGTATATCTTTCTCGAATCTATTGTGCCTTTTATGTGTGCACAAACACTTGTTTATATTATATGACACAGGAGCTATGAAAGTTTCTAAGTGCTTTTTGTTGAAACCTACTTAAAACTTGTTATCAATCACTTTGAAAATAACAATAAGCTTATGAGTCCCTTCTTAATGCTTATTAAATTATCCCTCCTGTTTGCAGATCATTGATATACTAGCATTGTGAAATTCACACCAAGACTTGTATATGCAGTCCTCATTACTTCCGTGATAAATGATGTTATTAAAGATGGTGTTTTAAGTGTGTTATTACACCGTCTAATGTTGCACTTTGTATTTCATTGCTGAATAAAAATGACATTGGTGCATGGCATATCAGGGATTTGATTAAGTAACAACTTATGTCAATAATATTCATGGATGAGTTTGATTTGATTATTTGGCTGAGATTCTTAAGTTATTATTTTTGTGTGTTGATTTTTAATTTTTAGTATTATTTTATTATAAAACGGTTTTTACGGTTGAACCTCGGTTGGATCGGTTGGATCATTAAACCAGTAAACCAGTAACTTGAGCAGTTCAATAACCGGTCCGGTTCTCAGAACCTTGCTTACCGCCCACTTTTAAGGGGTTGAGAGATACAATATAAACCAAGTATGTGTATGAATAAAATTATTAGAGATATAAATGTTTATATAGTTTTTATAGACTTAAATTTTAAGAATAAGTAATTTTAACGAATAGTATTAGAGTTTTTATTATTTTAAACTTAATTTTTTTATTTTGTAAGAAAAAAAATCTCAGCAAATACTTTTTCTTTATTTTTGTAAAGTCTCTGTGTGAATATTTTAAACTCGAAATTCTCAGCATATACTTTAAAAAATAAAAATTTATACAAAATTTATTAAAAACTAGAATATTCAGTCTAAAATTTTATAGAAATCTAGAATAATTGATTAAGCTTCTAAACTTAACTTCTGGATAAACACTGAATTCAGTTTTTCTCAGTTTATAGGAAGGATAATACTGACTTAAAAAAAAAACACGGCCTTTGACTTTTTCTATTTTATACCTTATCTTCTTTTTTCTCTGCTTGGATTTCATTTAAATTTTAAATATAATTTCTCTCAGTTTCTTTTTTTTTTTCCTTTTTTTCTTTTGGTGGTGAGAAGCCAAGGCTCCAAAGGGAACAAAACAGACAAGAAGAAAAAAAAAAAAGAAAAATTAATTTATTAAAATAAAAAATAAAACAGTTAGCTAAGTCGTCTTCTCTAGCAGAGCGCACCAGCTATGGATTCAAAGACGCCCCAACGGCGTCGTTCAGGAAGTGAAATCCACAATGGCACCATTACCAGAGAGAAGAAGCCCAAACGCAGCGAGGTGAGTCTCAAAACGCTGTCGTTTCACCCATTTTGTGCTTGCTATCATTGATTCAGGTTCAGACATTATTGTTTCGCAGGTCCTCGCAAAGAAGAAAGCCGTTGAGCAAGCCATCAAATCAGCACGTGCGGAAAAGGATCACCTCGCTTCCTTCCCTGAGTTCCGCCACTTCGTCAATAACGGTAACCGTTTCTGACATCGAAAACTGTGCAGGGTAGTTAGATTAGTTACAGGATCAGTTGCCTTTGATTTGATGACTCAGCAGTTAGTTACAGCAAAGTGCGTTTACGGTTTTACACAATATTCAAGTCAGAACTAAACTTCGTAACTGAATTTGTAACTACCTACTGATTCAACAAACAAACCTAACGGATTTTCAAACTACTGTAACTGTATTAGCAATGTTGAATTGCTCATACAATGCAATTATAATACTACTTAAGTTTTGAGATGTTAGAATGTTATTCATTTTTTAATATACTTTTTTGTTTCTTATTAGTCCTAATTCTGTGGTGCCTATTTAATCTGAATTCTAGGTCTATCTATGTATTTGAAGTCAGGACGTGGTGATAAACTATCTTCTCCTGTTAAGCACTATGTTCAGAGTCTCCTTAAGGTAGACATTATTATAATTTGTTGAATGAAATATTTCCCTTGTTTATACTTTATGCTATCATAAAAGAAAATCTGCTACTAATTTTTTGTTTTGTTTTGCCTTTTCAACGAAAAGTGATAGGAAACTGGCAACTTAGTTTATTGAAACTAGATTGTTTTTTAGGTTTTTTTATACTACAATATTTAGGGCTATGTACCATTTCCCCCGTTTTTCATGGTTGATTTTTTTCATTAGCTTATTCATAATGAGAAGAGACCGGAAAGCATTTGACTTGTCAACTCAAAAACTGCAGCTAAACATGGAAGGACCCTATGGATCTGAGTGGTTGGACGAAGAAAAGGTTAAGCGCAGAGAAATGGTTGCTCCAGAAGCACACTATATATTTGTGCATGAGGTTGCGGACTCAGTTGGTGATGAGACGGGAACGATGTTGAGTGCAGAAGAGGCTTCAACTTGTTGTGTAGAAGATAGTGGCCCCTTGGTTGGATTTGTACATTACCGTTTTGTTCTAGAAGAAGATATACCGGTCCTTTATGTGTATGAGCTGCAGATTGAGCCTCGTGTTCAGGGAAAAGGATTAGGGAAGTTCCTAATGCAACTAATTGAGCTTATTGCCCAAAAGGTGATGAATTGTTCTTCACCTTTATACTGTAACATTGATGATAAATGATAGTAAATAACAGGAAAGTCTTACCAATGTCCATTTTGGTGAAGTTCTTATGCACCTCATTAAGATTCCTTGCCATTGTTTTGCAAAATTTTCTGAATTTTATGTGCATAAAATTCTGCATTGACTATATGGTCTCTGATCTATGTTTTTTTTTTGTTTTAACTATCTTGTAGAACTGCATGGGTGCTGCCATACTAACTGTTCAGAAAGCAAACTTATTAGCTCTGAATTTCTATCTAAGTAAGCTGAGGTAACATTTTCACTTGTCTGTGTAATCTTTGAATCAATTATCTCTTACTAAAATGTTATGGATCTTTGGGGGTCATGCAACTGTTTATATTGTTTTTTCTTTCATGAACTTTGATATGGATGATGTTATCTGCTTTTAGCACAATTTATCAACCTAGATATAGCCTGACCATTTCCCTTCCTGTTTGCTTTGTTTTGCTGATTGATAAAATAAGTATGTGTTGCAGATACATCATATCAACCATTTCCCCTTCAAAGGTATAACTCATTGCTTTTTACAGGATTTTCTGTTATAGAGGGAAAATTTCTTCTATGGATGTTTGTTTATTGTTTTGGTTTTATTCTTGAGTGCAGATGGGGATTGAGAAGAGTTATGAAATTCTTTGCAAAACATTTAATGACGAAGCTAAAACTATTCTGGAGGTACAGCTCCAAACCACACCATTAGATTGATTTTATCAAGTAGTCTATCACCGATTTCCACAAAACACACTCATCGGACAGCTATCTAGATCACTCAGGTTTAAGGTTAAATCATTATATGGTTTGCCATTGTTTTCAGGTGAATGAAAACAAAAGCTTTTGATGTATGGTCCATTGACATTATGCTCCACTGAGTTTGTGATATACTCATCGTTTCTTGCGAATGGTAACAACGAATTTTTTCAATACATAGTACACTTTTTTTTCCCTCTCCCACCTCTAGAAAGACTAATTTGAACCTTGTCGTCCCGTTGTCCTTTGTAGCATTACCACACAAGAATGGAGTTTCTGTCTGATTCTGCTGATAACATTTCTTGAGAGCTTGCTGATTTTCCAATTTTGGAGGGGCATCAACGAGAATGTAGTGAACTTTTAGCCACATGAAGTTTTCTTTTTAATAATATATCATGCACTCCCCTCTTGTTTATCTCCTTCTTCCCTCCTACACAGAATTTTTCAGCAGTGTAGTGTATATGTTGGACCAACCTCAGTATAATAGGAAAAGACAGTTGTTGATGATGGTGTATTTCTTGGGGAAAGACAGCTCAACAATCCCAAATTTTTTCTGTTCTCCAATAAATAATCCATATGCCCCTGTTTCTCTCATATTCTACTTCTTTCTTTTGGATAGTTTTGTCAAATGTTATTCATGTTTAGAGAGTCATGTATGTATTTCTTTCTTTCTTTTGGATATACTAGTATATTAGCCCGTGCTTTAGCACGAGAAATAAAATGAACTGATATAAAAGTCTATTAATCTACCATTTAAGTATATTCTAGATCATTGATAGATTTATTCAATTATTCATGTCACGAACTCACAATTAAAAGTTAATCAAGACAAAAACCTTTAATTATAGACACAAAAAAAAAAACCTTTAATTATTTATAAAACCAAATTACTGTAATTATCTCTTAAACTAATAAATTAAATCAATGATTAACTGCTTCATATTATTTTTTTTTTGGTGACGATATTATTTAACATATACTAAATTATAACTTAAAGTTAAATATTATTTAATTTAAACTAATAAATATAGTTCTAGATAGATTTAAATGTTAAAATTTAAGACTTGATGACTTGACTTAGATACATTCAATTGGGTTTTTTAAAAATAGAATTTTAAAATTACATTTAAACTAAATATAGTTTCTCAACATAAAAAAATTAAAGTGGTTATATTTTGAATTTGTCGTTTCTAGAAAAAAAAAACAAAAAAAAACAAAACTACACAACAATCTTTGTTATGGAATATAAAAGCTTATTCTACTTTTATAAGTATGTTTAACTTAAGTTTAATTTTCAATTGTTTTTTATTCAATTAAAAGACTACCAATTTTTTTTTATTCTAATGTTTATATTTAAATTTGCATTTTCTAGTTAAATTAGAGGGAAATGATAATTTCACACTATTTTTCTTTAAATTCATACAAGATAAAATGTGAAAAATTCATGTGAAGAGTAAGATCATACAAAAATTTGAGTGATATTATCATGCATTTATATTAAAACATATGATTCATTGGCAACCAATTCCTGACATTGCTTATGGATAAATTAAATAAATGCACTGTTGAAATACTCAGCAAAATTTCCTTCCATTTTGCTAAAATTAGGATTGTAACAACCATGCATCTTTGCTCTGTGATCATTGTTCTCACATCACATCCATCATCAATGCCTTCATATTTCTTGCCTTCTCAAAAAAAAACTAAATTGTTACGTTATCCTCTCTCGATTCACACTTACAAAGCATAATTAATTAAAATAAATAAAAATCAAATGGGTGAATTTAGCTCTAACACCTAGAAACTAATAAACCGAATCTATATTAGAGTTGAGGACTGCTCCTGAACTAATAAATCAAACTAAACATCTGCGAAGTAGTCTCTTCAATTTTTAGCTGCAAAATGCAAATTATATGTTCATTTTATAAACATTACTTTCTTTTCTTAAGAAGAAATTATAATTGTAATATGTGGATTCAAATATTAGCATACTCATAGAATGTGAACAATATGGCCAAGGTAGTGGCATATATAATTATATAGACTTATTACAAGTTACCCAAATATCAATGTACAATGATTCTCAACATCACCTAAGATTTAAAAGCACACATCTAAATGCATTTAATTACACCATGGTCAACAAAATCATGGATTATAATAATACACTCATTCTCCTTGGCAATTTCAAGACCATGAATCTTAATTTTCAAAAGTTCATTGCAAATTTGGCCCACTGAGTGGTAGAATGGCAATAGATCAGACAACTGTTCCACACACATCTTTTTCATCACCTTTGTTGCCAATTTCTCTCTTTCTTGATTCAACTTCAATCTCTCTATATATGGCCCTGCATTTCTCATTGTTGCACCCATTTGCTTTAGCTTTTTATGTTGTTGCACACTCAACACTGTTTGATTGCAAATTCATTTTGCAAAATAAATTAACATACACTTTACTACTTTTTTAAAATCATAAAATACTAATGGTGATTCCACAGAGTTTGATTCATATAATTGATCCTACTTAGCAGTATATGAGACTATGTTATTATTATTGTTAAAGTACTAATAATGCTAAGATTAATTATGACCGTTAGTCTTTAACTGCAATAATCTTAAACAAAACCAGCTAGCTAGGATGAACATTTGAGAGAAACTTTGGTTTTACCTCAAGAAATTGTGGCACGACTTTAAGTTTATTAGAATATTGGGTGTAGTTCATACCAATGTCAGCACTGTAGAGGATTTTAGCAAGTGAGAAAGTGTGAAGTATAACTTTTCTTTTGTTCTCCATCTCCTTATTAAGTATCAAAGGCTTCTTAACAGATGTTAAGCTATTCAACTTCTTCTGATAAGGATCATTG